>JAWVWS010000995.1:0-305928 GCA_033807775.1 Saussurea involucrata
AAAAGTTACAACTGATATATATATATATATATATATATATATATATATAAGAAGAGAATACAAAAGGTGATCTATCAGCTATAAAGGTTCATCTTTGAAGAGCATTTCATTAAAGGCATCTGTCTCCGGGATCATCCAATCAGGAACTACTTCACCCTGTTATCTTCCTAGTTTGTCTTCATTCAACACTTGGTTTTGAATTAGAGTCCTGGTCTTGATTTGTTGCACCAGTAGACAAGATCTCTGAGTTAGTTGACAGGGCAGATAGGGAGTTCTGCAAATATTTGAAAACACATAACGCCAGTCCAATCCAAGAAGATTATTCCATAGGGATCACTGACCACTTGACCAGGGATGAAAGGCCCATCAGGTGGTAGTGATAGGTTTAGGGCTGATAGGCCAGGAGGAGGTCCGAGTACTGCTTCTCTTGAGAATTCAATACCAGTTTCGTTTCGAATAGCAAGCCTTGAGAAAGAGGAAGCACACTTTCTTTTGACAGGAGAAGGTCTTCGGCTTTGGAGAAGAGCTGGAGGAGGAGGCAAGTCAATTGTAGAAGTAACCCTGTTGATCACAACATTCAAGAATTTTCAACATAGGGCTTGAACTTTGATTTTGACTTCTGAATGGCACTCCTGACTTCTAGCCATTCATCAAACCCATAAAGATCGAGCTTTGACATGTAGCATACCCGTATTTCCCCATTCTCTCTGATAATTGAGACTTCCAGCATCGGTACGCCTCTTACCATTTTTCCCTTCAGGTTTACATTTACGATTCGACTGGGATGATATCTGAAGTCCACTCTTTCTCTGCACCATTCCAACGTTGAAGCACTGACAACTTTCTTTTTCTGACTTTCCTTACCAACTTCCTTGAGCAGCTGTTCCTGAACCCGGAGTGAAAATTGTTTCAGCTTTTTATCAGTGACTGAGCGCTAAGCAACCTTAATGGCAAATTCTTTGTCTTTAAGGGAAACCTTTTGGTTCTCAGCAAGAAGTTTCTCAGCGCTGACTGATTCTTCAATTTCTTCAGGGGACAAGAAGTCTATCCTGGAAGGAAGGATGATCCGTAAGCGCTGACTCTCTAGCTGATTGATCATCGCTGCTCTTCTTTCTTTTTCATCCTCTGACCATTGAGGAGGTCGAGAGGGTCTGTTTGGATGCGAGAGCAACTCTTCTTCTTCTTCTTCTTCTTGATCATCAGTCTCAAGCACTGAGACTGGGATTATTTTCAATTCATCAGCTATGGAAACTGGGATTATTTGTTGTTGGGGCAGGGGGTTTTCAACAGGTCCCTCAAGCAGGGGAGATGACTAGCTGAATCAAAAGAACAAAGAGTTAGATTCTTTTGAGGGTAGGAAGAAGAGATAGAAGAATAGGTTAAGTGTATAAGAAATGTTTGAGGAGAGGATGAGTAGAAGCAGAGTATGAAATTAATGAGAGGCATAACTGAGAATTTG
Source organism: Saussurea involucrata (assembly GCA_033807775.1). Lineage (NCBI taxonomy): Eukaryota > Viridiplantae > Streptophyta > Magnoliopsida > Asterales > Asteraceae > Saussurea > Saussurea involucrata. The sequence continues at coordinate 1,460 of JAWVWS010000995.1, forward strand.
GCAAGCTCTCAGTGTTAAATAAAATTTAAAGGTTCCTAACGGTAGCAACTTCTTTTTGCTTACCGTGGGAAGTCTTCTTTGCCGGAGACTTCTTCGTCGTCTCCCCTGCTTCTTTGAGTTTTCGGTTCAGGGACCCTGATGGCTGTAGGCTTGAACCATAACTCAGGTTCTTCATCTTCATCATCATCATTGCCACCAGGGTTTATGGAAGGTTCATCTTCCAGAATTTCCAACTCATCGTCCTCCTCTTCTCCTTCTTTTTCATCTTCAGAGGAAGTGACTTCTATTGGAGAAGAGGAAGGAGTTGGTTCTCTGTCTTTCTCCCCCTCAAAGAGACAAGGGTCTTCTTTAGTAATTTCCTCCCCCTCAACATGAGGGAGGTCTTCCTCAGCGTTCATCTCCCCCTCTTTGTCATCATCATTGGGGAGAGGATTAACATTAGCGGCATCAGCAGTCCTATCTTCTAGGCCAGGGAGGCACGAGCAACCTCGATAGAGTCCACTTTGGCTTCTAGGCCAGAGATCGCATCGGTAGCTTGAAGGACAAAATCTACCGCCATCCCCAGCTTTAATCTATCGTCAGTTGTGAAGGATGGGGCAGGAGCCACCGGTTCACTTAGGCGGTCAAGAAGCTTGGAGAGAATATTGTTGGATGAGTCAACCTTTGAAATAAGGTTGCTCACTTGACCCCTGAGACCATCGACCTTGGTGTCGATATCTGAAACCGCTCCTTGAATTGTGCCCACGTTAGTGCTGAGGGCGAAGACGGTGGAGATCAGTGCTTGGAGGGAGGAGGAGTTGTGCACCACATCTTTTTGAAGTGTCTTCACCTCAGCAGTCAACGCTGAGAAGTGTGTATTGTCGGCCTTGGCGCCGAGGGAGGTGGAGAGGTCTTTCAGTGACTCGCCGACAGAGTTTATGATGTTGGTATTGTTGGTGAGATACTTCGAGAGAGAATCCACCTGATCCTTGACATCCTTGATGGATGCAGCGATCGTGCCCAAGTTAGGACCTGTAAAAGAAGAAAAATTTTGAGCAAAGGAAAGCTCAAAAGAGGGAAGGGGTTTAGAAGGGATAGAAGAAGAGGTTAGGATACCTGATGGGAGGGAGAAAACATCAAGGTCCCTACTTCCACCAAAATATTCCATGTCATGCTCCATGTCAGACACAGTGGTGGAAGGAATACTCTGACTGGTTCCGAGAGAAAAACCATCAGGTCTTGTGGTGTTTTGCTGCATGAGGTGTTGGAGCAGCGGTTCTTGTACTTCAGCGAGCGAGATCGCTGGTGCAAACATGATGACAAAGAAATGAGGAGTAGAAGCGATTGTAGAGAAGTTTGTGCAGTGATTTGGGGCGGCCCTGGTGTTGCCAAGAACTGCTTCTTCAGTGCTTTGAGGTGCTGAGAAGGTTGGGGTAGATACCAGTAAAGCTTCAGCGGTTGAAGGCGCTGAAGTGGTTGTTGTTGTTGTTCTAGCAGATGTGGCGGAGTGAACCACAAAGGTATCAAGTGTCTCTTGTGAAGAAGAGATCACTGATTCAGTAACCGGAGGATGCTGGGGCTTCTCCTTAGAAATCCTCTTGGTTTTGTGAGAACCAAGGTTGGTGTCTGAAGGTTTCCTCTTCAATGAGGATTTGGTGGTGGTGGCTTCGGTTTCAGCGGGATGTTGGACCGCTGATGTAGCCGCTGGAAGAGAAGAACTATGAGCAAGAAGAAGATGGAATTCAAAAAGGCGTACCTCATTGGCGATCGGCTCGAAATCGAGGATACGGCTGCCAAGTTGAGGGAGTTGGTAATCTCCCTTTTGTGGGTTGTCCTTCTGGAGGAAGAGGGCGATGAACGCTGACACGAAGCGCACGTAGGGAACCTTCATCTCCCTCTTAGGCTTCTCGACCTTCACCATCAGGTCATCAAACATTAAGTGGGAATAATCAACTTTTCACCCTGCGATTAGCGAGTAATCCATTTGAAACTGATAGTGGTTGGCTTGGTCCAGCGACCCGATCTTTCCACTCATACAAGAGATGATGTGGGAGAAGATATAGTTGAGCTCTGACGGCATCTTGGCCTTGAGAATTTTGGTAAGTTTGTTGTCATGCTCGTTAGTGGTGTGGGGCTTAATTTCCCAAGTGTACTTCATCAGGTCTAGAAACCTGATGAGTTCTTCATTAGGTCTAGAAACCTGATGAGTTCTTCATCGCTGGGTAGGGGCTCAAAAGGACCAGCGGGTAGTTCAAGCGCTATCCTGATTCCATTGACAGTGATAAAGCCTACCCTAAGCTGAGTTTGGAAGGCAATGATAGTGACTTTCTTGCCGGATTTGAACGTTTGGAGGGTCTTCTCAGCAGTGTACCAAAACTGCTGCAGAAGATGCCTGTTGGCTGGTGGAGCAATGGTCAGGGCTTAGAAAATGAGAGAACTTCGGAGAAAAGCCACTGCCTCAGTGAGATGCAGGCAGGGCTTCTTCTTGGTGAATTCAAGAAGAGCAAGGTGGTTGTTGGAGCTGATGGTGATCTGGTTCAGTTCTCCATGCATGTTTTACGATTTGATCATGGTAACTGGTGTGGGTGCCATTTCTAAGAAAATGCCAAGAAATGGAAAAAAAGGAAGAAGAAACGTTTTTCTTAGTAAGAAAAGAATTTCAAAATTAAGATAAGAAACTAAAAAGGGTTATTTTCCAGTTTTGTAATATACCAGAACTAGTAGAAAACATTGTTTTCCAGTTTCCTTTTTAGGAAGGATTCTGGAAAAACGTATTTGAAGAAGAAGAAGAAAGTTTGAAATAAAAATTTAAAATCTTGAAAAACTTGTTTAAAGTTTTGGTTAGAAAATCATGAAAGAGAGTGGTTTCTTGAAGGAAAAGTATGTTTTGATCCTTAAAAACAAAGATTTAGGATCAAAAACATGTTTTTGAATATTCCAAAATGTATTAAGGAAAGAGAAAAGAACTTGTTTGTTGTTGAAGATTCGAGGAACAGTCTAAGTTTTAAATTATCCAAGAACAAATGCATAGGAATTCTTTGTTGGCTTTAGGAGAGTTATGAGCGCGTAAAAGGAAAAAATATAAACATGAGTTGTTTATATAGTGAGAGGAGAGAGAATGGTTGATGAGCGGGAAAAGAAACTCATCATGACACATGACACGTCCCACGAAGCGTATTGGACAAGAGGTTGTAACGGACGAACGTGTCAGACGAAAAGTCGTGCCAAGGTTTATCCATTTGATGATGTCACAAATAAAATTGTCTTTTCATTTTCAAAAGATATTCCTGAATATATTTGAAAGAGTCAGGATTGCGTTGAGTTATAAAGAATCACTGATGAGAAATCTCAGTGAAAAGGATCACTGATAAGGGAATGTCAGTGATCAAATTTTCTTTTGAAATAAAGCTTACTGAAGAAACACTTCAGTGATCAGGGATAGAGAAACATACCTTAGCATCAGATGTTATTTACTCAAAGATTGGATGATGAAAGGAAGAGAGAGCATTTTATTGTTGACATAATGCATAACCATTGAAGAGCTATTCTTCAAGGTTCAGCATTCCAAGCTTGCTGATGAGAAAGTTAAATCTTGACTCATCAAGAGGTTTGGTAAACAGATCAGCTAACTGATATTCAGTTGGTATAAAATGAAGTTTTATATCTCCATTCATCACATGATCTATGATAAAATGATATCTTATCTTGATGTGTTTTGTCTTTAAGTGTAGCACTGGGTTGTTTGCTATAGCGATGACACTAGTGTTGTCGCAATAGATTGCAATCTTTGATAGCTGAAGGTCATAGTCTAATAGCTGATTTCTCATCCATAAGACTTGAGCACACCAACTACCAGCTGCTACATACTCAGCTTCAGCGGTAGAGGTGGACACTGAGTTTTGCTTCTTGCTTGTCCAGCTCACCAGCTTTCCACCGAGGAGCTGACAGCCTCCTGTGGTGATTATTCTATCCAGTTTACAACCTACAAAATCACTATCTGAATAGGCAGTTAGGTCGAACCCTAAGTCTTTAGGATACCAAAGACCTAGGTTGGGTGTACCCTTCATGTATCTGAAAATTCGCTTTACAACGATCATATGTGATTCTTTGGGTCCAGATTGATATCGTACACAAAGACAAGTAGAATACATGATATCAGGAAGACTCGCTGTAAGATAGAGAAGAGAGCCGATCATTCCTCTATAGGTAGTGACATTAACAGGTTTTCCAGAGGGATCCTTATTAAGTGTCAGTGGAGGTGCCATTGGGGTTTTCATAGTTGAGCTTTGAGTTAAATCGAATTTCTTCATCATATCTTTAACGTACTTACCTTGGTGGATAAAAGTACCCTTATCGCTTTGCTTTATTTGAAGTCCAAGAAAGTAAGTCAGCTCACCATGATACTCATCTTATATTCATTTTTCATTCGTTCAGCGAATCGAGTACACAGACATGGGTTAGTAAAACCAAATATAATATCATCGACATATATCTGAACAAGAATAATATGACCTTTAACCTTTCCGAAAAATAAAGTATTATCAAATTTACCACGTTCAAAATTTTCAGCGATAAGAAAAGAGGATAAAGTGTCATACCATGCACGAGGTGCTTGCTTTAAGCCATTGAGGGCCTTATCCAGTTAATAGACATACTCTGGATGCTTACGATCAGCGAATCCTTGTGGTTGTTCAACATAGACGTCTTCATTCAGCTTTTCATTTAGAAATGCTGACTTGACATCCATTTGGTGAACTTTGAAGTGTTTGTGAACTGCATAGGCTAAAAAGAGTCGAATTACTTCGTGTTTTGCCACTGGGACAAAGGTTTTGTCATACTCTATGCCTTCCTCTTGTCTGTATCCCTGAGCAACTAGTCTAGCCTTGTTGCGGGTTACAGTTCCAAATTCATCTAACTTATTTCGATATACCCATTTGGTACCAATCACAGTTTTTTTAGATGGTTTGGGAACAAGATTCCAAGCTTTGTTTCTTTCAAATTCAGTCAGCTCATAGCACTGACCCGGTTTGGATCTCTGAGGGCATCATCTGTTTTCTTTGGTTCAATCAGTGAGATAAAATTAACAAATATTACCTGAACTTCGTCGAGTCTGAACACCTGCATTTGGATCACCTAGTATTTGATCGATTGGGTGATTCATTGTACATCGCTGAGCATAAGCTTGAATTACTGGCTCGGAATGAACTTCTGGAAGTGCTGAAAAAGAGGCTTCAGCAGTAGTAAATTCAGGTATATCAGGCAAGAATTGATGAGGTTCAGATGAAATTTCATTTACTAATTGTTGAGAAGTGGATGGGTTTTCAGAGGTTGAGGGTTTAGAAGGAGGCAAAGTGTTTATTGGGAAAGCTGATACCCAAGAAGAGGATTCAGCTTCACTTGTTTGCATGCTAGGAATGATGATCGGATTATCATCAGTGATTGAGTTGTTATCCCGAGGGTCAGGATTGAGATTAGCTTCTGATTCCCCATGATGAGAAAACATCCACTGATTCAGTTCTTCATTTTCAGCAGTAGGCCTTGAATTTGCTGAACGGGATTCATCAAAGGTGACATGAATGGTTTCTTCTACAATTTGTCTTCTTTTGTTGAAGACTCTGAAGGCTTTGGATACTGAGGAGTATCCTATAAATATTCCATCGTTAGCTTTGGGATCAAACTTTCCAAGAGAATCCTTGTTGTTTAAGATGAAGCATTGACAACCAAAGATATGAAGAAAACTGATAGATGGCTTTCTTCCATGGAAAAGTTCGTAGGCAGTTTTGTTGAATCTTTTGATGATCAACGGCCTATTTTGAGTAAAATAGGCAGTGTTGACAGCTTCTGCCCAGAATCAGTTGGAAGATGAGAATCACTGAGCATAGATCGAGCAGCTTCGATGATCGTGTTGTTTTTTCTTTCAGCGACTCCATTTTGGTGAGGTGTCCTCACAACTGAGAAGTTGTGAGAGATGCCCTTGCTCTCAAAGAAGTTATCAAGGGAACTATTTTTGAATTCAATTCCATGATCACTCCTTATTGAGTGAACAGTCATATTGTTCAGGACTTCCATTTTCCTGAAAAAAAGAGATGAGTTCTTCAGAAGTGTCACTCTTTGCACGAAGGAACATAACCCAGGTATAGCGAGAGAATTCATCTACTATGACAAGAGCGTATTTTTTCCAGCAATGGATTGTATATTGACAGTGCCTAATAAATCCATACGGAGGAGCTAAAGAGGGTTTGTCACTGAAGATACTTGCTTTGACTTGAAACTAGCCTTCGTTTGTTTTCCTTTTTCACACGCTGAGTAGAGAGATTCCTTAGCATATGAGTGGAGGCAAGGCAGTGACCAATTCTTTAGAGGAGAGAATATTCAGCGTTTTGAAGTTGAGATGTGAGAGCCTTTTATGCCATAGCCAGTTGACATCTGAAGAGGTTTTGGATAGAAAACAGATGTTCTCAGTGGTTGTTGAGTCCATGTTTATTACGTAAATATTTTCCAACCGATAGCCACTGAGTGCAATCTTTTCTTTCTTATCAGTGACAAAGCATGCTTCCTTGGTAAAGCAAACTTTGTATTCTTTATCACATAGCTGACTGATGCTAAGAAGATTGTGCTTCAGTCCTTCTACGTAAGCGACTCTTCTGAAGGTGGTTGTACCATTAGAAAGTACACCAAACCCTCGGATGTATCCTTTTCCATTTCCATCAAAGGTCACCGAGGGACCTTTCTCTTCCATGTATTCAGTTAGCAAGTTTCTTTTTCCAGTCATGTTTCGAGAGCATCCACTATCAAGATACCAGATACCCTTCGAGACCTGCAAACAAAAGGAAGATTAAGTTGAAATTGGCACCCACTTTACAATAGGTCCACATTTGTCAGTGGAAGAAGAAGTGGAAGGATCAGCAGTCTTCACAGCATCTGATGATTCAGCGTCAGTGGTAACCTTCACTTTGGTTAATTTCTTAACCTTAGTGGTATTTTTCACCTTTGCTTGGTTTTCACCTGGGGTGATCTTCTTTGCCTTGGAGGCATTCATCTTCACCTTAGCTGATTTCTCAGCTTTGGTGGCTGTGGGGCACTTACTAGCAATATGATCAGTATGTCTGCAGTGATAGCATTTCCTATAGATGAAAGTAGCTTTAGGAGTTAGGACCATAGGCATAAGCATTTAATAATTTTAAATGAGCAGGGTTTGTACCAAGAATGCCTTTAGCATTAGAGATCGGAGGAACTTTAGGTTCTTCAGATTTCTTACCTATGACATCAACCTTTATTCTTGGAGTTGATCGTTGAACATGTTCAAGGATCTTATCTTTTGAGGTAGAAGGTTGATTTGCAGAAGGTGTAAACTTCTTCAGCTTTGGCACTTTGGTACCCTTCTGAGGTTTTTGTAAAACATTTTTTCCTTTATCTTTAAGCTTGGGGCTTAAAGAGGATTTCTGCTCAGGGATAGGATTATTAAAAGAAGACCACTGAGATGATGAGGTGTCAGGAATGGAGGAAATGAACCTTCCAAACTTAAGCATGAAACGATCTTTGGTTGGTTATTAAGCGTTATCATTATAACCAAGACCACTTCTGTCATTGATAGGAATCTGAGCACCGATTATCTCAGTAATCTTTGCTGAGGATTTACGCCATCCTTCAACAGTAGCTTTCTCAGCTTTCAGATCAGCGATACCTTATTCGCGTTCAATGCTGATTACTTGATTTACATAGACCTGATCTTTCAAAATTTCTTCAATTTTAGAAAGTCCTTGGATCTTTAAATGACAATTTTTAAGTTGTTCAGTTAAGTCTAGATTTTGTTGTCCAACTTTGGTCTTTCCATTCAGGGCGTCATATAAATCAATTGTCAGCTCATCGATGGCACAAAGTCTATCAACATCAATGATAGCTGGAGAAGGAGAGATTGATACCTGAGACGTAGAAGTAGAGGTAATTTTAGCTGGTTCTTCCTTTACTTCTTGGATTTCGGCCATAAGACAGAGATTGGCCTCATCTTCTTCATCAGAATCTGACTCTTCATCAGATTCAGCCCAATCATGTTCTTTAGCGACCAGACCTTTACCTTTACCTTTTCTTTTGAAGTTTTTCGACTTCTCATATTTCTCTTTGAGTTTAAGGTATTTGTCATCTCTGGGTTTAGAGGTAGAGGAGTTCTTGAAGGATGAAGAAGGTTTGAAAACTTTCTTTGACCTGCACTCACTAGAAAAGTGACCTTTCTTTTCACAATTATAGCAAGTGGCAGTAGCCTTATCAATAGGAGAGGATTTAGGCTTGTCAGTGATGGTGAGAGGTTTGTTTCGTCTGAAGTTACTCTTTCTAGCGAATCTCCTGAAAGAGTTTGTCAGGAGAGCTAGAGACTCATCAGGTTCTGAAGGATCAGTTTATGATGAATCATCAGATTTAGACTCCATCTTAGTGATAGTGATAGAAGATCGATGAGTTAGCATTAACTCTGAAGAGCGTAAGCAACAGGTGTGCTTTTTGAATCTTTTACAAGATTCTTCTTAAGCAGACACGACTGCTCATGATTGAGCATAGTGCCAAAAAGGGTGCTTAAGGTTATAAATTTTAGATCCTTACAGAGTTTAAGACACATGGTATAGTTGTCCCAACTTTCAGGAAGACATTCCAAAAATTTTGTCAGGATCTCACAGTTAGAGTAGGTCTTACCAACAATTTTCAAACCAATGATTAAACAATTAAAACATTGGTGAACTTCAGATAAAGTTTCATTCTTACCACAAATAAAACTTTTGTGTTGTCTTACCAGATTTATTCTTTTGGACTCTTGTACATCAGCAGTTCCTTCATATTGAACACAGATTGTGTCCCACATGGCTTTGGAGCTTTTGAGGTTCATGATAGAATGATAGACCTCATCAGGTAGAGCCATAGATATGATTGATCTGGCTTTGGTATTGATGGCCACCTTTTTCTTATCTTCTTCAGTCCATTGGAAAACTTCTTTGACAAGTTGCCTTTCAGGAATGGCAGGAGTGGTAGCAGTGACAGGGACAACACCATTGAGGACGAATGGGATATAGGGTCCATTTTACACATAGTGAGGCATAGTGGGATCTACATCTTCTAGGAAAAACATCATTCAATTTTCCAGTGATTAAAGTTATCTCTTCTAATCGAGGAGGTTTGGCAAGAGAACCATTATCAATGTAGTTAGTGTTTGTGTTTTGTGCCATTTGAATAAAAGCAAGGAAGAGATTAGTATAAGCAAGATCTTGTTTATGGAAATTAAACAATCTGCTCTAAAACCACTTGTTGGTCCCGAAGAGTTATAAGTATTAGTTTGTAGAAGGTGGGGTTGAATACAAACACACAAGAATTATAGTTTTCTAAATTGTTTATTGATATATCAAACAATTTACAGTTTGTTGTGGAATAAGACTAACTAGAATACCTAATCTAAACTAACATGAGAATCACAAAGATTTCTTGCACTAAGAAATAGAAAGAAAAGGAGAAAGAAAATTAAGGATAATTTTCTATGGCACTAAGGAGATTCAGGGATGACCACCTTCAAACTGAAGGTGCATTCCTCCTATTTATACTACATGCATTTAATGCATGTCAGGAGGACTTTACACGTGTCAACATTTGGTTGGGTGCATGCTTCTGACTTTTGCAAACATGCTTTGGGCCGCATGGTGAACAATGTTGTTGAAGAGTGGTTTGTACGATTCTGGACAAAGGTATGTCCTTCTGACAAATCGTACAGAAGTGTGTAAGAGGATAAGACAAACATTTCTTGGAGAGCAGGCTTCATGATCAACGATCGCTGAGTTAATCTTCCATCAGTGAGACCTGATGTAAGTCAGCTATCGCTGAAATCTTCTTCTAGAAACGTCACGTGTGGACTTGTCTTGGTTTCACTGATGTCCGCATCAGTTCATTAGTAGACTTGTCACTTGTTCATCAGCTTTGTCTTCGATGTCAGCGATGAGCTCTTTGTCGCGAAACTTGTCTTCAGAGATTACAAACAACATTGTTTACAAATGAACTAATCAGTGATCATCAGGATAGTTGAACAGACTCAGCTATCACTGTTGTACGTTTATCACTGATGAATAATTGGGTTGATGGCAGTTATCCTGCTCTGTCAGAGATAATTGGAATGGAATTGGTGTAGTTCGCTAGCTCTTTCTTTTGAGACGAATGAATTTCGAATAAAGGAAGGCGGTCGTGATAGTCAAGGTCAACGTACGTAGCATCAAGGATGGTGCATCACCTATTTCTCATTTGGGGGGTCATAGGATAACCTTTTTAGAGGATGAGATTTGCGATCTCTTCCATGAATTAAGAGAAAAAGAAGCTTAGCTTACAGCACAAAGTGTTCGCCACCACACTGGTGGGTACAAGATCGAAAAGAATGCATTGGATGATTGCCCAGGCATTGAGAAGGAATGACTCTTTCAGAGGCGAAAGGCCATGGGGACAATGGTTACCCATCAGTGATACTGAACAGACTCAATATGATATCATTGATGGTGAAACACTAATAGATACAATGTTACTTATAATTTTCACTAAGTAATTCTAAGGGTCATCATCAAATCACTGAGAGGGTTTGGATCAACATCGTACCTAGGGCTCCATGGATCTTCAAACTAAAGAGAAAATGGTGGAGAATATTAGGGTGAAGAAAGGAGGACAAAACCCAAAAATCGGGATTTTTAGGTGTGCAAGTGATCCATGCGACCTGGCCTGTGGTAGGTCGCCCGAGATTCCATGACTCGCGCCAAACAGAAGGCTAGGTGACCTACGTCGCGACCTATGTCACGTCGGTTGTTGTTTTTCTCTTGATTCGTCGTTTTTGTCGCTAGATTCGATCCTTAAACGCTCTACTCTTATTTTCATATAAACCTTTACAATTAAAACTCTTAGCTGCCAAAAGATAAAGTGAGAATTATAAATGAATGCTCTTAAATCACGGATGTTACACCCTTCCATACACAAATCATTGTCTCGTACACCGATCTTGAGTCTCTATCGACACATTTACCACCACCTGCAACTACGTGCACATCCCATTCAAACACACCACACCATAACCCCTTAATTCAAAGCCACTCATGGTTTATGTTGCTCTTCCCGGTCCTAAACTCGAACCCACCGCTGCAAACCCTAATTACCCAATGTTGCAAAACCTAATTTACCTTTGTCAACGAAATTGTGGTGGACGTGAAGGAAGAAACTGAAAGGATACCGTTAAGTAGGAGTGCTTAAAAAACGACCAACCGAAAAAAATCAACCGGAGGTACCGACATATAATCGATACAAATTAGGGCAAACCAAATCTATTGGAATGAAATTGGGTTATGCCCAAAGTAAATGACCAACCCAATGAAATTTTTAGCGGGTTCTCTACAATTATTTGTATTTCTCTTTAATATGTATATGTTACCAATAACGACTCGACAACAACGAGTAATGAAACTTATACGAGGAGATTATTGAAAAGTTATATGAAATATTTAAATATTTGATGGACTCGTATATTTTATTGAATGATTGATCGTATTTCAAATGAAGGTTCTTTATTTTTTATGTTAATAATGTTGATTTTACTTTGTTTAAACACAACCCGACCAAAACCAAATAACTTGAACGGGTTGGCCCACCAATAGGTTAAGTTGTTCAAACGCCTTCAATCAAATCAACCTAACCAACGAGCACCCCTACGGGTAGGAGGATTAGGTCACAAGGTTTAGATGCATCTGGTGTTTATGGTCATCGATGACAGTGAAGTTAGTGGAGAAAAAAATAAGGCGTCGACAGGAGGAATCACGTTACACACGTGTGTATATATATATATATATATATATATATATGTGTGTGTGTGTGTGTGAGAGAGAGAGAGAGAGAGAGAGAGAGAGAGAGATAATCATAAATATATAAGAAAATAATAATTAAACCTTTAAGCCTTTAATTGAAAGTGATTTTGTTAGATCTGAGTTTTGTCAATAAACCAAGTATTGAATTTTGATAAGAAGGCTCAGAAGTTCTGAAGAGAAGAGTCAGAGTTCTGACTACGAAAGCTCAGAAGGATTGCTTTGAAAGATTACCAAGTACAGAAGTATGAAAAGAAGAGTCAGAAGTCTGAGAAGAAGAGCCAGAAGTCTGAGAAGAAGAGCCAGAAGTTCTGAGATGCTTAATCAGAATTATGTTCAGAAGTTCTGAACAACATGTTCAGAACTTATAACTAGATACTTTACTTTGTATTTTGGTTAACTAATTAGGACACGTGTATTGTTCTTATTAGTCTTTCATATTGTTAATCCAAGATCTAATCAAGATAGAGAAGATATGAATTCGTCATCTCATTCCACTTAAGAACACATTACAAGATTAGGAGTTCTGTACAAGTGTTTCTCTCTCTAGAATATAAGAATGTGAGTTCAGTATGTCTAGAGTCCTACCAACTAATACACAACAAAACCTATTTATACTAAACACTTTACAAGGTGTAAACAATACAATACAACTCAATACATTGACTTTGACTTTGACCTTTCTATATTTAAACCTTGAAGACATATTGCACTAACAATCTCCCCCTTGGATTCAAGGTTTAAACAAATGCGATCAGCAAGCTTTAGCTTTCTTGAATCTTCGGACTTCATCAAAGCTTGTCAAAGTCAAAAACGTCATCCAATCTTCAAACGGCAAATAACGAACTTCTTTCTTCGAACAGGAGAATATGAATCTTCACACAAAGCGTTTTAATACAATTAAGCACAAGTTCAAGAAAAAGAGATCACAGAATGGGTCAATCGATTTTCCTCAAACTCTTGAAGAATTCTCCCCATTTCCATTGACTTGAGAATTTCATTCTTCAGTGTCGATCTTCATAAACGCGCGAGTTCAAAAGAAAGAGATCACTGAAATGATCAATCGATTTCTTAAAAACTCTTGAAGAATAAAACTCCCCCTATCATTTCTTGAAACGACGTCTTCTTTCTACAAATCTCCCGGTTGACATTAAAACGAATCTTTGATTTTAAACTTTCTTTGACATGAAATTGATGTAGACATTCTCCCCCTTTTTCGATGAAAGTAAGCATCACGAGCATCGAAAATCTTTTCAATTTCAGTCACGAACAATCTCCCTCTTCAAAAACATTTATTCCCCTTGAAAAACACGAACAATCTCCCCATAAGCGAAAGATCTTGCTCCCCCTAAAAATAAGAATTGTAGAGCAAGTTGATTTTCTCCCCCTGAAAATTTGCATAAAAATCATATAACCGCACATTTTAACAAACTTATATAAAGAAAATAGAATTCATTGAACAACATTTTATAACTGCTAACATTTAATCATTTGAACACCAAACAAAAGAAATTCAACTTAATGAAATGTAACAGATATTTCCATCAAGTGAAATCAAATGCATGCGTTTGGATTCAAAAACAAGACATCATCGCATATCGAGTTACAAAATGTTCAGTTTCAACTCCTTTATTGTTGGGTCTAGAAAGCCCCAATTATATAGAAAGTTTTATAAAGTCCATGTAAAGTCAATGAAAGTCAAATGTATTGTAATTAGCTTTGTTAGTCTTTTGGGCTTTGGGAGTTTAATGGGAGTTAAATGGGCTTGGGCCCATGTCATGTAATTAGACACTATAAATAAGTGTCTTGGGCTTCATTCGTAAGAAGAGATTTTGATAGACAAATCCATTTAGAGAGAAACTCATTGTAATATCTTGTAATTCACAGATTGTTAATAAATCATATGACCAGTTGCTGTGAATACGATCTTGAATGTTCATTCTATATTGAATCTTGATTATCAGTGATGATTACAGGACTTACAATTGGTATCAGAGCCAATCAACAAAAAAATTCGTCCAAGAGTGTGTTTGATCGCGTTCTTGAAGTTTCTTGATCAATTCGACAATTGATTCCGCTGCTGCTAACAATTCTTGAATTCCTAACAATTCTTGAATTCGTTTCTATCATTGATTCAAGAAATTTGAATTTGTCTTTCTGTTGAATCGATATCTTACAATCAAGTCATCCATAGATTTTCTCTCTATGCTGATTAATTCTCGAAATTAAACAGAGATCACATGTATGTTTTCGAAATTCTTGATTGGTTTCTTGATCAAAGTGATTATATTTGTTGCATGTTGATTAGTATTCAAATTTTTTGTTGAAAAGAAGATTTCATTAATTCATGTACTCTAACTGTTTGATGAAATGCATGTGACAGATTTGATTAATTCTTGCATATTCTAGATTTGTGTTGATTCTCATTTTTATCATAATTCGTAGTTGATATTTGAATTTGTCATTTCATCATGCCTGAGATTGTTGAAGTTTTTGTGAGACCTGCAAGTTCTATAACCAGTTCAGACAATTTACAAAAATTAAGTCCTGTAAAAGCAAAAGAAACAATTTTTAAACCAAAAACTGAGATTGTTCATTTTGAAAGCAAGATTGCTAATCTTGAAGCCAAATTTGAGGAAAGTGCAAAAGTTGTTGTAAATTTGCAAAAAGATAAATTCGATCTTCTAAAAGATTTCGAAAAGGCTCAAGAGAACACAAAGGTGTTAGAAAAAGAGAATGTTGATTTGAAAGAGAAAATCAAATTTGAAAGAAAGATGTTGACAGATTCTAAAAATAGAATCAAATCATGTGAAATGAAAAATTGTCAACTCTTGAAACAAATCTATGATTTTGAACAAGTTCTTATACTTGAAAGAGAGAAATTTGAGAAAGAGAGAAGAGACTTTCAAACTGAGAGGAAAGGTTTTGAAACAAAGTTTGTTGAATTATCTCTAAAAAATTCTGATTTGGAGAAAATTCTTGCAAAAGAAAGAAAAGAGTTTGAATGCAAGAAACATGTTTTTCAAAAAGAAAAGAATGGTTTTGAGAAAAAGAAAACAGGAATGTTAAATGAGTTTTCTGTAAAAATCAATGAGTTGGAGAAAGAGTTAGAAGATGGAAGGAAAGAGACTTTGAGAGTTATTTGAGAGATCAGTATACTTTGAGAGAGTCGTATACTTTCAATTCTCCCTCCATTGTATTGTAAAGCATATGAATAGAGATCATTCAACAAATTGTTCTTCATGCCTATTTCTATTCAATCTTTATGGAGTATTCTTGATTGTTGCTTCAATTATGGGACTTAATAAAAAGAAGAAGGTAAATGGCTTTAATGAAAAATGCTCAAAAGATGAGTTTGAAAAGGAAAAGAAAGTTTTTCATTTGGAGATAAGGAGACTTATTAAGAAATTGTCTGATTTATCAACTAAAATCATGATAGAGAGGATGTCCAAATCTGATTTGCAGTCAAGATTTGATTTGTATGTTAAAAAGTTTAAAGAATTTGAAACGAAAGTTGTTGACAAATCAAATCATAGTTCAAAAGATCAGATTCGTTCTTCTAATCTATTTTATGATTCTCCTATTAAATCTTATAATTGTTCTTTTAAAAAGATAAAAATGGAATGGAGAGTTAAAGGAACTACTTCCAAGAAAGAAGTGCGAAAATCAAAGGTTCCTAATTCAAATGTCAAGAAGAACAATACATTTCAAAGAAAATCTTTTGTTAAACCTGATGTGATTTATTCTGTAAATCAATTAGTCAGAATTGCACAAAAGAAACTTTGTTGTTCATATTGTGGGACTAATGATTTTGTGAACAAGAATTTTATTCAGCACTGGTATGATTCTTATAGAATATCTGCATATGCCACTGCACCTAACAAACCTGGACCCAAGTTCATATGGGTACCAAAGACAACTTAATCTGTTTTGCAGGTTATTCATGTGTAGAGCTGAATGATAATACTGACACATGACTTAAAACAAATGCTGTGCTTAAATTGAGAATTTTGACTTTTGGATAATTCAGTCCAAAACTCGATCTGAATGTGATTATGGATTTCTGATTCATACAGATCAATTTGTTGATTTTGAAGATTTTTTTTGAAAAAGTTCTGTTTACTGTGGGGTTATCGAACTCATAGATGTGAGTGTTTTTAGTAGAAAACATTTCCAGAGAATGTGTTCAGAATCACATTCTGAGCAACCCTGCAAATTTTGGTTGAAAAATTCTGATTTTTGAGCAAGTTATGGTGATTTGAAGTTCAGAATGTTCAAAAATCACAAAATCCAAACATTTTTCTAAGGAATTTTCTCTGGATAGTTTTATCAGAATTCTGACTCTCTTACTCAGAAGTTCTGACTCTATTACTCAGAATTCTGACTCAACTAATCAGAATTCTGACTCTGATACTTAGAATTTTGAACAAGTTACTCAGACTTCTGACTCTACTACTCAGAATTCTGACTCAACTAATCAGAATTCTGACTCTGATACTTAGAATTTTGAACAAGTTACTCAGACTTCTGACTATACTACTCAGAATTCTGACTCAACTAATCAGAATTCTGACTCTAATACTTAGACTTTTGAACAAGTTACTCAGAATTCTGACTCAACTACTCAGAATTTGGATTTTTTATATCTAATGAGGAATCATCGTAGATGATTACCAAAATCTCTTGATTTTGCAGGATTATCTTGATTTCAGAGGAAGTATTGACTCAAAATTTTATCTGATTGTTTCAAGATAAAGTTCAAAACCCGTGCTTCAACGTTTTAGGTTTTTGAACATATCAGTTCAAAACCCGTACTTAAATGACTATGGCTTCTTAATAATTCAGTTCAGGACCCGTACTTCAGAGACTAAGACTTCTAAACAAATCAGTTTAGAACTCATATTTCTCAGGTGATATCCTTAACTGTCATATTTTTATGTTTCAAGGAACAAGTGGTGAAAGGTAACATTGCATTATGTTTTATTTCTATTGCTTTGAAAGTTTAAATCTTAACAAATTTAATTCAATGAGATGAATTTTTTTAATGAATAAAATGTGTGTCAAGGGTGATTTTACAAGTATTTTTGTATTATCTGAGTTATATTTGTTTCAACTTTCACTTCTGAAATAAATCGAATGGTTAGCAAAACATGAATGAAATTATGTTGAATGCTCAATGTTATGTAAATTTAGACTTATATAGAATATAATGCTAAAAAAAAGTCGAAATGTCAGAATGATGGATGGAAACAAAAATATGGGGGAAGTACTACGTTTTAGAACCAAGTGATTGAGATGAAATAAATATATATAAAATCATTTAGTTTGAAAGTTTGTACCTGTGGCCTTTCTGGTTTGGGAGAGTAAGTCCTAAGGGGTGCTCGACACCTAGTCCCTAAGATCAACTGGTCTGGGATCGGTTGACCCAAATCCTGCAATAGAACCAGATAGAAAGCCATGTTCTACTGGTACAAATGGGTTTAAGATATATCGATGTGGCCTTTCTGGTTTGGGAAATTAAGTTCCAAGGGGTGCTTGTCACCTAGCACCTAAGACCAACTGGTCTGGGATATGCTGACCCAAATCCTGCTATAGAACCAGATAAAAATTCATGTTTAACGATGTATCTTATTCTTACTAAACTTTTTGATTAAAAGATGCCAATGTGCACAAAATTAAAAGATGTCAATGAGCACAAAATTAAAAGATGCCAATGAGCACACATCTCTTGAAACTTTGGGAAAATACAAAGTCGCAATAAACTTGTAAATTTGTGAAAATCCTGATTTTGGACAAATAGTGTGAGTAGAGCAAAGTATTCGTATATGTTTTTAGCATTGCATATGCTTGAAGCTAATCATATTTCGCATGCTAAGCACACCAAATAGATTTAATAAAGGTATTGAAACTGAACATTTTTAACTTTATATGCAATGATGACTTGTATTTGAATCCAAACACATGCATTTGATTTCATTTGATTGAAAAATCTGTTAAATTTCATTAAGTTGGATTTCTTTTGTAAAGTTTTTAAATGATCAAATGTTAGTAGTTATCAAGTGTAGTTCAGTGAATCTTATTCTCCTTGTATAAATGTTTTCATTAAAGCACTGTATTTGAAATGAATAATTTTAATGAAATATATGCATATTTTCAGGGAGAGAAAACAAATTGCTCCAGAATTCTTATTTTGAGGGGGAGCAAGGTTATTCATTAAGGAGGAGAAAAAGCTTAGACTTCATTCGAAGAAAAAGCATCGCTAAAGTTTTGAAAATCAAGGGGGAGAAAAGCTAAAGATTTTGAAGATGATTTTGCTTTTCAAAACTTTAGGGGGAGAAGAAAATATAAAATGATTTGTACAGAAACAACAAAAGAGAGAAATGTTATTTTAAGGGGGAGAAGAAGAAAAGGAAACTGATCTGTTGTTCTTATAAAGAAATGTTATGAAAGCTGATTGATTGATTCAAAAGGGAGAAGAAAGTCAGAAAGTCATAAAAAGACAGAAATTTGATTTGATCACATGGAGATGAGAATCAATTTTAATTCGATACGATCATTTATGCAACAATTCAAGATTTTAAGATCTAGTTTCAAGATTTGGTGATTCAAGATTGTTCTTAATCGTGTGCTACAATTCAAGAAAGATGCAGCGTTTCAGTTCAAAAATGTTGCTGATGTGCGAGTTTAAGATCTGATTAATCAGAGTTATGCTAAATTCGAATTCAATTCAGAGTTTGTGTAAGATTTAATGTGCAGCAGTTCAGATCATGGAGTGTCAAAGTTATTAAGGGATTGTTGTGTTGAGACATACTTTCGGCTGCTTAAAATCAGATTGTTTGTGATCAGAAATTCGTTCAAAACAACTCAAAACTTGTTCAACGACTATTCAGAACTTCTGATCATGTTATTCAGAAGAGTTTTGCTCAGACCATTCAGAAGTGTTCAAGTTTAGAATTTTGATCATGATTATTGAGGATATTCAGAATTCAGAAGTTAGATCGTGAAATGTCAAAAGTTAATCAGAAATCAATGCTCAAATGATGGTTCAGAACTAAGTCTTCGAAGCTTACTCAGAATTCTGACTCCAATAGTCAGAACTTTATCGTGTGGAATCAGAACTTTGGAGTTAGAATTTTTTCAGAAGTTCTTCACGTTCAGAATTCTGATTGACTTACTCAGAATTCTGAGTGGTCTTCTCAGAACTTTTACTTAGTATATTTCGAAGTAAAGGTGCAATTTCAGAATTGTTCGACAGCTTTGCGCCCCTGTCGTATTTTGATCAGAACTTCCTCCTCGAAGCTCCAAATTTGACGATTTTAGATGCGCTGGATTCCTAAGACACAGATGAACATTTTTCGTGTTTTGAGTTTGTTCGGAATAGATGTGCTTATTGGTCAGATTCTGTGTCAAAGTCAGTGGACTGATGCTGGACAGAAAGCAACGTTTTTCATGCAATTTCTCCCAACTTTCAGAAAGGTGTTCTATCTTCTATTTTTGTGGATCCAAGCTGAGTTATTGAAGTGTATTGATACACTCCCTCCTATGATCTTAATGGATTAAGCTCTTGAGCTTAATGGTCATTCAACTCGCATTTCAAAGACGAATTCTTTATTATAAACTGAGGTGGTTTCAGTCGAGCTTATTGCACATTGGATTCGATTTTAAAGTTGTAATTTGTGAAGAAGAAGAGCAAATTTTGAGGGGGAGCTTGGATAGATTTGCAAGGCGTGAAGATGTGAAACACTAAAGTTTTCAAAGAAATCAAGGGGGGGATCATTTGAAGATGCTTTCTTTATAAAACTTTAGGGGGAGATTGTTGGGTCTAGAAAGCCCCAATTATATAGAACGTTTTATAATGTCCATGTAAAGTCAATGAAAGTCAAATGTATTGTAATTAGCTTTGTTAGTCTTTTGGGCTTTGGGAGTTTAATGGGAGTTAAATGGGCTTGGGCCCATGTCATGTAATTAGACACTATAAATAAGTGTCTTGGGCTTCATTCGTAAGAAGAGATTTTGATAGACAAATCCATTTAGAGAGAAACTCATTGTAATATCTTGTAATTCACAGATTGTTAATAAATCATATGACCAGTTGCTGTGAATACGATCTTGAATGTTCATTCTATATTGAATCTTGATTATCAGTGATGATTACGGGACTTACATTTATTAAATCTATTTGGTGTGCTAGGATGCGAAATATGATTAGCAACAAGCAAATGCACCCCTAAAACCTATAAGAATACTTTGCTCTTACTCACACTATTTGTCCAAAAACAGAATTTTCACAAACTTATAGGTTTATCGCGACTTTGTATTTTCCCCAAGTTTCAAGAGATGTGTGCTCTTAGGCATCTTTTCATATTGTGCACATTGGCAACTTTTATTATGTGCTCATTGGCATCTTTTATAATCAAACAGTTTATTAAGACTAAGAAACACCGTAAACGTAACTTTCTAACTGGTCCTATAGCAGGATTTGGGTCAGCCGATCCCAGACCAGTTGGCCTTAGGGGCTAGGTGACAAGCACCCCTTGAAACTTACTCTCCCGAACCAGAAAGGCTACATCGATATACCTTAATCCCATCTGTACCAGTAGAACATGGCTTTCTACCTGGTTCTATAGCAGGATTTGGGTCAGCCAATCCCAGATCAATTGATCTTAGGGGCTAGGTAACGAGTACCCCTTGGGACTTAATCTCCCAAACCAGATAGGCCACAGGCACAGACTATCAAGCTGAATGATTTTATTATATATAAATATATATAATTTTTTTGATTATTATTATTATAGCATCTCAATCACTTGGTTCAAAAACGTAGTGCTTCTCCCATATTTTCGTTTCCATTCATGATTAAAACGAATAGGCTTTGTGAGCATTGTATTCTAAATAAGTCTAGATTTACACAATTTTGCACTTATATCAAAATCTCAAACATGTTTTTTTGACCTTTCGACTTATTTCAGAAGCGAAAGTAGAAACAAATATAACTCCGACGATACAAAAATGCTCGTAAAATCATCCTTAACACACATTTTATTCATTGAATGAAAAATTGAAGAATTTTTCACTTCATTGAATTAAATTTGTGAAGGTTCAAACTTTCAACGTTAGTAGACATAAAATATAACACAATGTTACCTTTAAGCACATGTCCTAAAAATAGAAAGATATGACAGTGAAAAGATATCACCTGATAAGTACGAGTTCTAAACTGATATGTTTAGAAGTCATAGCCTTTGAAGTACGGGTCCTGAATTGATGTATTCAGAAGCCATTACCGTTGAAGTGCGGGTTTTGAACTGATGTGTTCAAAAGCCATTACCGTTGAAGTGCGGGTTTTGAACTGATGTGTTCAAAAGCCATTATCTTTTATCTCACTCTCTCTCCCCCTACAAAATACCAAAAGATTTATCAAATCGCACATGTATATATATAAAAAAATAGAAAACTCTCTGAAAATATGTGATGTTCAATGTCTTCTTGAATGCACAAGTACTTCATCTTCCGAGAGTTCAACGCTTACCTCTAAATCTGCAAAACAGATTAAGTAGATTTTGGTACCCAACGAGTCTTGGGTCCTGACACGTTAAGCGGAGCTCTATAAGAAGGAAAATGGTAAGTACCATACCAATATTGAACATAATTATTATTAACAAAATCATTATTTCCGCAATAAGAATTAACAAAAGAATTAACTTTCGTTGTAAAATTCTTATTTGGAAATGATGATTTTGGTACATCTTTTCCAGGAAATTTACCTTTTACCTTCCATTGCATGTTGACTCTTTTGTAGGAAGGAAGATCAGCATAGTATTTGGAAGACATATCCACATAATGCTCGTAGAAAATGTTAGAAGGACGAATCGGACATTCTGAAAAACACTCGGAGTTGTTGAACGACCTCACTTTGTCTTTTAAGGCATTTCGTTCCTTTGTCATCAACTCGAGTTTCTTCCGAATATCACAATTCACCCTCTTTTCCTTCATGATATCTGTAGATAAACCCGCCAAATTCTTCGTGAGTTTCCGAATTTCTTGCTGAAAAATCTTTCTCTCAATAGAAAAAACATCCTTTACTCTCTTTGACTGAAAATCGGCTTTCTTCATCTTCTCAAGTTCTTCACTTTCTCTATCCAACTCCATTTGTATTTCAGAAATCTTAACTTGAAAAGAGGTCAGACTCAGCAAACATTAAATCTTCTAACAAGCAATGTAAAAGATACAAGATTTTATAATCCAAAGAAGGGATTGGGATTGGAAGAAAATGTTGTTTTAAAAAGAGCTCCATTAAACTTGTATGATTTTGATAAGCTTCATGTTCCTAAACCAAAAATTCCAGAAGTTGTTGAAGTTTTTATAAGACCTGCAGGTTCTATCACAAGTTCTGATAGTTTACAGAAATCAAGTTCTAAAAAGACAAAGGAAACAGTTTCTGAATCAAAAACAGAAAAGTCAAATGTTTCAGAAGATAAAGTTAAGAAAGAAATTTCTAAACCAAAAGAAGAGAAACCAAAATACAATGACACTAAATTCAAATATGACTCTCTAAATGTCAGTTACAAAAATAAACAACAAAGTTTTTCATATTCTGACATAGAAAGTATATTTGATACTAGTAAGGTTTCTGAAACAATTAGTCAGAAATCTGAATCTTCTAATCAGAATTCTGACTGTTCTTATCAATTTTCTGATTCTGAGGGTCAGAAATCTGAGTCTATTAATCAGAATTCTGATTCAAAGAGTCAGAATTATGAGTTAACTGAAAATTCTGAAACAAAGTCAGAAGAATTTCTAGAATTTGAAAAGAGATTTAATCTTGTAAGTCAAGAACTTGAGGACCTAAGGAAAGCTTATGATAAACTTGAAAATGACTTCTGTGATGTAGATTTTAATCTTGAAAATGCTTTAAAAGAAAAGAGTGTTTTTATTCAGAAAATAAAAGAGCTTGAGAAACTGAAAGCTGAATATGATCTGTTCAAGATTAATGCTCTAAAAGAAAATGATAAATTCTTTAATGAATCAAGTACATATGAAAAAGGTGAATCATCTACTTCATTTTCTAACAAAAATAGGTTGAATATTTCAGAAAAAGAGGAAAGCAAAAGGAAAGATGATCTGAAAAGAGTTCCTGAGAAGATTGAATTGAATTCTCTTTCTGTACCAAAAGCACAGAGTTTTTGTAATAAATGTACATGTACTTTGAAAAATAGCAATAACAGTGAAAAGACTTATGGTACAGATTTGTTGTTACTTGCAAAGAAAAATCTGACTTGTGTTCAATGTGGAAATGATTCTTTTCAATATTCTCAGAAATGTCCAATCACAATAACATCTGTTTCATTCATAAGAAAAGATATTCAGAATACAGAAAAGAAGAATGTTTCTGTTCCTCAAACTCAGAGAAAAGAAAAGATAAAAGAAGTGAATCCTCAAATTAAAATCAAAAGAAAGAATGAGAAAGAGCTTAATATTGAAGAAAAGAAAGTAGAAAATACTGCAACATCCAAATTTACAACTTTCAAGAAGAAATTGAACAAATTTGTGAACAGAAAATGTTCTGACTTCATAAAAGTTCAAGGCAAATGGTGTTTAAAGAAAGATTTTGAATGGAAAATAAAAGGTACTTTTGTTAAATCAAATGACAAAGCTAACAAAGAAGGACCCATTCCAAAATGGGTACCTAAAACTAACTGATTGTTTTTGCAGGGCTGTCATGTGTGGTTTTTAGATTCAGGAGCTTCAAGACACATGACAGGTCAGAAGTCTTTTCTATCAAATTTCACAGAAAAGGCTGGAGGAGCAGTAAACTTTGGAAATAACAGCAAAGGTCAAGTTAAAGGTTATGGAGATTTAACAAAAGGAGATCTGACAATTCAAAAAGTTTTCTATGTTGAAGGATTACAACATAATCTTTTCAGCATAAGTCAGTTTTTAGACAGTCTTTGTCAAATCAAGTTCAAAATAACAGGTTGCATGATTTTAACTGAGAATGATCTTAAAGTCTTCTGGGCCAAAAGACACATGGATTTATTTGTGGTTAACTTTTCAAAATTACAAACATTAAATCCTGTTTGTCTTTTATCAAACTCAACTGCAAATGAATGCTGGTTGTGGCACAGAAGATGTTCTCATTTAAACTTCAAAGATCTTAATAATCTTGTTGCAAAACATCTGGTTAAAGGTTTACCAAAGATCAAATTTGAAAAAGAATCATTATGCTCAGCTTGTGAAATGGGCAAGATGAAAAAGAGTTCTCACAAATTAAAAATGGACTCATCTTGCAAAGCACCATTAGAAATGATTCATACTGATCTTTGTGGTCCTATTTCAGTCCAGTCTATGGGAGGAAAGAAATAGATTCTTGTAATTGTTGATGAATATTCCAGATACACATGGGTAGAGTTCTTAAGAGCTAAGTCAGAAGCTGCTACTACATTGATAAACTTTATCAAAAGGATTCAAGTTTTCTTACAACTTCCAGTTCAGAAAAATCAGAAGTGATAATGTAACAGAGTTCAGAAATGAGACTCTTCAGAATTTTTTCTCACAATTTCTCTGCTGTCAGAACTCCTCAACAAAATGGTGTTGTTGAAAGGAAAAACAGAACTCTAGTGGAAGCTGCAAGAACCATGTTGGCTTATTCAAATCTTCCAACTTTCTTATGGGCTGAAGCAATTGCAACTGCTTGCTTTACACAGAACAGAACTTTAATCAATAAAAGATTAAATAAGACTGCTTATGAACTGATAAATAAAAGAAAACCTTTAATCAAATTCTTTCATGTTTTTGGTTGCAGATGCTATGTTCTTAAAGACAGAGAAAATCTTGCCAAATTTGATAAAAAGGCAGATGAAGGATACTTTGTTGGTTATTCATTAACTTCCAAAGCATTCAGAATCTACAATAGAAGAACCAAGAGGATGATGGAAAGCATTAATGTCACATTTGATGAAGCCAGAATGAAGACTTCTGAACAAAACAGTTCAGAACTCATGAAGAACAAGACAAAAATGACTTCTGATACAAATTCTAATCCTATTTGTTCAGAACTCAATTTACTGTTTAAGGATGCTTTTCTAGAACTAATTTATGATTCTTATGCAGAATATGAAAACCCAAAGATGGTAAAAGAGATGAAAAATAGAACTCCAGAAATAGTTCAATCAACTGTAATTTCTGATAAATGTCCATCTGAGGAATGTCCAAATTTGATAAATACAAGTAGTGAAAATTCTGAACCTTATACTCAGAATTCTGATCCTTGTATTCAGAACTCTGAACAAGTCACTCAGAATTCTGACTTGACTGCTCAGAATCCAAACTTGGATACAACTTCTACACATATATCAGAACAAGAGGACAGCTCAGAATTACAAGCAATCATTGATGAGAATGATACAAACAACAATTTTTCAGAGATTGATGTGCTTCCTAGCGCAAATAAATGGACTAAAAATCATCCTATTCATCAAGTAATAGGTGATCCATCAGCAGGAGTAAAAACCAGATCAGCTACAGCAAATGAAGCAATGTTTGCTGGTTTCTTAAGTGTGATTGAACCTAAGAAAGCTAATGAAGCCCTAGAGGATCCAGATTGGATTTCAGCAATGCAAGAGGAATTGCTCCAATTTGAAAGAAACAAAGTTTGGAGACTCATTCCAAAGCCTGAAGGTAAATCTATCATTGGAACTAAATGGGTGTTCAGAAACAAAAAGGATGATTCAGGTGTGGTTATCAGAAACAAGGCAAGATTGGTTGCTAAGGGATACTGTCAACAAGAAGGAATTGATTATGATGAATCATTTGCACCAGTGGCAAGAATAGAGGCAATCAGAATATTCTTGGCCTATGCTGCACACAAGAATTTCAAAGTGTATCAAATGGATGTCAAATCAGCCTTTCTAAATGGTGAACTTAATGAAGAGGTGTATGTTCATCAACCTGAAGGTTTTGTTGATCCAGAATTTCCTGATCATGTTTATATTTTAGACAAAGCTTTATATGGTCTAAAACAAGCACCAAGAGCCTGGTATGACACTCTTACTCAACACTTGTTAGTTTCAGGGTTCAAGAAAGGTAAGATTGACACAACTTTGTTTTTAAAGAAACAGGGTGAGGATTTAATTCTTATTCAGATTTATGTTGATGACATAATATTTGGCTCTACTAGTGCAGAACGATGTGATAACTTTTCTAAAATCATGTCATCTGAATTTGAAATGAGCATGATGGGTGAACTGAATTTTTTCCTTGGTTTTCAAGTCAAACAATTACCAAGTGGTATTTTTATAAATCAAGGAAAATATGTCAGAGACATTCTGAAAAAGTTCAAAATGTCTGATTGTGCTTCTATGAGAACACCTATGGCAACAAACATAAAGTTAGATGCTGATCTCAAAAGTGTTTCAGCAGATATCAAACTCTATAGAGGCATGATTGGATCTTACTTTATCTGACTGCAAGTAGGCCAGATATCATGTTTTCTACTTGTTTCTGTGCTAGATTTCAATCTAACCCAAAAGAATCACATATGTTGGCTGTCAAAAGGATTTTAAGATATCTCAAAGGATCACCTGATCTAGGTTCATGGTATCCAAAAGAAACTGACTTCAAATTGACTGCTTTCACTGATGCTGATCATGCAGGAAGTAGGTTGGACAGAAAAAGTACTTCTGGTGCTTGTCATTTTTTGGGGGATAAGATAGTGAGTTGGGCATCAAAGAAACAGAATTGTGTGTCCACTTCAACTGCCGAGGCAGAATATGTTGCTGCTGCTGCTGCATGCTCTCAAACTTTGTGGATGAGAACACAACTCATGGATTATGGATATCAGCTCAACAAAGTTCCCATCTATTGTGACTCAGAAAGTGCAATTGCCATTACTCAGAATCCTGTTCAACATTCAAAGACTAAACACATAGATGTGAGGTATCATTTTATAAAGGACTATGTGGAAAAAGGAACTATAGAGATGCACTTTGTGCATACAAAGTATCAATTGGCTGACTTGTTCACAAAGCATCTTGATCACAAAAGGTTCTCTTTTCTCATATGTAAAATAGGAATGCTTAATCTGACTAATTGAAAATATTTGTGTTTCTTAAAAATAAAATGTTAAATTTTTCAAAGTAAAATTGTCTGAGTAGTGTATCCAGAACACTGATTCTTAAGTTCAGAACTTCTGACTCTTAAGTTCAGAACTTCTGAGTCTTGAGTTCAGAACTTCTGAGTCTTGAGTTCAGAACTTCTGAGTCTTAAGGTCAGAGATTCTGAGTCAATCCTTCAGAAATCTATCTTTCAAAAATTTATTTCTGAGAAATACAAATACTTCAATCTTGTGGATTATTTTTTTTCTATTTTTTTCTATCTCATCTTTATGTATCATATATGGTCAAGTACATGCTAAAGTCAAGGGGGAGCATCAAAATCTTTTGGAAATCATATCATGATGCTAAAAAGGTTTGTGTTCATTTCTTATCTCTGATCATTCTAAGAAGAACAAGCTTTTAATGATAATTTTTTTTTCTCCTTGTTCAAACTATATCTGAATTTCAAACATTTTCATATTCAGATATAAGATTTTAAATGATTTTCGTTAAATCATCATTTCGTGAACAGTATTCTGATGATAAATTGTTTTTCTATCTGTTCAAACCTCTTCTGATTAATTAAAGTTTTTACATTTGTCAGAAGTTGATTTTAAATAAATCTTGGTTACAAGGCAAATTCTTCTGAATCATGGACTCAGAACTCTGAGTAGGATACTCAGATCTCTGATAAAGGAAAGACAATCTTCTGAGCGTGTTATTCAGATTTTTGACTTGTGTCAATATTCTATCAAATAACACGTGTCAGCTTCATATTTGGTTAATTATGCCACACATTTCATTTAAATCTTCTGTGGCATTTCAAACGTGTTGACTCCGTTATAACTTTGACCTCGCTTTTCCGTCAAACCTTTCAACTTCGCGGATTTTAAATAGGTCTTAAAATCCCTATTTCAAATTCTTTCAAATTTCAGAGTGAAAAGTGAGATACGAATCAATCCAGAGTTCTTTGAGTTTGTTTTCTTCTTAAATCATGTCTGGATTTCGAAGAAGTGGTCAAATATCTATGCATTCTACTAAGTCTTTGATGGATTCATCCGATTCAGATAATGATGAAGTGCAAAATAGAGCTGTTGAGGAAGAAGCAATAGGAAATGATGAAATAAATGAAGAAGATGAACAAATGGCTGAATCAGAAGGAAATGCAGATGAGGTAAACATAAATGTTGAACATGAACAGAGTGCTGCAGGGTCGATTATGTCAAATAGACCAATTTTAGTGGAAAGGGTTGTACCTGAAGGTGAATGGTTAAAGTTATCAGAAAATAATTGTGTTTTACTATTTGAAGAGAGTAGATTTAAGCCTGAACACAGAATCATCATGGAATTATTCAAGTATCATCCTTACAGGAAATGGTTTACAAGAAGCAAAACAGTTCCTATTCAGTATATTCAACAATGGTGGAGACATCTTAGGTTAGAAGACAACAAGTTTGTATCTGAAATTGGTGGAGTAACATTTGCTTTATCAATCTCTGCACTAAGAGAAATGTTAAATCTTCCAGAGAAAGATGATGTACAAAGAAGGTCAGATTTTGAAGACTCACCTTTAACAGAGGAACTAATTGCAGAGTTTATGAAGTTAGGATATAATGAAGGATTGAGGACCCTTAGTTTGTTCAGAAGCAACAAATTGCCACCTATTTGGGCATGTTTCTTTCATGTGGTGAATAAATGCTTGTCAGGAAAGAATAGCTCTGCAGATCAAGGTTCAAAACAGATTCTTCAAATCTTTCAGGGTTTAGTGAAAAATAGGCATTATGATTACACTGCTATACTTTGGGAAGACATGAAGAACACTTTTGAGAAAAATCAGAAAGCTATTAAAAAGAAGACAAAAGATACTCCTCTGGCATACATACCTTACATAAAGTATTGGCTAATTGTGATATGGTATGCAATGCAAGAAAACAGAACCATTTCAAGAAGATCAAATGAACATCATGGTCCTACTTTCTATTTGGGTAAGATGTCTTCAGTTACTAATATTGAGAATTATCCTAATCATAAAGTTTTGCCAAAATCACTTAGAAATTACATACCAATGGAGAGTGAGATTTTAAAAGCATATTGCACCTCTATGGGAATTGAAATACCTCAAATCCCTACCCATGAGGACCAACCTGAGAAGAGAGGTGAGGGGTCTAGTCAAGTTAGAGAGGGGGAGGATGTTCAAATGGGTGAACATTCTGAGAGAAATGAGGGGCAAAATTCTGAGAGCTCGGTTAGAATATGTGAGGAAAAACAGAATGAGGGTGGTGAGGATGAGAGAATGTCACCATAGGTTCAAACAGAAAGAGATGCCTCTGTACTAGCTAATCTTAACCAGGTAACCACATCTGCTATTGGTTCACAATTCTTGGTGTCCAATATTGAAACAAACACCATGGACCTAGTGGTGGAACTTGAACAACCCATCCATACCCACTCAGAAGCACCTCAACATGCTACTGTTTCACATAAATCAGGGGAACCATCCCAAACTCATTTGGAGGGAGGTGATAAATCCCAACCTGTTTTTCATCACATTGAGTCTGGATATCACAGTCCTATCCACATTGAGCCTGAAATTCCTTCTAACACTTGCACAAATCAGGAATTTCGTATTCCTGACACAACATTCATAGACATACCTAATATTGGGTGTCGAGGATTGGATGGAAGTCCTGGTGAGGTGAACATTTCAAAAGCCTCATTCAAACGTGCATCTGTTGTACAAGATGACTTCGTGTTATCTACAGGCCATGAGCCCTCTGGGCACATGAAAACTGGACCATCTGTTGGTTCAGGTTCACAGTTAGACTCTTCTGAATTTGAAAAGATTCAGAATCAACACAAGGAGATGGGGGAAAAAGTTCAAAAATTGGAGAAAAAAGTGGATGGACTAAATGATGAGGTGAAAGGATTGAAAGATATGTTGGAGGGAAAATTGATATCTGTTGAAACTAAGATAGATAATGTGAAGATATCCTTGGAATCTCATAAAAAGGAGATCAAGGATATAATGTCTGAATTTCAAAAAGATCTGTTGAAACAAATGCAGAGTATGCAAGATTCTGTATTTAAAGCACTGAGTGTATCTATGGCTTCAACTTCAAAGCCTCTTGATCTTATTCCACTAGCAGAAGCTGAACCTGAAGGTGTTACTGGTCAGAACTCAAAGAGGAAGTTTGATGATAATGAACCTCATGATCATCAAAAGGGAGAGAAAAGGCAAAGATTGAGTTCTGATGATGATATTGGCATAGAAGATTTTGAAATAGCAGATATGCACTTAGTCAGTACAAAGAACACAGAAGTTCAGACAGAAGAAATTGTAAAGACAGTGGATACTCAGATAGTTCAGATTGACAGTTCAGATACAGAGGAAATGGAGGTGGAAAGCATAGATGGTGGTGATTCTGATAAAACAGAAGAATTGAATTTAGACACAAAGATGGAAGTTAATTTTGATGAAACTGAAACTATTGAGGAACTTGTTTTGGGGTCAGAGGAAATAGATGAAAGTTTAGTGGTTGTGAACACTTGTACAGATATTGTCCCATATGTTAGAGTTGGCTTGTTGAACTCTGAACTGGAAGAAAGGAGATTGAATGAGATTTTGATCAGAAGGATGCACAGTGAGTTAGTCAGAGCACTTAATGTTCAGAATATTCAAAAAGCTGTGAAGGTGGTAAGACCTATTGATCTGATGGGAAAAGAAGATAGTCCAGTTGGATATTCTCAGAAATTTCAAGAGGAATTCTATTTTAACTATGTTGATGATATTGCTGACAATATAGGAGAATATGAAAGAGTCAAAGAATACTTCATGCCCTCAGAATATCTATTCAGAAATCCAATTGAAATCCCTAAGATTAATCTACCAATGTTAGAGGAACCTATATGTGACTTTGTTATGGAATTAAGTGATGTGCCACTTGCTAAACACTTTCATGACGACATCTTTCCAGAAGAGACATATGAGAATCTTTATCACAAAGAAGGAGAATATGAAGTTTTGGAAAACAATGTTGATGGTTTCATGGATGGAAAATCTCAGATGATTTATTCAGAAGCCTCAAACAGATTTAGAATTCCTGACTCACGGCTGCACATTCAGAAAAGGATTGAGAAAGTGTTGATGTTTCAAACAGAAGAATTTGATGGTCTGAAGTATGTAAAATTGGAAGTATTGAAAGAAAAAGATGTAAAGGTTTCCTTATCAAGTTTTGATTTCCACAGATTAACTCTTGAAGATCAGATCTTTCTCGTTAAGTTCTTTGCCAGTACTGAAGAAGCCTGGGTAGAGATTGAATGTAGAAGACTTCTGGGCATTTATGTCAGAAACATGTACTTGTATGATTTTCAACTGGCTATTGAAGGAAGAAAGGATAAATGCAACTTAAGCTGTCCAGAGATGATTTCAGGGATTGGTGTACATGAGAAAGGGTTTATAAATGAAGGAATGGAATCAGAAGGCTTTGCATATACAATTCATGAAAGACTTGAACTATTCAGATTGAAGGATTTTGTAAAGTATAGTGATGCAACTTTGAGTTGGTTACTAAATGGAATGGAAGGATATTCTGTATCTGAAAGAAAAAGTATGGGGAAGAGATGTGTGAAATCTATAAAAAGAAAATTAAGTCTCAGAAATAAGATCAGAAATTGTGGTGAATGGCTTTTGTCAGAAGTAAATCCTAAAAAGATGTTGCATAGTGATTTTGTGTTTCCAGCAGAATATGAGGTGAATGAGGTCTTTTAAGAAGAAATTGAAGAAGAAATTCAAAAGACAACTCCTCAGAATGATCAAATGACGAGTACTGATCAACCTGAACAGTCAGAACCAAAAGAAGATGAAAGATCTGTAGATGTGAATGAGTATTTTCTGGAGTTTGATCTGCCAAACTTCTTTAATCCAAGTAAAGTAAACTTTCTAAGTGTATATCATGACAAACCAAAAGAGACTCAGATCTGGTTGGCTGAGAAGTCAAGATGTCTTGGAAAACCAAAGAAAGATGTGTATTCAGATTTTCTAATCACTGGGATTAGAGAATTAAAGATCAAGCAGTTCAGAAAGCAAGAATACTTATCCTTTGAAGTATTGAGAGAAGATGGAAAGGTGTACTATTTTACTGATGCAGACTTTGAAAAGCTATCAGTAATGGATTTCTACAGACTACACAGTATGTTGTGCTTCAAATAATCAAGCAAAGATAAGAATGAAAGGAAGGCAAGGAGTGGAGTGATTGAAGCTATGTTTTACACCCTAAGATGGCATTGTTATACAGATTTTCAAATAGCTCTGTATTAACAAAGGCCAGGTGTCTATCTTTCAAGACCCATCACAG
Organism: Saussurea involucrata; assembly: GCA_033807775.1. Classification (NCBI taxonomy): domain Eukaryota; kingdom Viridiplantae; phylum Streptophyta; class Magnoliopsida; order Asterales; family Asteraceae; genus Saussurea; species Saussurea involucrata. The sequence continues at coordinate 33,743 of JAWVWS010000995.1, forward strand.
ATCATAATCAGAAGCAAGTATTAAGAACTGGAAGTGTGTGCAGACATCCAGAATTGGGAGTATTTTTGAAAAACAAGAGTGAAAAGATCTTTTTCAGAGCAAAGGAGACTGCAAAATATAGCTCTGGAACGTTGAGATTCATCAAGCATAATTTGGAGAAAAAGGTGCTGAAGGTGAAGTAAGCTAATATGACTCAAGAAGTGATCACTCAGCAAGTTGAAACTATTCAGGAAATTATTGATAGAATTGACAAGAGACTTACTCAGAGAAATGTGCTGTTACAGAAAATTGTTCCTGCATTGAAAGAGCTTGGTGATACAAAGTATAAGTTTATTTGACAAAAAGGGGGAGATTGTTAGATCTGAGTTTTGTCAATAAACCAAGTATTGAATTCTGATAAGAAGGCTCAGAAGTTCTGAAGAGAAGAGTCAGAGTTCTGACTACGAAAGCTCAGAAGGATTGCTTTGAAAGATTACCAAGTACAGAAGTCTGAAAAGAAGAGTCATAAGTCTGAGAAGAAGAGCCAGAAGTTCCGAGATGCTTAATCAGAATTATGTTCAGAAGTTCTGAACAACATGTTCAGAACTTATAACTAGATACTTTACTTTATATTTTGGTTAACTAATTAGGACACGTGTATTGTTCTTATTAGTCTTTCATATTTGTACTGTAGCTTTAATATTTCCGTTGCAGTATATATAGTGGTTAGCACTACATTGCTAACTGATTCTCCCGCATATATTTGTATTCATCTTTTGTAATCTTTGAGATACTCTCTCTCTAAGATCTGTAAATCTGTTCTTCATTGAATACAGTTGGTTTGATCATATTACTTCTCAATCACTGTTTCATACATTGATATATTGATTGTAAGAGTGAATCCTGGACTTACATATTTTTTTGTCAAAATTTGTAAGGTGTATTCAAGATTTAAGGGGTTAATGTGTAATTCATGTAAAGTTGCTTAAAAAGTCAAAGTGTTGATTTTGTATAAATAACTTAGGGTGTGTTTACTTGCGACTTAATCGGCTTAATGAAAAAAATGGCTTATTCGCGCAGACATATTTGAGTGTTTACTTGCGACTTAATGGCACGGACTTGGGCTTATTCGCACAATGGGTTTAGGGGTGTTGTCCCCATTAAGCCAAGCTTTGACAAAAACACCCTTGTAAAAGTGAACGACACTTAAGGATAAAGGGACATGCACGCCTCCTTCCTCATCTTCACACTTTGTCCACATTTTCTCTTCTAACCCTAACTTCAAGGATGTCCTTCCTCGCCACTCTTTGCCGCCGATCGCCGCTAGGCGTCCCTGCTCACCGCTACAGTTGTCGATGTAGTCTCCTTCATTGTTGTAGGTTCGATTTCCTGTGAGGTTTTGTTCGATTTCATCTCTAGATCGATATCGTTTCATCAACACCGATTTCTTGTTCATCTTTCCAGTGAGGTTTGTTGGATTTCATCTCTAAATCGATTTTGTTTCATCAACGACTATTTCTTTACAGTAAGGTGTTGTTCGATTTCATCTCTAGATCGATTTCGTTTCATCAAATACGATTTCTTGTTCATCTTTCAGTGAGGTTTTGTTGGATTTCATCTCTAAATCGATTTCGTTTCATGAACGACGATTTCTTTCCAGTGAGGTTTTGTTCAATTTCATCTCTAGATCGATTTCGTTTCATCAACGACGATTTCTTGTTCATCTTTCCAGTGAGGTTTTCTTGGATTCATCTCTAAATCGATTTCGTTTCATGAACGACGATTTCTTTCCAGTGAGGTTTTGTTCCAATGAAGATTTCCAAGGATTTTCCAGTGACAATTTTCATATATTTCCATGGATTTTTTTCTGTTAGGATTGTTTCTTTTCATTGTCTTCTTTAGATTTCTTATATTGATTTCTTTCCAAATTATTCTGTTTTGATGAATTGATTAATAATAGTTTTTTGGGTTGATTTTGATGGAATTGGTGTAAACTACCATATTTTTGTTTGAAGGGTAGATCCGTTATTTATGACATTCAGACAACTGATTAAGTTAAAAAGGTAAACAACAATGCATTTTTACCCAACCAGACAAATTTACCCGAAAAGACAAATTTATCCATACATGACTTAATAGAGAATTTGGTAAACAGCCTGTTGGTTCCCGTATTTGATTAACAAAGATTATCTTATCTATTAGTTCAAATAAGATGTGTTGCGGAAGCGTATTTGAAGAACTAACAGATATGTTTAAATAGAAACAGCACAAAATACCAAATAAACAGTATATGAAGAACAGATGAATATCTCAAAGTTTACTGTATTTGATGAAGAACACTAAGAACATATTTGACGATAATTGAGTGCTAGTGTTTTTGTGTGTTAGTTATTGTCTGATGTTGGTTGATAAGTTGTAAGGAAGAACTCAACATGAGTCTTCCTTTTATACTACTACAAAAGTTCTATTCTAGACAAAAGGACTATTGCTACAGGAAAGAAGGGATGGCATGAACAGTTGGAAACCTGCATGCATTATATGCGCTAATATCAACTTGCAAGGATTCTTATACGAGTTTGACACGTGTTGGTTGTCGGACCATGCCTTGTACAAGTTGATGAACGGACCCTGGAACAGTGGCAAGATATTTCTGTAACAGTGGTAAGATATTTCTGCAACAGTGGCAAGATATTATAAATATCTTCCAAGTCTTCAGTCTGAACCGCAGAGGCTCTGTCAAGGGTGACAGAGGTTCTGCGGCTCGGTCCTTGGTGAGCATTCTTTTGTAGATCCTTTTTTGGTCCTTTGTGAGTAGTCTTCTGTAGATTCTTCTTGGGACTTGGTGTTCCTTGAATGATCTTGTTTGCTTCGGCAGAGCTTCTGTGGAACTCCTTCATACTTGGCCTATTTTTTTCAATACTTCTAATATTATTAATATTTGGAGCTAACAATCTCCCCCTAAGTATTGAAAAATGAAAATTTGACTTTATGCATAATTTAGGCTAAGTAAAGTAGACAGAGGTTAAACAATACCTCAAAAGATTCATTTTATTTCTTTTTAACTATTACAGAGATATATAAAAGAGATTTAGACATTTGCATCTTTGAAGTCATTGAAACTTCTGTTGTCGAATCCTACTTCTCTGAGCTCGTGATAGAATTTGATGCAGAGTTCTCTTAAGCCAATTGTAGCTTTTATTTCTCTGATCATTCTTTCTGCTGATTCTCGATCCATAAGCTCAGTACCTCTGTTCTCTTCTAAGATTGATCTGAACTTGTCCAGGGTACTGGTTGCATACTTCTGACAGTCCATTTCCACAAAAAGTCTTACTTGACCAGCAGGATCCTTATACACTAACCCGTACCTTGGTGTTGTTATGATTAAGTTGGGTATTGTAGAAGGTGGGCAGTGATCCTCTGGTGGTCTCAGACTTAGATTTCTGACTCCAAGATCTCTTCCCAGTTGAAAGTCTATCATGCTATATAGTAGAAGCTTTTCTCTCATCGCTTTCTTGAATACTTGATAGGCCCTTCTGTTGGCATCATTGTCGAAGTTTTCTTTCGTCCAAAGTAGAAGATCTGGTAGATCGTAGGGGTTCAAGTTCCTTATATCTGCATCTGAAAGTTGTGTTTCGGACCTGTTCTCCCTTTTGACTTTGTAGATGTTGTACCTGATCTTTGGAAAGGTTGTCGTTTGAGAAAATTTGCAGTAAATTACCTTTTCAATTTTGGACTCTGAGAAGACTTCTGCCCTTGCTTTTGGCTTTGTTCTGGTGAAGGTGTTATCAAGGTCAGCTCTGAGTTGAGGATCTTCAATGTGTGGCGGAGGATTGTTCTGATATTGTTGTCTGTAAAGATACCTATACACCACCTCTTCCATTTCTGCATGTCGTGTAGTTGGTGGTGGTATTGGTTTTCGCAGAGCATCCATTTTTCGTTTTATCTCTACAACCCTACCCTCTGTTACCTTTGCTTTTGGATCAAGGACCGGAATTTCTGACAGAGGATCTGAAATGAATGCCCAGTCTTCTTCAGGCTTAGGAGTGACAAAGGCATCGAATGAGCTCTTCATCAACTTCTCTGTCGTCTGAGGCATTTGCTTTTTCTTCTTTGGTTCTTCTGTCATGATACCCTTTCCTTTATCTTTGGCTTGGGAAGGCTCAGAACCTGTTGTCTGCTTTGGACTCTGAGGGATTGCTTCTGTTGGTTTGGATGTTGAGGTCTCTATTGGTATGGTGGGGATTGCCTCTGTAGTTTTTGACACTTCAGTTTCTGAGGACTTTGGTGGGGATGGTTCTGTTGGTTTGATTGGGGATTTTGGTTCTGTAGATGTTTCTTCTGTAAGCTCGGTTGTGGTTTGTGGAGGGATATCAAAACGCTTTGCAGCCCTGAAAGCTGATATGAACTCCATTCTCTTTAGAACATAAGTAGCAGAACGTTTTGAGCTTTTTGGTTTGTGGGCAATGGATTTTCTTCTTGGATGAGTTTTGGGTTGTGATTTTGGTGGAGAATGGGGAAGTTCTTCTGAGGATGAAGAAGTCAGGATTTGAACTTTAGGGACATCTTTTTCAAGGACAGAGGTGGTTTCCACAGAGGCTGGTGTTTCCTCTGTGGGTCTCTGTTGTGTTTCCTGAGTTTGGGTTTGGGTTGGTAGTGTAGAGGAAATTGGCACTGCTGATATTGGAGGATTGCTTGCAGCTGTTTCCCTTTGTTTCTCCCCCTCAGGGTGATCTGATGGACCATGATGGTCATCATTAGAGTCATCCTGATTTCTCTCTGTCGAACCCTATGCCCTGCATGTTGTACCTGATTTCTTTGGAGGTACAACCCATGCAGCTATCATTTTCGCGCACAAGTCATCACAGAGGCCTAGCAGAGTTTCAACTTCTGCTTCTGTGTTGAAGCGCATTTTGCCGACGCTAGCTTGAAATTCTCTGACATAGTTCGCGTTGGCAGCTGTGAAGGCTCTGATGAACTCTGTCATTTGATCAAGAATTCCTTGCCCAAGTTCTGTGAGCTGAACTCTTGTCATGTAGTCAGAAGGCTTCATGGTTTTAGTGTTCTGTAGAGTTTGCTCTTGAACTTCTTCCAAGGCCTTCTTTAGGTCTTCTGGTGTAAGGCCCTTAGAAGTAGAGGATTGATCTTTGAATTTTTGCAGGAAAGTCTTGACAGAGTCATTGAATGCAGAGGTTGTGGCTTTCTCAAAGTCAGTTGTGGCAGAGGTGGCAGTATTTGTTGCAGTGGACTTCATCTCTGCTATGGCTTTTTGTACCTCTGTGGACAGATTGTCCATTTTGGTATTCAGTTTGGAGATGGCCGTCGATGTTGTTTCTGCAAAATATTTGAAAGAGCTTTTCAACTCTTTCAATGTTTGGTTCACAGAGGTGACAAGGGTTTGGAACTCACCCCTTGATACGTGTGAAGTCGTGGTAACCTCTGGAGGAACACATTCGTCTCCAGAGTTTGTCCTTGTTCCTTGGACACCTTCGTTCACCCCTGTTTGTACGTTGAGGGTGGAAGGATTTCCTTCTGATCCTCGAGGAGAAACTTGAGTTTCAACCTCTACAGAAGTTCTGTGAAGGTCAGAGTCCAAATCCACTCCAGAGGTGGGTATTGGAATGTCCTTCTGTTGACTTGGAGACTTGTCTAGAGTCTCTTCGTCATTGTGCTCTCTACTCCCCTCTGAAAGGAGGTTTGGCCCTATAGTTGTGTGCGTGGCAGAGGAAACGAATTCTTCTGCTAGGATGTCAGGTGTGATTTGGGGCAATAAATCATGAACTATGGGTGAGTCCTTTCGAGAGGACTCCCCAGGAATGGTTTCCCCGGTTATATTAGGCACAGAGGTTGAAAGAGTAACCTCTGGCTGGCTGGGTGGGGTTGGGATCAAGCTGTGCTGCTCTTTTTCAATGATACCCTCTGCCGCTAGACCGGCGGTATCAGAAATGTGGGTTGCACTACGAGGGGGTTTGGGATGTGTGCCTTCTTCTTCTGCGGCATCTTTTTCTGTAGAACCCTCTGTGGTTTCTACCCTAACCTCTTCCTCTCTTGCAATTTCTATGTTTACCTATTCTTTTTCAGTTTCCTCTATAGTCACTTCTGCTTCTGCTTCTGCTCTTAAGGAATCATATAGAGAATGAGATCCTATGAGTTGTCAAACGTGAGGGTGCATAGGTTTAGTACTTTGAGCTACAGAAATGACTTATGTTGTGCGCAGAACCTCTGTAGACTGATCCAATGGTTCTGCGACCCATCCTGATGGATCTAAGGTTTGAGCAATGTCGGGATTGTTGAGGAAGGCATTAAAATCTCCCCGTTGATCTGCATTGATTATTGGAGAGGGAGGTTGCAGAGGCATAGTCTGATCTTCCTCTTCTTGTTCGGCTTCCTCTGTTATGACCTGCAGAGGTGATCTTGGTTTCTTCTTCTTTGACTTTCTCTTCTTTGGCTAAGGAGCTCCCTCTTCTGTGGATTTGGATTTCCTTTTCTTTTGTTTTGGAGGCGAGGGAGGTGCAGAAGATCTTGTTTCTGCAGCTTGTGGTGAAGAGTGTTGAGATGCAGAGGTTGTAGTTTCCTCTGTGGTTTTCCTTTTCTTGCTCTTCTTTTTCGATGTTGCTGCAGAGGTTTTTCTTTTGGGAGAAGAGGGGTAAATGCTCTCTCTTTAGGCTTTGAAACGATCTTGTACTGAATAATGTTTATCTAAAGCTCTAGCCCATTCTTCTTCTGTCATCCTCTCTACTACATCTACACCTAAGGGGGTTCCTAGACGAGGGGGTGTCACTGGACTTCGTTCTGGAGTCCTGTGGACGCGTATATGGTCTAATTTCTTATCTTCATTTGTTGCATATGACAGAAGATTCTTTGACAGAGGTCTGCAGTGGGGGTAGTTGTCTTCATGCTCTGTAGGAACGTTTTTGTTCATGGGATAGAGTTTTACCGTTGGCCCTTCCATTGGCCATTTCTGCAGAAGAAGCAGAGGCTCGAGTAAAACTCCCATTATCCTTTGGTATTGCAGAGGTGGCAGATATCCTGGTGTATGTAGTTTGGCTTTCTGGGTTGCAATCTTTCTGTCGATTGTATTTATCATCTCCTGCATCATGATGGTGGCATAATCGAGTGGAAGATCGTAATAGATCTCATACATGATGGTCAGGATCTGGTGTGAGCTCTGGTCAGGGCTACCGGTTTTCCCTGTGAGGCAACGATTTAAGATGGAGAAGAGTGTATTCCACAGAGGTGGTAGTCTTCCTCTGCGGAAATCATTTCGTTTCCTTAGGGTTGTGTTATACCCTAACATTTCTACAAATCGACAGAGCTCCTCGTCCGTAGGAACCTCAGCATATTTCTTTATTCCAAGAAGACCTCTGGTTGGCAGGTTGAACTCCAGTGAGAACATGGTTCTGCTGAACAGGAGTTCTAGGTACTCAGACTTGTCTGGCTTTGAAATATAGCCCTTTATCAGAGAATCATCTGAATCAAATGGCAACTTTGCCAAAATTGATTCAGATATCGTGCAAGGATTTTGGTTGGGGTTTTGGAAAGGAGGGGGTATAGGATATGATTTGTCATAATGTTTAGGAGTAGAGCATGGGCTTCGCCGAAGGCTGTTGGAGAGGGCACAAGGTAGCAGTTGTTGGACTTTAATGGAAGAACATCCTCAAAATGTTCTTTGTTTAGAAAATGTTGAAGGTTGGTGGTTGGTGCAAAGTTTGCAGAGTTGCCAGAGTTTTCTGTTTCAGCATTTATGGCGATGTTAGGGTTTTGGGAGTGCTCTGAATGCACTGGGGAGTGTTGAGGAGAGTTCGCCGGAGAGTTTTGAGCAGCGTGGGAACTGGAAGCCATTTTTGCAAAGTAAAGTGAAGATTTGAGAATAGTTGCAGGTTTGCCGGAGAAGAAAGTGAGTAAAGTTTTTGTGAGGAGAGGTAACTCGGGTTTTATACTGAGTATGTAGCTGTAGAATCTGAAAGGGTTAATATTTTGAGGTAAATAATATTTTGGGGTCCGCACTTGAGTGGTTACGGCGGATTCAACTTTCCATAGGAACGTGTTGCATGTAGGTCCAATGAAAAGATGACACGTCCTCTGTGTCAGTTATGACGAGACGTCGTAGGCGGCCTTATTAAATGCTAGGCGCGTGGGCCTGTTTACCTCCACATGATTCTCACTCGCAGAAAAGTTACCGTTACTGTTACAGAAATGCCCAAAGTAAAAACTGACAGAGGCTTTGTGATTTGAAAACTTTGTTTTTCTTGCCTCTGTAGGTTGTACTTTCACAAAAAAATGTTGAAAAGTCCATGGAGAGGATCGATAAATTATTAGCATAGAATTTCCTCTACAGAGGTTTTTGGACCTCTGTCAGAGCCAGCAGAGGCTCTGAGACAAGAAATTTCTCATATTTAATAATTTATTAACATTTTTGATCATCCACGTTTTTGATTGTTTTTAACAATGTTTTTAGGATCTGTTTGAAAGTTGGTGTCCTAGAAAATTGTTTTTGAAAAAGGTTTTGTGTAGCAAAAAATCTTTTAAAACATGTGTTGGTCTACAGAAGTTCTGTTGCAGTGTATTTGTATGCGATGATTTACAGAGTTTCCAAGAATTATTGATTTAAGATCAGAGCTTCTGCCTGCAGAACCTCTGTTGGACCCAGGAGAGGCTCTGTGACCTTAAATTTCTAATAATGGAAAACTTAATATTCTTTTTGATCAAATTTTATTTGGAATGTGTTTAATAATGTTTCTAGAACATATTTAGAAATTTGTGTCCTAGAAAATTATTTTCAAAAAGAATTTGTTCGAGATACTAACCTTTTTGTTCTTCTTTGTCCGACAATGTTCTTTTCTTCTGTTGTTGTCATCTCTTCCTCTGCTCCCCCTTGACTTATAAATCTCTGTAGATTAAGCAAGGTCTCCCTTTGCTCCCCCTTGATCTAATCAACCTCTTTAGATCAAGATTGTTCTCCTCTGCTCCCCCTTGACCTATGCTTGGTTCAAATAATCAGAAGTAAATGTATATAACATAGGTCGTGTATCAGAGGTTCTGTAAGGATCGTCAGAGGCTCTGAGGAGACTTACAGAATCTCTTGTTGCTTTCAGAATTGAGATTTTAGAAAAAAAAATTATTTACTAAATAAAAATAAAAAAATTAATAATTTACAAAATAATTTGTACAACAATTTAAAATTGAAGATAAGATACTTACAGAGATTAAGTCATATTTATCATTCCTAATTTACCCACCAAATAAAGGAATCTTTTCTCATCAAATGCCTTGGTGAATAAATCAGCAAGCTGAAATTCTGTTGGTACAAAATGCATTTCGATGGTTTGATTTTCAACATGATACTTCAGAAAGTGATACCTGATGTCTATGTGCTTTGTCTTTGAATACTGTACTGGATTTGCAGAGATGACAACTGCACTTTTGGAATCACAGAAGATGGGGATTTTGCAGATGATGTGACCAAAGTCTTTCAGCTGAGTTTTCATCCACAGAACTTGAGAGCAACAGCTAGCAGCAGCAACGTATTCAGCTTCTGCCGTAGATGTTGAGACACAATTCTGTTTCTTTGAAGTCCAGCTTACTAATTTCCCACCTAGGAATTGACAACTCCCAGAGGTACTCTTTCTGTCGAGTTTACATCCTCCATAATCTGAATCTGTGTATGCCTTTAGTCCAAAACCAGAGTTCTGTGGATACCAGAGGCCAAGATTTTTGGTCCCTCTGAGGTATCTAAAGATTCTCTTTACAGCAATATAATGTGACTTTTTAGGATTAGCTTGATATCTTGCACAGAGACATGTGGCATGCATTATGTCAGGTCTACTGGCCGTTAAGTATAATAAAGACCCAATCATTCCTCTGTAAAGCGTGCACTCGACAGAGATGCCATTTGGATCTGAAAAAAGTTTATTTCCAGTGGCCATTGGGCTTTTCATGACAGAGGCATCAGAGAGGCTATATTTTTCAAGTATGTCAGAGACATATTTTGATTGGTTTATGAAAATTTCTTCTGATGTTTGTTTGATTTGAAGTCCGAGGAAAAAGGTTAATTCTCCCATCATACTCATTTCAAACTCACTCTGCATGAGTTTTTCAAAGTCTTTGCATTTTTGTACATTAGTAGACCCAAAAATAATGTCATCTACATATATTTGTACAAGAATAAGCTCATTTCCTTTTCCTTTAAAGAATAGAGTTGTATCAGTGGTACCTCTTTTGTAGTCGTTATTGAGAAGAAAAGTGGAAAGTCTTTCGTACCATGCTCTTGGAGCCTGTTTCAGTCCATATAGAGCCTTGTCGAGGTAATAGACATACCTTGGGTACTTTGAGCTTTCAAATCCTGGTGGTTGTTGGACGTATACTTCTTCTTGAATTTCACCATTGAGAAAGGCAGATTTTACATCCATTTGATATACTTTAAAACCTCTGTGGGCTGCGAAGGCTAAGAAAATTCTTATTGCTTCGAGCCGTGCAACAGGGGCAAAAGTTTCATCGTAATCGATGCCCTCTTCTTGGCGATATCCCTTGGCCACCAGTCTTGCTTTATTTCGAATGATCACTCCATCTTCATCCTTTTTGTTTCTGAAGACCCATTTAGTCCCTATGGCCTGTTTCCCTCGTGGCAGAGGTACTAGAGTCCAGACTTTGTTTCGCTCAAACTACAGAAGCTCTTCTTGCATAGCATCCACCCAGTTTGGGTCGTTTAGGGCCTCAGAAATCTTTTTCGGTTCGATCACACTAATAAATTTGGTAAAGAAACAAAAATTTGCAGAAGCTGATCTTGTTTTTACCTTATCAGTGGGATTACCGATGATTTGTGTTTGAGGATGGCTTTTTGTCCATTGAGTTGTTCGTGGAAGATGATCATTTGAGTCATCAAGTTGAACTTCTGTAGTTGAATTGGTTGATGGTTCAGCTTCTGTAGGAATGGGTATTAAAGTTGGGATTTCCTTCTCTGTAGGTATTGTGGTTTCATCTTCTCTTCCCTCTGGTGTTTCTTCTGGTGTTGCTTCCTCTGTTGGATTTGTTGGTATTTGGATAACCTCTGTTGTAGAATCTTTTGTCGTCGTATCTTCTGTTAGATTTTCAGTACCTGTAGTATTTGTAGAAGAGGATGAGGGATTAAATGGATCAGATAGATAGATACTTACTTCGTTTACAGAAGGTGATTCTGCAGAGGTTCTGTTGGTTCTAGCAAAGGAATCGACATCGTCATTGAATATCTCTTGAAATAGAAGATCTAAATCTTTATTTTTTTTTGAGATGCCAGAGGATTCCTTGTTTAGCCCGAGTTCTGAACTGGGTTGTTCAGAAGTCTTCTGGAATGAGTCATCAAAGGACACATTGATGCTTTCTACTATCGTGCGCGACTTTAGAAGGTAAACTCTGTAGGCTTTGGAAGCGGCAGAGTACCCGATGAACTTGCCTTGGTCAGCCTTTTCTTCAAACTTTCCTCTTGAGTCTCTGTCGTTTAAGACAAAGCATTTGCATCCAAACACATGGAGAAACTTGATGTTTGGTCGCCATTTGTTGATCAATTCATAAGGAGTTTTGATGTGTCTTTTCACGATTGTTGAACGATTTTGGGTATAGCAAGCAGTTGAAATTGCTTCTGCCCAAAAGGTCATTGGTAATCCACATGCAGAAAGCATGGTTCTTGCAGCCTCCACTAGCGTGCGGTTCTTTCGTTCGACCACGCCATTTTGTTGTGGGGTGCGAGCGGCAGAGAAGTTCTGGGATATTCCTTCTTCTGTGAGATATGCTTCAATGACAAAGTTTTTGAATTCTGTGCCATTGTCACTTCGTAACTTCAGAATTTTGCACTTATAAAGAACATGGATTCTTTTCATTAGATTAATCAGGATGCATGGAACATCTGATTTCTTTATGATAAATTCAACCCATGTAAATCGAGAATACTCATCAATTAAGACAATTATATATTTCTTGCCACCTAGGCTCTGTATAGCGATTGGACCGCAGAGGTCAACATGAAGCATGTACAGAGGCCTAGGACAAGACACACCAGTTTTGCCTCTGTGGGAAGCTCTTTTGAGTTTTCCCATTTCACAGGCAGAGCATAAATGATCCTTATTAAATTTAACATTTGGTAAACCTTTGACCAGTTCAAGTTTTACCAGTTTATCTAGAGTATGAAAGTTTAAGTGATAGAACCTGTTGTGCCATAGCCAGGCTTCTTCACTTTTGCTTGCAACAAGACAAATGTTGTCCTTGTTTTTGGCATTGAAGTTCACTAGATACATATCACTTTTTCTTTTGGCTCGCAGAAGTTCAATTCCGGTGTCTTCACTTAGTAGAGAGCAAAATGTTCGTTTGAACAGTACATCGAATCATGTGTCACAAAGTTGGCTTACACTGTGTAGGTTGTGTTTTAGGCCATCCACATATGCAACTTTGTGTACGGTGATATTCTCTTTCTTTATGACTCCATAGCCTTTAATATGCCCCTTTTTGTTGTCTCCAAAAGTTACTGATCCACTATCTTGTTTTTCTTGATACGTGGATAGAAGACTTCTGTTGCCAGTCATGTGCCTCGAGCATCCGGAGTCTAGATACCATATTGGCACATACTGCTTCTGCAAGACAATCATAGAGTTTTAGGTACCCATATCCATATGGGTCCAGTTTCGTCAGAATTTTTCAAGTTTGCCTTAGCATTCTTGAAGTACATTTTATCTTTTGTCGAAGAATCAGTTTGTTTCTCTTTAATATTTGATTTAGGTGCAGAGAGAAAACAATTTGAACTACAGAAATGATTATTCAACTTGAACATTAGTTCAAAGCAATGACAGTATGGAATATCAGAAGTGATTTGCTTGAAATTTTCATTGAAAGCTTTAAACTGGGCCACAGAGGCATTACATTCTATTCTAGCATATGGCTTCCTATTACAAGAAGATTTATGTAGATTAGATTGTTGGCAAAAATCTTTGTTTGTAGCAGCCTTCTGTGAGTCCCTTCTATGGTGAACTTCTGTTGATTTCACTGTCACAGATGAAAAAGATTTGTTAGGTTTTGTCCATTTACCCTTTTGTTGCCATGTTGGTTTCTCTTTTATTTTTAAGGGTTTTAAAAACTTTGAATCTTTTGGATTTTGAGTGGACAATAACTTCTGTTTTTTGAAATTTTCAAGCTCAATAGAGGTTTTGGCTTGTATGCACATATCTACAAAGTCTGGACAGATTGGAATTCCAATGATTTTCTCCTTAGGAGGAATAGTTCTGTTAAGAACTTCAGAGGCTTGTTTAATAACCTCCGAATCCCAAGGAAACTTTTCTATTATGTTAGCCTCTGATTCGTCAGATGATGAATCGTCCTCATATACAGATGTTGAGTCATCAATATTTCTTTCGACAGAGGCTGGACTTTCCGAGCTTGTGTCATACTTGCTTTCTTCCTCTGAAAAATTACTTTCTAAGTCAATAGAGGTGTCTGACAAGATCTCTTTAGAGAGTTTTTGATCTACAGAAGGTGTACATAGATTTGTCAAAATATCTATTTTCCCGATTTCCATAATTTCCTTTTCAATTTTATTTCTTAGTTTTTCTTCTGAAAAGTTTGGTTTGAACTCAAGTGCTTCTGCTGATAATTTCTTTTCAGAATCTATTGTGCAGACAAAAGCAACTTGAGTTTGAGTCTCTGGTTTAGCAAACTTGAAGATTCCTATCTGATTTTGAGTTTTCAGATATCTCTTTGGTTTGGATCCTCTTTTGACAGAGGTTGAAGGTGATAAGTCTGTGATTTCAAACCACACATTTATCATCTTCATGGGTTTCCTTAAGTGAGATTCCCAGAGACTTTTACTCTCTTACTTACAGAGATTAAGTTTGGAAAATTAGGTTTGTTGACTTTTCCTAAAGTAAATAGAGATGACAGAGGTTTATTCTTTTTGTTTGCCTTCCTATTTGAGTATTTATTTTCTCATACACCTTTTGAGCATCACGATAATTTTTAATTAAAACATCTCTTCTAAGTAGATCTTGCCAAAAGACTTCTCTTTCCTTTTGAAAATATTCCTTAAGAGCTAAAATGTTAAGTAGATCTTGCCAAAGGACATCTCTTACAAGTGTAGATCTTACCACACTTGTAGCATTCTTGTGGTGTGTAGCTTGCCTTGTCATCTGACCTCTGTCGGTCATTTCCTCTGTTGAATCTATCACTCGACCTCTATTGATCGTTACTTCTGTCGTCTGACCTCTGTCGGTCAGCTGATTCTTCTCTTCTTCCTTGATCCCTTCTACTCCAATCTTCTCTTCTTTCTCTATTATCTCTGTCATATTTTTCATTACCATAACTCTTTTGGTTTCCTCTGAATTCTCTTGTCAATAAAGCTAAGGATGTTGCTATTGATACTAGAGTTATTCCTCCTTCTTCCACAATCTCTTCATCTTCGCTGTCAACTACCACCATCTTTTTCTTTTTCTTTTTCTCCTTCTTCTTTTCCTCTGTAGTTCTTTCTTTCCTCGGCCTCTCTGCATCTTCTGTAGATTTGCCAAACAAAGCAAGAGGTGCAGTGGTTAGTGTCTTTGCTTGTGCGATTTGAGGCTCTTGACCAACTAATGTTCCGTAGAGGTCTGAAAGAGTCCAGGAATCTAAATCTTGATTGGTTTGTAAAGACATAGATAACTGGAGCCATTCTTCGTTCAGACTTTTGAGAAACATGACGTTATTCTCTTCAGAAGTTCTGTGGATGCCGAACTTCTTGCAGTTATTGATCAAAGAGTTGAACCTGTCATATGTTGTTTGCAGAGATTCATTTGTCAGGGCTTTAAAAGCGTAATATTCGTTTATGTATTGAGCCCTTCGATTTTTCTGAGTTTTAGCTCCCCCTTCAAGTTGTTTCTCCAGTTCATTCCAAAGATCATACGAAGATTCGCATGCATCTAAAGACTGGAAAAGATCGTTGGGAATAGCCATTATCAGAATTCTTTTTGTTTTCTACGCGATTTCATCTTTTTCCTTATCTTGATCTGACCAACCATCCCTGGTTTTAGGTTTTTGATGCTCAGGGATTTCAGGAGTGTCAGCTGTAGCTGGTACACGAGGTACTATTAACATAGGGACATGAGGAGGATTATAAAGGTATTGTACGAGCTCTTTATCAGTACCCTCAAAGAAATGGATCATTCTTATTTTCCACTGAGGATACTCATTTCGTAGAAGAGATGGTGGTTTGGTTAATGAACCAGCTGTGAAGAAATTTTGTGTGCTTGACATCTTAAGAGTAGAACGTTTCAGAATGAAGATATGATACGAAAAAGTACGAGAGAATTATCTGGAAAGATTTTCTGGGTTTGGAAGCTCTCAACAGTGCACTTTAATGGAGTTTTGATTAAAGAAACACTTTCTCTAGATTTACCAAATATCGAATAAATCGAAAATGGCTGAACAATAGAATCTGTTTTGAAGAAATGAACAACAGGTTAAAAATCAGACCACGTTTCTACCAATAATCTTGTTAAACGAGGATCGCTTGATATTTAAAAACAAGCTTTGCTCTGATACCAATTGTTGGTTCCCGTATTTGATTAACAAAGATTATCTTATCTATTAGTTCAAATAAGATGTGTTGCGGAAGCGTATTTGAAGAACTAACAGATATGTTTAAATAGAAACAACACAAAATACCAAATAAACAGTATATGAAGAACAGATGAATATCTCAAAGTTTACTGTATTTGATGAAGAACACTAAGAACAGATTTGACGATAATTGAGTGCTAGTGTTTTTGTGTGTTAGTTGTTGTCTGATGTTGGCTGATAAGTTGTAAGGAAGAACTCAACATGAGTATTCCTTTTATACTACTACAAAAGATTATTCTAGACAAAAGGACTATTGCTACAGGAAAGAAGGGATGGCATGAACAGTTGGAAACCTGCATGCATTAAATGCGCTAATATCAACTTGCAAGGATTCCTATCAGACTTTGACACGTGTTTGTTGTCGGACCATGCCTTGTACAAGTTGATGAACGGACCCTGGAACAGTAGCAAGATATTTCTGTAACAGTGGTAAGATATTTCTGCAACAGTGGCAAGATATTATAAATATCTTCCAAGTCTTCAGTCTGAACCGCAGAGGCTCTGCCAAGGGTGACAGAGGTTCTGCGGCTCGGTCCTTGGTGAGCATTCTTCTGTAGATCCTTCTATGGTCCTTTGTGAGTAGTCTTCTGTAGATTCTTCTTGGGACTTGGTGTTCCTTGAATGATCTTGTTTGCTTCGGCAGAGCTTCTGTGGAACACCGCAGAGCTTCTGTGGAACTCTTTCATACTTGACCTATTTTTCAATACTTCTAATATTATGAATATTTGGAGCTAACACAGCCCCTTAGTTTATTTGTATTTTGTACGTGTGTGAGAAGTGAGATCATTTATGATTGAAAGAATATATCCTAAAGAGAGAAATATTGTTGAGAGCTTATCTTGTGAGAACATTGTGTTAAACATTCTAAATAGCAATATGGCCATCATTGTTGATTCTTGATCTTGTGTATTGATATTGTGGATCGAACTTGATTCTAGGACAAACAAAATTATCAAGGCACCGCTGACTTAAATAGAACTTTGGTTAATAAAGTTAGAGCATGCACAATAATGAAATTTCATTACAATTGCAAATGTGTCACATCAATCAACGCCACATCAGCTTTGCAGTTATCTTGAAATTATCCTCCACAACAATGAAATTTCAACCACTTTCTAAAGTGACACCTCATCATAAAAAAACTATATTTTAATCAAATAACAATAAAACTACAATTAAATATTCTTTACTATAATTTAATATGAAATATTTTATTAATTAAATAATTATAATAAAATAAAATAAATAAAATATTGAATTTATAAAACATTGAATTAAAATACAAAGTAAAAATATTACATTAATCGTCATTTTCTTATTCTCTAAATATTTGCCAAATCTCTTCAATCAAATCTGAATGTAAACAATGATTCGTTGACCGATTACGTACTTGTATGTGATTTTGGAGATAGTTTTCGTACTTGGGAAGTATGTTACGAGAGATTTGAGGCGTAGTTATAGTAAACATAACATCGTCGTGTATATCATCAAATTGACGAATATAAATATGACGTTCATCTTCGACGATCATGTTGTGCAGTTTCTAAAATAACAGTTGGAGACTTATTATCCCCTCTTGCATATTGACCATGCCATGCTACGGGGAAAGAAAGCCTCGAAGGATAAAGATAAAAAAAGTCATTTTCAACAAGTTCTACCGAAAACGAACAAGTGACAATGTTAGAACGCCTGAATATGAAAAAGAAAAAATTCAGGTGATGAGAGAATTTCATACATCGTTTGTGGAAACAGAAAAACTTAAGAACAAACGGGAAAAATCGGAAAATGATCATGAAGTTGATGGAAATGGATCCCACAACAATGAGCGAACCACAACGGAGATTGTACGAACATCAACTTGAAGAACTTCTAAACGAACAATGATAAAACATGATTTGACATAAAACAATTTCGAATTTAGAAATTATTCCCTACAATTTCTTATACAATTCACTGCCATATCAGCAAAAAGTACTGATTTGACATTTGCATATTACCAAAACCAATTTCTAATTTAGCAATCATACTCACAACTACTATAATTTCTAAAATAAAAATCCTTGTTGGCATCTTTGCAATCCATATGAAATCCAAATGATATCCTTGTTGTGATGCTCTTAGGATAAGAGACTAAATTTGTAACAAATGTAAAATCATGATGATTATTAATTATTTTGTTTGGGTATCCAATCTATAACACCATAGGTACCAAATTTGAAATTTACCCTAGAAATGAATGAGAAAAGAGTTTAAATAAAACATAGTAAAGATAATTTTTTAAATCATTTTTATTTTACCATAACAAAATGAAAACAATTTAGTTTTTATTCTTATTTTTTTTAAAAAGCATTAATCTCATCATCGAATATAAATAAAGAAAAAAAAAGGTTAGTCAAGTCAAAGAGGGATGAAATTTTGAATCCAAAAGGTTGGGATTTTCGTTATTTTCAGTGTAATTTTGGTCTTTGAGGTTTAATGAAAATACCTGTGAGACTTAAACTTATTCAAAAACTATTTTTATAGTTTTTATTTTGTATTAAAGGTGGCTCTTAGTCCTTAACTTATTTATTTACGTTGTTAAAACAAGAAATTTTTAGTCGTTTCAACCAAAAAAAATAGTTTTCTTTTAGAAAATAGCATAATATTTATTTTAAGTTTGTAATATGGAAGTTGGAGAGTTGGAGAAACTAACCCGAAAGCTTGAGCATAATTACCCTGTAAAAGGCCAAGAAAACAAGGAGGAATGGATGCTAGACTCGACAAAAAGTTTCAACGTTAAATCATTAAGAGAACTCTTGGACGAATGCGGCTCAAGTTCGAAGGGGGGGAACCGACGAGGTGGATGGAAATGATTCCTAAAAAGGTGAACATGTTTATTTGGAGAGTTACAAAGGGGAGAATCCCAACCCGACCGGTAGTTGACCACATGGGGATAGACCTACACACGACCTTATGCCCGAGGTGCGAATCATCGGTCGAAACGGTCGACCATGCTTTAGTATCGTGTCCGGAGGTAAAGAAGCTTTGGACTCAAATTGGTAGATGGTGGGAAAAAAACTTAGACTCAACGACATCGGTTCAAGAAATCCTACATGAAGGAGACCCTCCGGCTAATAGCACTTTGGCCGAAGGACTTTGGAATGGGGTAAGTTGGGCTGTCCTATATCTGATTTGGGAGCATAGAAATAGAGTGACATTTAGGGGAGAAAAAAGGAAGATCGAGGATCAAGCGTTCGAGTTTCAAACGATCATATTCGAGTGGGTCAAAAGGCGAAATACAAAAATATCGATAGATGTAACACGATGGTTCGGTGACCCTTCTTCTCTGCGGTAACTCAACGTTGTAGGGCTGGATCGTCGACAAGTTCGGGGCGGAGGTTCGTGGAAAGAAGCCGATGGGGTTTCACGTTTGTTCCTCGCAAACACGACACCTTCTCATCACTGTCAGCAATAAGGGTGTCGTGTTAAAATTCCATCTTAATTGCTCTGTATCTTTGGTTTTAAATTTCGTAATTATGCTTCGTGGGCTAATAAAAGTTCAGCCAAAGACCTGATTGTAAATGTATGGAGATGCTATAGTATGATTAATAAATCTTTTGCCTTTCAAAAAAAATTATTTTATTATAAATTTCTCTCAATTCGAAATTTGTTATTTTTTTAGTAAGAAACTATTAAATAAAATGCTATGTTATTCTTTAAAGAGAAAATTAAAGATTTTGTAAAAAGACTAAAATGTTTCTCGTTCTGACGGAGAAAATAAACAAAGTCAGCGACCAATGACCACTTTCACAACAAAATAAAAATCATAAAAATGATTTCTGGACTTGTCAAAGTTCATGTACCACTTTCAAAACTTTCCTAAGAACAAAAATTGAAGTTTACTCTTGGTTTAATGAAAATATATAAGAGGATTGTTTTTATAACAAAATAATTATATGGTATTTTTTTTATTCGTTTACAAGGATTGTTACAGATCCACTATAATACAATTTCTAACATAACTATTAAAATGTCATGTTAAGTTTAGGCATTATTTAAAAATTATCTTCTATTACAGTGATTTCAAATCAATATTTTAAATAACACCTTATCATTAAAATTTATCAAATAACTGCAACAAAACTACAATAAGTATTCAGGGGGTGTTTGCTTATTTAAAATAACTTGTGCTTTTATGTTTATTAACTTATGTGTTGTCACACCGAAGTCTTATAAAAAATGTTTGGATTAGCTTATAGTGGTACCAAAACGTAATAATCTATTAAGTTGTTATTTAATTGATGTGGTATATTCATATCATACTATATGAATAGTAAGAATTAGTAGTCTTATTGAGACTAGAACACATAGGGAATCAAATCGGTTTACGGATGGAATCAGGTATGTAGTATTTACAGACAAAAGTATTCGGTTATTGGGGAAAAATCAATATACTTCTAATGTCGAATCAGGATCTACTAGGAAAGAATAAAGCAATATAGACTGTTACAGATCTGAAGAATTTATTTGGATCGAACTCTTCTTTGGTGTCAAGGTAATCACAATGAATAGTCATTAGGCTAGAAGAAAGGCTAAAAGAATGGGACCCATTATGGGACAGAAAACGACGGTGAATCCGTTCCTGGGCCTTGTACGCACCGCGCCCGTCACACCATGGGAGGAGGAGTGTTTGAGATGGTTTATACATGTAAATAACCAAAAACCTCATAATTTATTTCAAATAAATTTATAAGTTAAAATGGAATGACTTATTAAAAATATTTATCAGCGGTGACAAAAGAAACAATTTTTTCTCCTATAGAAACACCAAAAACTGTTTATCGACGATGACAAAATAAAATAAGTTAATAAACCCTTTAAATAAGTAATTCCAAACACTCCCTTGCTATAACTTAATATAAAATATTTAATTAATCAAATAATTAAATAACTATTATGATTCAAAATTTATTAATTAAGTATAAAGTATTTTATTTTAGTTTATAAAATGTTTTGGTTCAATAAATAATGTTTATATTTATGTGTTATAAATCTATGTAATTTTAATGTCTATTATATTTTTATTCTATATATATATTATATATATGATCCCCTTCTTTTGTTAACCAAACCATTAGTGTTAATCGTGTTAACCAATCATAACCATTCATTTGTTAGATCAATGTCTAGGATTTTATTTATTTAATTAATTAATGATTTAAAAAACTCAAGTGCTACCTAAGTTGTGCATACATGAAGAGTGGTCAATGGTAAAATGAATAAAATAGTTAAAGAAGAATATAGGAGATAAATAAGTAAAGCCGAATAAAATAGTTAAAGAAATAAATAAGAGATAAATATAGAAAGCTACCCCAATCTTCTTCAACACTGACTATCAAGCGTCCAGACTATGTATAATTGTGAATTAATTCATTTTTTAAATATTGTGTACATATGCATAAATCACAATACAAACTGTGCATAATTGTGCATTTATTCCATTTGAAGTATTGTGCACATTTGCACAATACAGAGTGTGAATAATTTTAAATTGATTCCATTTTAAGTCTTGTGCACATATGCACAATACATCTGTTCATAACTGTACATTGTTTCAATTTTAAGTACTGTGCACATATGCACAATACATAATGTGCATACTTGCACATTGATTCCATTTTAATTCATGTGCATATACCAGACCAATGGAGTTAAACGAAGAATAATATGATATGTTCTTCAATTTATTAACAAAGGATAATTACAAAAAAAAAATTAACACCAATTCATAACGCACCAACAATCGGAAGGTTGAAGACAACTAGAAATCTTCAAATAAAATTGATTGAAAAAATAAAGAAACAATAAGATTGGAATTTTGAAAACATACAATGGTTATCCATACGAAAATTAAGGAAATGATATACCCCACGAGTAATTCAAGAGTCAAATACCAATCCTACCCCTTTTTAATTTGACAACTAGGATATTAAACCAAATAAAATGCCGGAATATGATTGGTCTATATCGGTTAACACGGTTAACAGTAATGGTTTGGTTAACAAAAGAATGGACCTTATATAGAAGGTTATATTGTTAACCCCCCAAAGGGTGTTAACTTTGTTAACTCTATCAGCCAATAGAATTTCATTTTTTAGTTGGTTTGATTCACCACATTAATGATGCTCCAAGATTAGATTTGATATTTTATAAATAGTTTATTTTTGGTTTTTATTCGTAGAGTTTTAAATGGGAGTTACAAAATAAAAAATTAATGGGGAGTTACAAAATTGATATAGGTTTTCATTTAAAAAAATTCAAAACTTCTACATGTTTTTTACTTTACTCTCGTTCATCAAAGTTTGTTTCATCGAAGATCGTCGTGATCAAGGCCACATTCATACCAACTCGTTGAACTATTTTTGTATAATTTCGCAACGTTCGACTTTGAGGATGGAGGACCCGGTGTCAATAATGGTCCCACATTCGGAAGTTCGTCGTCAGGATTAGTCGACGAAACTCAACTCATCACCGATGACGAATCGGCGACGCAAAACTGTAGTTAAAACCAAACACTTTTATTATTTCATTGTCATTTCCAACATTCATGAAATTAGTTTCGGTTGTTGTGTTTTGGTTCATGCACGTTCAAAACACACAAATGTTCACATACTCTTTATTATATAATAGTTCATGAATGTTCACTCTACCACTATTGTTCACCACACGTGTCACTCTCTGGAAAATGCATAATTGGTTTATGAATATTCACCCCTAACAAAATCCATGAACTAAATATAAAACTACACAAGTCATGGTTTTGTATCAACTATGACAGAACAAATATGAACAACAAATATGAGCCACAAAATATATTGCATGCTTGTTCATGCTTTGATCACGACGAAAATCCATCTTCGATGCAACGAACTTTTGTGATCCCAGAACAAGTAATCAATCAGTGAAAACAATCAGATAGCCATCCATATATTCATCAATGATAATCACCAAGTACACAATAAGAGAATGTAGAGAGAAAATGCACTATGTGTGTACTAGTGTGTGTTTGTAATGGATGACCTAATGTCAATCTAAGAGAAAATTACATTATATAGTTTGTAACTTAACATTTACACATTAGGTCCCTCTACTTGGTACAATTAGATAAATTGTGCACTAACATTCTCCCCCTTTGTACCAATGTAGAGGCAAAGAGATTAAGCATCCACCGGGAACACATGCTTCTTCCGAATCCCAAAAATGATCCTGAACCTCCACAATGCATTCCGGTACTCCTTCTGATAGGTAATGGCATCCAGGGCTTGCTTGATCAGATCTATCTCCTTTTCTTTAAGCTTCACCTCTCCGCTTGCATCCAATCGAAGTTTGCTCTCAAGATGGATCTGAATTATCTTGAAAGTTCCATCACTGAACTTGTTGGCTTCACAGACTCTCTTAAATCTCTTCTTTGAGTATTGATTACAGTAAACAACTCCAAGCTCAGGTTTCTTCAGAACAGTATACGCGTGAATACCTTGGATGTCGAGCAGTCGCCTGTTTGGTGCTCTGAGGTTTACTCTGGTTTGGTGGGATTCCAAGGCCATTTGGAAATCCGTATGGTAAGAAAATTTTAGGATATTCCGCATAAACCTCTTGACACTTTGAAAAGCGACAAACCGTTCTATTTTCTTTTCAGGAGCCTGTGCCAGAATGTCATACAGAGTAAAGAGGACATCCAGTTTTAGGCTCTTGTAGTCTGCTTTGGAGAAGACACATTCGGTGCCATTGGATCTTCTAACAGTGAACTCCGGGTACCAGACATTGAGAAGCTTGTTTGACTCAATCTTCAGCACTTTCATAATCGAGCTATCTGACCTTACGGCATTTGTTTCTCGGTCTTTGTTGCACATTAGATGTAAGAACTCGATCTTTTGAAGTGATGGCCGATTCTCAATGCCGTATACCTTTTCCAAATCAATCCTTTGGACATCCTTAACAAAAAAATCTTTCCTTATGCTCTCCTGATAAGGAATCAAGATCCTTACTCTTTCACCTGTAGCCACATACCTTGGCTCAGTATCTATCACCTCCTGATAAAGTGCCAGTTCAGCTTCAAGGATCGGATCTCTGATCTTTCCATCGGCATTCACTTAAACTAACGGAGCATTCTCTTGAACTACTGGAGCCTGAGGAGTGGAAGTACCTGCACCCTGATCATTCGGTGTATGCAGTTGAGTTGTATCGTCTGGAGTATCATTATCGGAATCCGAAGCAATCATAAGAGCCCCGTCGGTATCAAATACATCTTCTATCTCTTCTTTGATCTGGACCGTCATTCTCTCTAGCTCTTCCTCAGAGTCAATATAGGTGTAATCAATGATCAAAGCATCCGCCATTCTTTCATCATTTGTTCTATTATCAACAACCGGAGGCTTTTCAACCCCCCGTTATGACATCAGCTAGAACTACAGTGTCATCAACCTGGACCACATCAGTTACCGGTCCACTTGCCCCTGCTGCCCTTTCACTAGCTAAACCAACAACATCTTCCGCAACTGTACCACTTGATTCACCAACCCTGGCTCTCTTCTCCCCCTCATGTTGATCAGGATCCTCTTGATCATCATGTCTTTGTTTGTTGGAAGCTTGAGCCTGAACTCCACACGCCTGTTCTACCACAACTAATCTTTTTGATAATTCTTAGTATCCCGAAAGCATGGCTTGGGTCATTTCTTTCACTGTGTTGTTCAAGGTTTGGAAGTCAGTGCTGGTGGGCAGTTGGGTTTGAGGTTGGGTTTGTTCTCGGAGTAATCCAACAAGGTCAACTTCTTCAGCCGTATTTGAATCTCCTTGTGCTAATAACTGGGTTAACAACTCAGATTTGAGTTGATCGGTGGGGATTTGGTGTAAGGGAACTGATGGTGGTGGTTGAGGTTCTGACTGTGCGCTGGATGGTGGATTTTGAGGAGTAGATGATGATTCATCAATAGCTTTTCCCTTTATTACTCTACTGACCTCATTTGCGAGTCGGTCAACCGTTTCTTGCATAGCTCGACGATGTTGCTTGTAGGCATGGTCGATAGAGCCTAAAGCAGACGCTAGTAGTAGAAGAGTGATATAATGCGGATACGGGCCTAACATTCGCACAACCTGCTAGGGTGGAATAGTGGGGAACATGGGTCTAACATCCGGAACACTTAGGTTACCGGTTAAAGTAGCGGTTGTAGCAACCGTACTGCCTGTGTTCATAGCTGGCATGGTATTGACTATGACAGGACTTCCACCCGGTCCTCGTGGGGTACCAACAAATGTCGGCCGCACTCGGGGTGTTCCAGTTGGGGCACGAAAGCCCTCAACTTGGTGAGATACCGACGCGCGTGGCCTAGGAAAGGTTATTTGTCCAAATGGCTCTAGACTCAACGTGCGTGGAATGAAGGTCGGTGGCCCGGGCAGAGCCTACCTTGTTCAATATCGGCAGACACCGAGTGTGTCGCCGATAGCGTATGAGCTAAATCCCCTGTGTGAAATGAAATATCGGCAAATTGAGATGCCGACGAGTGGCTGAGAGGCGCTGTGCTATGCATGGCTGGGTCCACCATGGCTTGTTCAATATGCAACACCGACGAACGCTCGTTGGTAGTAGATGTGGCTACCCGGCTTGTAACGGTTTGGGAAGGATCGGCAGTTAAAACTTTATCTGACCCTGTCACATTCTCTCCCGTTTCTTTTCTCACCACCTCTCGGCTCACTATATCAGTATTTTCTACTTCAACTCCGTCATCCCTCCTTATGTCACCAATATCGCCGGATAGTCCGAAGTTCCAGGTGGAATCAGCTTCGGAACTCTCTATAATAGGTCTCCGTCCTACATGTCGTGGAATCAAGTCAGCATCAGGATCATGATCTGGATCGGAGTTGGAGTCGGAGTTTCCATCGTCATCGTTTCTAGGTTGGGTTGATGCTTCATCTTCGGATGACGAAGCATCAGGGTCAAAATCATGATCTTCCGCTGGATCCATAGACACGTCATCGGCAAATACCTGAACTCGTGCAGCTCTGGAGGTTGATGCCTGACCAGCAGTCCTTGCCACCCCACCCACTCTCTGTCTTAATGTACGTCTCACCTCTCCCCGTTCAGTAACCCTGCTCAACATTCATACCCTCACCGCTAAATGGATTGCACCTTGGAGAGGTCCCGCCGGTTCTGGTTAGACCACTAGTGCGTTGTCTATTCTATACTGCCTAACTACCTCAGACTGCTGATCGACATAGGCAAGTACAGCTTCTGGTATCACGACGATGTGGGCCAAGGCGACGTGATCGGGCATCTTCAGAAAATGCATCCATTGGGTCGGGCCTTGTACTGCATTTGGGCGTCTAGGAATTTCCTGGTTGCCCTCCATAATTTGATGGATGATGATCTGGAAGAAGCGTTGATAAGGCACGAAGTTTCGGTTCTTGATCGGTCGTGCTTTGTCTTCGACCAACTCTTGCAGTTTGTTCTAGAGAAGAATGGCATAATCTATGCGGCGGTTAAAGGCAAAGGCGTGGAACATACGGAGAATGGCAAGGTAGCATTTGTCAAGACCAGTGTGTTTGGAGGTCATGCAACGGTTAAGGATAGAGCATAGGGTGTACCAGACTGGTGGTAGGTGTCTCCTTTGGAATTTAGAGGAGCAGGTAAGTACAGGGTTTCTTGGGTCTTGGTATCCTAGACTCCAGATATCAGCAAATAGTTGTGCTTCCAGAACCATGTCCTCAAAGTTAGGTAGGTCTAAGGCTAGACGGAGTCTCTTAAGTGTAAGTCGAACATCGAAATGATCGACTTTTGCAGAGAAGTGCGGACCCCGTCGGTGAGTTGGTTGAAAGCGTAGTGTGTACCCGAACTGTTGCAAGTAAATAAGGGGCATAGTGACTACCTTTGTCAGTGTTGTCCGAAGAGGATGGCCCCGGATAATCACCAGAATGATGCGATGGTCGAATGCCACGCTGAGATCCAAATGATGATTGTTATCCTCCAACTTGAGGAATAGATTACTTGGTAATAGCTCAACATCGAGATCCCGGGCATTCACTGATGGATGCGACGATCGGTGTGACGGAATGACATTATTCTCGTCAGAAGAATGACCGTCATTGTGTGCCATCTGGATAGTGAAAATTCAGTACAGGGCTTAGTATGAGGCATTTGATTTTTTTCCAGCTAAGTTTATCGAAAATAACCTAAGTGTTATGGTTATCGCAAAACACATAAAAGGATATCGCAACTGAGGTTTGTCGCAACCAATGACTTGCGATAAAAAGTTATCGCAACAAAGAACTTGCGATAAAAATGTTATCGCAACAAGGACTTGCGATAAACATGAGTGTGAGACGGTTGCGATAAGTATGAGCATGAAGAACATAGTGAGTTGCGATATTTATGAACATCGAGTGAAACCTAAGTGTTAAAGGCCCAGATTCTGATTTTCGCATTAAAATGAGTTGAATCCTATACTACAAGCCTCGCAACTAACACAAAAGAGTAACCCTAGCATTTCTAACCACAAACAAACATACAGACATCGATTTAAGGCAAGAATATGAAATGGCAGTTTATGAGTTCAAAGTGAAAACCCTAACAATCGATCCTAGAATCAATTTTAGCGGATAAACTGAAGGAAAAACTATAGAAAATGTACCTCGAAGTGATGCGAAACGTAATGCAGTCGATTTGAATGCAATGATCTTGAACAATTTCAGAAACCTCACTTAGACACTTGAGAGAATTTTGAAAGATTTTGGAATGAGATAAAAAAGTCAAACTTCTGTATATATAGAGGTTTGAGATAAACGACATGTCGCATCATGTGATTGTCCAAGGTTTGACCGCCACAGTGTTAGGTTATCGCAAGTACAAGGTTGCGATAACCCTTGGTTTTATCGCAAGAGGCAAGTTGCGACAATAACCTCATAGTTTAATCGCAACAGGGAGTTGCGATAAACACTGCTCACACCATTTTATCACAAGCAAGGGTTGCGATGAAGTGAGTTTTATCGCAAGAAAAGGGTTGCGATGAAACCGCGTTCGTGTTTAATCGCAACAGAGAGTTGCGATGAAACACTGTTCACTCTTTTATCGCAAGAAATGGGTTGCGATAAAATGAACACTTGGACATTTTTCAGTAAAATTTGAAAACGATTTTATCACATTGGAAGATGTCCAACTTTCCATTGATTAAGCACTCAAGGTTTTAAACACGGCTTTCACCCCCCTTAAATGATGCAAGGATTTGAAAATTTGTTTTCATCATTTAAGAGTTAGTGTTCAAAACAAATTCGAATATTTACCTTGTGTTCTCCAAATCAATAGTCACAAGTCATCTAAACTTACAAGATTTAGCAGTTATGCACACTCCCCCTATTCTTGTGCATAAATCCTGTACTATACTTCCCCTGAGACCATGAACACACCTTGTGCAGATACATATATCATAACAAATCACAGATAAGGTATTTAAAAGAAAGAAAAATAACAAGTTGAATAAACAATGAAATACAACTAAGGTATGAAAATTTAAACAACATATATTGAGAATAGAATATGATGAAAATTTGAGTGTATCAATCTAGATACAATATCCAGATTGAGATACAAATATTTCCATCTATTAAATGATCAATATAGGGAAGTTAAACTTTCATGTTCAACATGTCGATCTTGGATACTAAGAAATTGAAGCGTTTTTCATCCAAGGCTTTTGTGAAAAGGTCATCAAGTTGATACTCAGTTGTAACATGTCGATATGCTTGGTCTTGGTGTGTTGGACAGGATTAGCAGATATGGCAATCGCGCTTTTACTGTCACAGTAGAGGGAGATCTTCTCATATTTGAACCCGTAGTCCATAAGTTGAGTCTTCATCCACAGTACTTGTGAACAACAGCTGGCCGCGACAACATATTCTACCTCCGCCGTTGATGTTGAGACACAATTCTGCTTCTTGGATGACCAACTCACGAGCTTGTCTCCCAAAAACTGTACATGCCCCGAGGTGCTCTTTCTATCCAACATGCTTCCTCCATGATCCGCGTATGAGTATGCGGTGAGTTCGTATCCATTTCCCTTTGGATACCACAGTCCGAGATACGGTGTGCCCTTTAAGTAGCGAAAGATTCTTTTGACGGCGCCGAGGTGTGATTCCTTAGGTTTGGCCTGAAATCTTGCACATAGACAAGTTGAAAACATTATATTTGGACGACTAGCGATAAGATACATTAGAGACCCAATCATTCCTCTATAATTCTTAACATCAATACCGTCAGGATCTGGACCTATCTTAGATCCTGGAGCCATAGGCGTACCGATCGATGTACGGTTTTCCATCTTGAATTTCTTCAAGATATCAAACACGTACTTCGATTGGTTGATGAAGATACCAGTAGAGAATTGTTTGACTTGTAATCCGAGAAAGAAATTAATATCTCCCATCATACTCATTTGGAACCGGGTCATCATAATGCCAGAAAAACATGTACAAAGTCCAGAGTTAGTCGAACCAAAAATAATATTGTCAACATAAATCTGAACTAAAAGAATTTCACCTTCCTCGCGCAGAGTAAATAGAGTTGTGTCGATTTTACCTTTTTCAAAGCCAGCTCATAGTAGAAAGGTAGATAATACTTCATACCAAGCACGGGGGGCTTGTTTCAGACCATAAATAGCTTTGTCAACGATGTACACGTAGTCTGGTTTATCTTTGTCCACAAAGCCTTCTGGTTGAGACACGTACACCTCCTCCTTCAGGACACCATTCAAGAATGTAGTCTTCACGCCCATTTGATAGACGGTGAAGTTCTTGTAGGCGGCAAAAGATAGGAACATCTGAATTGCCTCTAAGCGAGCAACCAGTGCGTACGTCTCGTCGTAGTCTATACCCTCCTGTTGCATATACCCTTTTGCTACTAGTCTTGCTTTGTTTCGCACAATTATGCCATCTTCGTCTTTCTTGTTTTTCAGGACCCACTTGGTACCAATGACTGTTTTGACCTTGGGTCTCGGAACTAATCTCCACACCTTCAGAACTTCAAACTGATTCAGCTCTTCTTGCATCGCAATTAACCAATTTGGGTCTTCTAAGGCTTGTTGAACTGTTGATGGCTCAACTTGACTTAGAAAGAGCGCATATAAAACTTTGTTTGCAGATGCAGATCTGGTCTTTACTGGTTCCGACACTTCACCAATCACCGGATCTATGGGGTGACTATGTGTCCACTTCTTGAAATGTGGATGGAGAGAAATAGCATCTTCATTGGGGTCTACTAGGGTAGGATCTTTATCAAAGTTCAACTCGATCGTCAATGTTGGTTCCGATTGTGAGGCGGGTTGTTTGTCAGAATTGACAATTGGCACTGCCTCAGGAACTGCTTCAGTTGATTTTTCAGAAACGTTATTAGTACCTTGATCATTGACATTTGAAGTTGCACCATATGAAGAAGCACCATTCGTAGATACTTGTTGTCTTGCTTGTGTATATGCCGTGGTTGTGTTCCTTGGAGAAGTTGCAGGAGTAGTTGCACCAGTATTGGATGAAGTCAGCACCAGTGAAGGCCTTGACATTGTAGGTTGTACTGGTGGTGTATCAACTTGATTCCTGTTGTTTACAGATGAAGAAGATTTATCACTTCCAAAGAAATCATCATAAAAATGTTCAAACAATATATCAAGTTCGTTAGGAGTAGAGTTAGAAGTGGAAGCTTGATCCTTGTTTGACGTCCTAGTCATCATAGGACTGATTTGTCCAGATGCTAGTATTCCGGATATTGTGGGTCATGTATTGTTTTGCACAGAAGCCATCTCTTCAGTTTCGTCGAATATGACGTTTATGCTTTCCATCACAGTTCTGGAAGACTTGAGATAGACTCTGTACGCTTTTGATGTGAGCGAGTATCCGATAAAAACACCCTCAATTCCCTTAGGACTGAACTTGTTCAAATTGTCCTTATCGTTTAGCACGATACACCTGCATCGAAAGACACGAAAGTAGTGTATTACAGGTTTTCTATTGTTAATCAATTCATATGGAGTTTTGCCAAACCGTTGATGGATAATTGAACGGTTTTGTGTATAGCATGCCGTCGATACAGCTTCAGCCCACAAAAATAGAGGTAGATCAGCATATTACAACATCGTTCTGGCAGCTTCAACTAGTGTACGATTTCGTCTTTCAACGACTCTGTTCTGTTGAGGTGTTCTGGCCGCAGAATATTGACGAGATATTCCTAATGACTTAAAGAAGTCATCAAGAGTCTTGTTTTTAAACTCTGTCCTGTTGTCTGATCTGATGGTCTGAACTGTTTGTTGACGATTCACTTGAAGCTGTTTGATTAATAAGATGATCAAGTCAGGTATTTCATCTTTTGATCGTAGAAACTTCACCCATGTATATCTCGAATTATCATCGACGACGACTAACACGTATCATTTGGCACTTATGCTCTGAGTCTTCATCGGACCACAGAGATCCATATGAAGGATTTCCAAGACTTTCTGTATACTAGCCTCAGGTTTTGGTGGGTGAGGAGCTCGTTTCATCTTCCCCTTCTCACAAGCGGTACAGAAGTTGTCTTTCTCAAACTTCAGCTCTGGTAGACCTAAGACTAAGTCTCTCAACGTCAGTTTTTGAATGTAACGGAAGTTGATACGAGATAGTCGTCTATGCCATAACCAACTTTTTCAAATGATGCTTTAGACATCAGACATATGTCATTCTTAGGCTTGAGCTTTGATAGGTCAATGGTGTAAATATTGGACATTCTTGATGTAATGTCCCAAAAATTACAAGGAATTAAAATTTTTTTAAGACATTCATTTCATTATAAAACAACCACAATTTAATAATTCGCAACTCAATTGAAAATAAGGTCGTTAACTCAAACATTCAATAAAGTTTATGCAGCGGAAATTTTATAAAATAAAATCCAAAGGTATGAAAGTGAAATTTAAACAATTCTCGACACCCGCGCTTAGTGTGTGTACTGTCAGGCCCGACTGCCGCTCGCACCTGAAATCACAACATATTGGGAAAAGGTAAGCTAAACGCTTAGTGAATCCTACCACACACGCAGGTAGCAACCCCACGTATATCGCCCCTACTCGCAAGTAGGCAACATCACCATCACCACGAATATAAAACTGCATAATGATTAATGTATAAACACGAACCGCGGTACCACCGAGTACACAAAAATATATCGATACAAGCTCAGTCCCACCGAGCCCTCGGTCCCACCGAGTAAAGATAATATAATCGTACTAGCTCAGTCCCACCGAGCCCTCGGTCCCACCGAGTAAAGATAATATAATCGTACTAGCTCAGTCCCACCGAGCCCTCGGTCCCACCGAGTAAAGATAATATAATCGTACTAGCTTAGTCCCACCGATCCCTCGGTCCCACCGAGCCCTCCAGTCCCACTGAGGTGTACACGAGCATACATAATCCACATATAAATTCAACAAATCACAACTAGTTATCACATCCCAACTAGTTCACGTAAACACGTAATAACACGTAGCACAAAATAACGATATGCATGAAATTCATAACTACGCGGTGAGAGAACTCACCTCGTAAGCGCGCCTAGCTCACAAACAATAATACAAGGTCCTCGAATCCAAGATCACTTCCCGACACCTAAACGAAAGATAAAAAGTATTAATACGAGGCCCGGACCCTAAAATGTAACGCACGATTTAATGATCGCCAAGCGACTTTTCTGTCTAGAATACCAGGTCTGTTCGGGACCTGTTTCGACCTCCCTTAACCCAGAAAAACAGAGATTTAATTTAATTAGCATCTAGATCCGGGTCTTAGCTTTCCAGGGACGTATTACACACGTCCTAACGATTTTCCTAGAATTTATAACAAATTATCTACGAACGGAACATAAAACTGTCGAAAATCCCGACCTGCTGTAAAAACAGCAGTTTTACGCCTAGATAGAGGCCGAACCAAACTTTCGCTAAAACACGAAAAACGTGCCCGACACCGAATGTGAACCGTGGGCACCAGATTCATCTCAATGCGAGTTACGACGAGAAAGTTAGGCGCGAAAGAAAACTGAACAAAAAGCTAAATATTACATAAAATGATAAAACGGTTTCCGCACCAACCCACTAACGGTATGAGGGTTCCGCCGCTAGGTGGTTTCGAGGTCTGGTCGCGGCCACCACCCACTGCCCTTTCCGGCAGCGGTGGTCGCCGGAGGCGGCCGGCGGCGATTCTTTTCTCAAACTAACGATTAAACGACGACGGAAACAACAAACGGGAAAACGGTTCTTACCTCGACGTGGCTTCTCCTCCACCCTTTCCGGAAGAAACGACGGCGACTCTCCCTTCTTTCCGGCGAACTCTCTCGCTCTCTCTCCGGCGACTCTCTCTCTCCCTTACTCCGGCGGCTCTCTCTCCCTTACTCACGGCCGGCGCTCTCTCTCTTGCTCACGGTCGACGAAAGCAAAAGGGGAGGGGGGAAGAGACGTAGGTTTAGTTTTCTATTCTCCTTCTTCTTTTGCTTCCAAGTCACGATACCAATCCTCAAAATAAAATGGGTTTCGGTTATGAATAGCATGGGCCAAACCAAGACTTTTGGCCCTTGACACAAATGGTCCCTCAACTAAATCCTTCTCGCAACTAACCAAAATTCCGACATTTTAACGATTAGGTCCAATTCGTCTAACCCCGTTAACGGAAACCACATTAAATAAACTAAAACAAAAGGATTTATAAAAAGAGATTACATACCGGAATATGGGCTTTACAACTCTCCCCCACTTGGATTACACTTCGTCCTCGAAGTCTAGACCGGCGAATAACTCGGCGTAGTTTTTGCGCATCTCCGCTTCGGGCTCCCACGTCCACTCTGAACCCTTCCGGTGTTGCCACTGAACCTTCACCAATCCAATGACCTTGTCGCGCAGGTTCTTTGTCTTTCTCTCCACGACAGCTATCGGCTTCTCTACGTAGTTGAGCCTTTCGTCAACCTGAATGTCCTCGAGAGGAATCACGGCAGACTCATCTACTACACACTTTCGCAATTGAGAAACGTAGAAGGTGTTGTGGATCAAACTCAGCTCATCCGGTAACTCTAAACGGTAAGCTACATTTCCCACTCGGGCAATGATCTTGTAGGGCCCAATGTAACGGGGCCCCAACTTTCCTCGCTTGCGAAATCGGATCACCCCTTTCCAGGGTGAAACCTTTAACAGTACATAGTCACCCACCTGAAACTCTAGATCCGATCGTCTCTTGTCGGCGTAACTCTTTTGCCGACTCTGTGCAGTAACTAGCCGCTCCCGAACCATCTGAATCATCTCGGTCGTCCTCAGTACAATGTCGGTGCTCCCTAATACCCGCTGACCGACCTCGCCCCAACAAACGGGCGTCCTGCATTTCCTACCATATAACAACTCGTATGGCGGCATGCCAATACTAGAGTGGTAGCTGTTGTTGTAGGAAAACTCCGCCAGAGGAAGGTACTGATCCCAGCTACCTCCAAAATCGATAGCACAGGCTCGAAGCATATCTTCGAGGGTCTGAATAGTCCGCTCACTCTACCCGTCCGTCTGTGGATGAAAGGCCGTGCTAAAATGTAGCCGTGTACCCATCTCCGACTGAAACCTCTCCCAAAACCGGGAGGTAAAACGAGTATCCCTGTCGGAGACAATCGAAACTGGCACCCCGTGCCTGGCCACAATCTCTCGCACAAACAACTCTGCAAGCTTCTCCGTCGATGAACTCTCCCTGATGGCCAAGAAATGAGCGCTTTTAGTCAGACGATCCACTACTACCCAGATAGCATTGTTCCCTCGCTGAGTTTTGGGAAGCTTCGTGATGAAATCCATCGTAACCTGCTCCCACTTCCACACTGGAATATCCAAAGGCTGTAACTTCCCATGCGGTCGTTGATGCTATGCCTTGACCTTTCGACAGGTCAAACACACTTCAACGCATTTGGCGACATCCCGCTTCATGCCGGGCCACCAATAATCTTCTCGTAAGTCTCGGTACATCTTAGTAGCTCCCGGATGAATCGAAAACTTGGACTTGTGCGCCTCATCCAATAGTATCTGTCAGTTCCCACCGATGTATGGAACCCAAACCCTACCATGTCGAGTTATCAACCCCCGACTATCACGAACAAAATTTGGGATTTCCCCCGACACTCTTTCCCGCTTTGCATTTTCCTCCAAGACAGCCACCTCCTGAGCACTCCCTATCAACTCGAGAATAGGTGCAACCACTGTCAATAGTTGACACAATCCTCTAAGTGGTTCGCTAACCGGATGTCGACTAAGTGCGTCCGCAACCACGTTCGCTTTACTCGGGTGGTAAAGTATTTCGCAATCATAATCCTTAACCACATCGAGCCACCTTCGCTGACGCATATTGAGATTCTGCTGATCCATCAAGTACTTGAGGCTCTTATGATCAGTGTAGATCGTACACTTGACGCCATAGAGATAGTGCCTCCAAAATTTTAGGGTAAACACCACCGCTCCCAACTCCAGGTCATGAGTCGGGTAGTTCGCTTCATGAGGCTTCAGCTGCCTCGAAGCGTAATCTATGACTTTGCCGCATTGCATAAGTGCGGCACCCAGACCCTGGTGTGAAGCGTCACAGTATACCACCAAATCCTCCATACCCTCGGGCAAAGTCAACACCGGAGCCTCGCATAAACGCGTGCGTAGCTCCTCAAAAGCCCTCTGCTGCTCTTCACCCCCAACTAAAAGCCGCAGATTTCTTCGTCAAACGGGTCATAGGTAAAGTAATCTTGGAGAAATCCTGATTAAATCTCCGGTAATACCCTGCTGACCCAAGAAAACTCCGTACGTCAGTGGGAGTCTTTGGAACATCCCACCGCATCACTGTCGTAATCTTGGCCGGATCGACCATAATACCATCCTGGTTCACGACATGTACTAGGAATTGGACCTCCCGTAACCAGAATTCACACTTGGAGAGCTTAGCATACAGTTTCTCCCGCCTCCAAACTTCCAAAACTTCTCGCAAATGCATCTCATGCTCTTCCTTCGACTTCGATTACACAAGAATATCGTCGATGATATCCCGACTTCAAATCAATTTTAGAGAACCACGAGGCTCCCTGAAGCTGGTCGAACAAGTCATCGATCCTTGGCAGAGGATGACGATTCTTCACCGTAAGCTTATTCAACTCACGGTAATCTATACACATCCGTTGGGACCCGTCCTTCTTTTTCACAAACAGAATCGGGGCTCCCCACGGTGGACAACTCGGCTTGATGAACTCCTTTTCGATAAGTTCCTGCAACGAGTGTACAACTCCTTCATTTCCAGTGGAGCCAGGCGATAAGGTGCCTTGGCCACCAGAGCAGCATCCGGAATCAAATCAATGCGGAACTCTACCTGTCGCTCGGGAGGTATCCCCGGTAACTACTCGGGAAATACGTCAGCAAACTCCCGTACAACTGGCACATCCTCCGCAGAATTCTTCTCTCTGTCGACGCGCGTGTCGATCACATACGCCAAAAATCCCTGACCACTGTGCTGCAAGTACCTCCGAGCCCTCGCAGCCGAACATATCGCTGAGGTCCGCCTGGGCGAGTCGCCCTGAACTAGCATTTCTCCCCCACTTGGGGTTCGAACTTGTACTTGTTTGCGACGACAAACAATCTCCGCATCATACGCATCCATCCAATCCATGCCCACAATCACGCACAACTCCCGCATTGCGATCGGAATCAAATCTATCGGGAACCTCACACCAGAGATCTCCAAAGTGCACCCCCGGTACACATTAGTAACCGTCAAGGTCCTGTCTTCAGCAACTGCAACCACAAGTGGACAGCCTAACCGTCCTACAACTCGGCCCCAAACACTCACTAACTATGTGAGACACGAAAGGATGAGTAGCCCCGCTATCAATCATCACCACAGCAAGCACCGAGTTAACCAAGAACGTACCTGTCACCACTTTATACGTAACTTGTGCCTCCTCCACTCCCAGTTGATGAACTCTACCTCGGGCCGCCTCCATCACTGCAGCAAGTGAAGCATACTGCACAGTACTCACGAACTCCCTGATCTTGGTACGTAACATATCCTTATACCGTGCCATCTTCATGTCCTCAGAAGCAGCATGCTAAGGACAGAATAATGTCATTTCTGTGAACTTTTGGTTCACCTCCTTTATGGCCTCCGCAGTCTGAGAAAGCTCCAAGAACTCTTTGGCACTCCTCTCCATCTCCACTAGAGGCACATGCTCTACACGAAACATACGACGAACTCCTCCCAGGTCAAAGTAGTGCGCCCGTTAAGCGTCAAAGCAGTAGCACACCAGTCTTTCGCTCCATCTCGTAACAGATTCACCGCGAAGCGAACCTTCAAGTTCTCAGGACAATAAATCCTGCTATCTATGCTCACGCTCAACTCCTCGGGTTCCCCGTGACTTTCCCCGACTCGAGCACGGATCCTGTGCTTCAGATAGTAGGAGCTCTACTACTACCCTTCACACCTATCCTTACTCGTTTCAAGTCCTGACCAGGAGTGTCCAAGTAGTTTCTTACCAACAAATAAACCCATATGCCCGTACTAGCATATGCATACACTCTTCCTAGCTCCCTAGGAAAAATCATATCACCCACTACCCTTTCTAGGACGGAATCCCCACTAACCCTGACGAGTCGCCTCGCGAATGCACAGTCGTATACAGTGTAAAACCAGATAGACGTTTGAATAAGAGATTCTATCCTAGAACGGTTGGACTCAAACAAGAGCTGCGCAATAGAACTAAATCAAGCATTCTAAGGCTATTCGGTTCCTACTACATACAACCTATAGTGCATTCACGTAACAACCTATCAAGGCTAGCATGAATTCCTATTAGCAAGCAACAAACATACAATACCATGTAATCCACACAAGCAATCTAGCATGCATACTCTATGATCTAGAAAGCGATAAAAACACTAAGTACTGTACCTTCCCACTTAGCGTCGGCTGACTGTACACACTGCGCCCTCGATCACCGTTTCTCAAACGGGTTTTCCCTTTTTCTTTTATTTTAAATGATTTTAGTAAAAGAATTTAAAATTTTCACAACCGCAACTTGAGACCAAACACACCGAGATGTGTTTGATTCACTCAAGCTGTGCTCTGATACCAAGTTGTAACGTCCCAAAAATTACAAGGAATTTAAAAATTTTTAAGACATTCATTTCATTATAAAACAACCACAATTTAATAATTCGCAACTCAATTGAAAATAACGTCGTTAACTCAAACAGTCAATAAAGTTTATGCAGCGGAAATTTTATAAAATAAAATCCAAAGGTATGAAAGTGAAATTTAAACAATTCTCGACACCCGCGCTTAGTGTGTGTACCGTCAGGCCCGACCGCCGCTCGCACCTGAAATCACAACATATTGGGAAAAGGTAAGCTAAACGCTTAGTGAATCCTACCACACACGCAGGTAGCAACCCCACGTATATCGCCCCTACTCGCAAGTAGGCAACATCACCATCACCATGAATATAAAACTGCATAATGATTAATGTATAAACACGAACCGCGGTACCACCGAGTACACAAAAGTATATCGATACAAGCTCAGTCCCACCGAGCCCCCCTCGGTCCCACCCAGTAAAGATAATATAATCGTACTAGCTCAGTCCCACTGAGCCCTCGGTCCCACCGATTAAAGATAATATAATCGTACTAGCTCAGTCCCACCGAGACCTCGGTCCCACCGAGCCCTCCAGTCCCACTGAGGTGTACACGAGCATACATAATCCACATATAAATTCAACAAATCACAACTAGTTATCACATCCCAACTAGTTCACGTAAACACGTAATAACACGTAGCACAAAATAACGATATGCATGAAATTCCTAACTACGCGGTGAGAGAACTCACCTCGTAAGCGCGCCTAACTCACAAACAATAATAC
Organism: Saussurea involucrata; assembly: GCA_033807775.1. Classification (NCBI taxonomy): domain Eukaryota; kingdom Viridiplantae; phylum Streptophyta; class Magnoliopsida; order Asterales; family Asteraceae; genus Saussurea; species Saussurea involucrata. Next base: position 72,273 of record JAWVWS010000995.1, read on the forward strand.
AAGGTCCTCGAATCCAAGATCAATTCCCGACACCTAAACGAAAGATAAAAAGTATTAATACGAGGCCCGGACCCTAAAATGTAACGCACGATTTAATGATCGCCAAGCGACTTTTCGGTCTAGAATACCAGGTCTGTTCGGGACCTGTTTCGACCTCCCTAAACCCAGAAAAATAGAGATTTAATTTAATTAACAGCTAGATCCGGGTCTTAGCTTTCCAGGGACGTATTACACACGTCCTAACGATTTTCCTAGAATTTATAACGAATTATCTACGAACGGAACATAAAACTGTCGAAAATCCCGACCTGCTGTAAAAACAGCAGTTTTACGCCTAGATAGAGGCCGAACCAAACTTTCGCTAAAACACGAAAAACGTGCCCGACACCGAATGTGAACCGTGGGCACCAGATTCGTCTCAATCCGAATTACGACGAGAAAGTAAGCGCGAAAGAAAACTGGACAGAAAGCTAAATATTACATAAAATGATAAAACGGTTTCCGCACCAACCCACTAACGGTATGAGGGTTCCGCCGCCAGGTGGTTTCGAGGTCTGGTCGCGGCCACCACCCACTGCCCTTTCCGGCAGCGGTGGTCGCCGGAGGCGGCGGCGGCGGCCGGCGGCGATTCTTTTCTCAAACTAACGATTAAACGACGAGGGAAACAACAAACGGAAAACGGTTCTTACCTCGACGTGGCTTCTCCTCCACCCTTTCCGGCAGAAACGACGGGCACTCTCCCTTCTTTCCGGCGAACTCTCTCGCTCTCTCTCCGGCGACTCTCTCTCTCCCTTACTCCGGAGACTCTCTCTCCCTTACTCACGGCCGGCGCTCTCTCTCTTGCTCACGGTCGACGACAGCAAAAGGGGAGGGGGGAAGAGCCGTAGGTTTAGTTTTCTATTCTCCTTCTTCTTTTACTTCCAAGTCACGATACCAATCCTCAAAATAAAATGGGTTTCGGTTATGAATAGCATGGGCCAAACCAATACTTTTGGCCCTTGACACAAATGGTCCCTCAACTAAATCCTTCTCGCAGCTAACCAAAATTCCGACATTTTAACGATTTGGTCCAATTCGTCTAACCCCGTTAACGGAAACCACATTAAATAAACTAAAACAAGAGGATTTATAAAAAGAGATTACATACCGGAATATGGGCTTTGCACTTGAACCAACTAGAAGCTCATCTCCTACGTCGGTTAGAACTGCACACCGGTTCTTCTTGAAATGGACTTCTAGATCTTTATCACAAAATTGACCTATGCTAAACAAATTGTGTCCTAAACCCTCGACGTAATTGACTTTAGTAATCCTGACATTGTCTTTGACGATATCTCCATAACCCAAAATTGGAGAATACTGATCATTCCCAAACTTAACTCTGCCACCATACTTTTCCACATAATTAACGAGCAGCTCTTTTCTTCCAGTCATGTGCTTTGAGCAGCCTGAATCTAAGTACCATACATGACTGGGCTGCAAAATAGAAATTAGATGGATTTAGGTACCCATTTCCAAATGGGTCCTTTCTGATTAGTTGGTTTGGACTAGACATTATGATTTCTATAACATGTGTTAAAGTAATCATTTGAATAAAACCAATGGTTATAATCAGATTTGCAGATAAAATCATCCACGCCACAAGAAGAATATCAAATTTGATCATGTGCTAAATTAATCAGTTGTCGCATTGAATAAAGCTTGTATGGGATTACAAGCTTTTGTCTATTACCAACACCATGATCACTAACATTTGAAACAAAATTGTTTTTCTTGGAATTTAAAACAGCATGGGATGATTTCCTCTGGGCCACATCCTGTGTGGACTCCTTTATTCTCCACTCGATACGCGTATTGTTTCTCAAATAACGATCTGAAATACCAGAAAGATAGGAGTTGTAAGCATTGGAATTCTGAGCTTGAAAGGAATTATTTTGCTTCTTTCCTTTTGTTTTTTTTTTTCTTTTTCTGTAATGATTGTTTGGATTTGGATTTTGAATAATAATCATTAGCCGAAGGTTTTTCAACAGATTTTGAAGATTCACCCTTAAAGAAATTCTTCTTAGGTGTTTCTTCCTTGATTATAAAATAAGAGTGATCTGGAAGCTTTAAGTTAAAGTCAAATTGTACAACAGTTTCTTGTGCTTGCTTATTCTTCCCGTCACAAACAATCTCGATATCACAATCAGACTGACTATCCAATGAAGTATGAAAGATACCATAAGAATTTGGATAAAGAAATTCATTTTGTTCTTTTGCAAAAACTTTTTCATCTTCTGTATAAAAATGAATTTTAGGAGAGGCTTTAACAAATTGACTTTCCAAATCCCAAGATTCAGAATCATCTTGGTCATCAACTGTCAAACTCCTAAAAACAGTATTTCCCATGAAAGCTTTGCATGGGGAAACATCTGAATCTGAAGATTGCTTTTCTTTTGGAACTTTTTCTTCAGATATTTCCTCAATTTTTGTTTTCATTACTTTTAAACTTTCTGAAAACACTGTGATCATAACTTCCTTTTCGATCTCAAAAGCAAGTTTTTCGTCATTTCTGACTTCCTAAATAGTACTTTTAATCTTGCTTTCGAGGTCCATGAGTTTCTGTTCAAGAACGATTGGTGGAAAATACCTTTTACCCTGAAAAACTGGTTTTTCATTGGTTTCTTTTTGAGTATTTTCCATCTCCTCTGGTTCTTTAATAGCATAACTCTCAAAATAGTCATTTGGCAAGGTTTTCTCGTTGTCTAATGCCTTCGCATTATCAAGACCATACCAAAAAGGAAGCTGCATCTTTAGAGTGGTTTTTCTCTTTACTTCTTCCTCAACCTCATAGTCATCATTATCCATTTTAAGCCTTTTGATTTGATAGCTAGGATGTGATGAAAGAATAAACCAATCAAATTCATAAAGAGTGGGGGATTTTATTAAGGCATTCCTCAGGTAATGTGGATTGTCATACCCTATGCCCCACTTAGAATTGAAATACCGAAACTTACTTGGCTTATTCATGTGAATTGTTTGTTCAGTTTGGCCTGCTTTATACAATTTTTCTTCCAAACCTTTGACATTATCACTCAGCTCAGTGTTCCTATCTTTATAGGCATGAAGAAGATTTTCAAACTCATTCTTCTTTGCTTCTGAACTCTCTAATTTTTCTGACAATTCAGTTATTCTACTTTGGAAATATGCATGACCCACATCAAATTCAGTCTTTGTCTTTTCCAGTTTTTCATTGTGACTCTCTTGTTCTATCAATCTTTCTTTTTGAGATGAAATTAGTTCATCTGCTTTTCCCAGTTTATTTTTTAGATCATCTAATTGCTTTTGTAGATATGCTTGTTGAGTAAAAAATTGATTATAAAGATCAGAATGTACCTCATTTGTCTCTGAAGTAAATTCTGACCCTTCTTTATCGGTGTTTCTCGTCATGAAGCACATCTTGGTTTGATCAGCCGTCTCATCATCCGCTTCATCATCAGTTTGATCAAGCCAGTATTCGTCTTCAACCAGTAATGCTATCCCTGATTCCTTTTGCTTGGCAAGCAACATCTTGTTCTTATAGTAATCAGAATCTCTGAATTTTGGTTTCCAGCATTCCTTGGAGAAGTGTCCAGTCTTCCCACAGTTATAGCACTTTGGTTCTTCACCTCTTTTCTCAAACACCTTCTTTTCATCAGTCCTCTTGTCATCCCTCTGCTCATCAAACTTCTTTCTAGACTCGACATGCTCTTTGTGCTCATAATTCTTGGACCCTGAAGCATATCTCTGATTGTTAGAGTCGGGCCTTTTCACAAACTGTTTTTGAAAAGCTTTAGTAAGAAGTAGCATTGCTTGTTGCAGGCTTTTAGCATCTCCCCACTCCATCTCCTTGATACCGTTCTTCATCAGACTCATTGTTTATCCCTAAATTACTCAACAATGATATTAATATCTATTAGTTCAAACAGATGAGTATGCAGAAGCGTTTTTTAACGAACTAAAGAGATATTATAGGTAGAAAACACACAGAATCAAATACGTGAAACAGTAATAACACAAGAGATTTATCTCAAAGATTCACTGTATATTGATTAATCAAGAACACCGAAGGTTTGAGAAATATTCTGCTTTTAAGAGGTGTGTGTGTGTGTTGTGCAAAGTTAATAGAAGAGCTCAACATGAGCCTTCTATTTATACTATCCTACAAGGGACAGATGGGAGACAAGAAGTACTAAGGGTACAAAGACAACATCGTGGATCTGTAACAGGTATAACGTTAATGTAGTGTGCCGTTTTCTGCTAAGGCTGTAACCCATCAGAGGTTGACACGTGGAGAAGACAGGGCACGCCTTGTACGAACGATCTTCAGGATCTTCGTACAACAGAAAACATGAGAGGCATGATCGTCTTCGTCTTGATCTTCAGATTATCTTCTAAGTCTTCAGTCTTCATACCACAGAGGCTCTGTCAAGTGTGACAGAGGCTCTGTGGCCTTGTCCTCTGAGAAGTTCTTTTGTCGCATCTTTACTCGGTGTCTTGGCAGAGGCTCTGTCGATGGTTTTTACACTTAGCCTATTTTTCAATACTTCTTTATACATAGAAGTTGGAGCTAACAATCTCCCCCTAAGTATTGAAAAATAAAAAATTGAAAAATGCATGGTTTTCTAAGCTAAGAACACGACAAGGGGTATTTGACCTTTGTAGAAAGTTTACTCTTCATATAAGGTTATGCCAGAGGCACTTTACATTTGGTTACAGTACAAGATATGAAAAGTAAGCAGAGGAAAGTTGTAGATGTCAGACTCTGGCATTTGGGAAGTCGTTGAGTTTTCTGTTGTCGAGTCCTCCATCTTTGAGTTCACGATATATATTGAAGCAGAGGTTTCTGAAGCTTATGACAGAGTCGATGACCTCTATCAATCTTTCGGCAAGAGTTTGATCCATGAACTCCGTTCCTATGTGCTCCAAGAGGTTGGCTCTGAACTCGAGCAGAGACTGTGTAGCGTATTTCTGACAATCAACCTCTAAGAATAACCTTGACTTTCCAGCAGGATCTTGATAATAGTACCCAATCCTTGGGAATGTGATGATGGAGTTTGGTCTGGCAAAGGAGGGGCAGTCATCTTCTGGTGGTGGGAGACTTAATCTTTTCACTCCAAGGTCGAGTCCCACTTGGAAATCAGTCATGTTATACGGAAGAAGCTTTTCTCGCATTGTCTTCTTGATCACACGATACGCCCTCTGTACTTCGAGTCTTGTGTTGTAGTTCTGTCTAGCCCAGCTCAGAAGTTCTGGCAGGTCATAGGGACTTAGGTTCCTTAGATCAGCATCTGAGAATTTTGTTTCGGTTCTGTCGGCCCTTTTGACATGATAGATGTTGTAGTGTATCGATGTGCCTTTGGTGTGAGAGAGCTTGCAGTATACAACCTTTGTGATCTTTGAATTGGAGAAGACTTGGTTGACAGGTTTGGCTTTTGCTCTGTAGAAGTCTTCTTTCAGTTCCTTAAGGAGATCAGGCGGCAAAATGGATGGTGGCAGAGGGTCCTTGATGGCTCTGTTGTACAGGTACTTGTACACCACCTCTTCCATTTGTCGTGGAGGTGCAACGGGTGGAGGCATGGGCCTGCGTAGAGCGTCCATTTTTCTGATCACTTGGGCGACCCTGTCTTCTGAAGGCTTTGCCTTAGGATCTCGTACAAGCTTGGTTTCCGATCAACTATTATTTGATTTTATAAATCTTTAACCTTTGAGAAAAGTTTTGAGGTTTGATTAATCCTTTATGTCTTGGATGAATTTGAGATAGCAATATGATAATTCATTCTTTGTGGCTTTTAATCACTGATTGTTCAATTACTTTTGTTAAGATCGATAGAAGATACAATGTGTTGAATGATTATTGCTATAGCTTGATAGAGTATAGTAATGGAATATGATTATGCCTGTCATCCTGAAGTTATTTCAATCATGTCAAATCTGTTAGTTAAATGATTGTTTCCATGAGGAACCCAACCCTCCAACTCTTTCTCTTATCTGAATTAATTAAAGTTTTAATTCGTGTTCAAACAATCAACAAAACAAATCAATTTGCATTCGTTTAGTTAATAATCTATACAGTCATTGTGGTACTTGACACCTGGTTCCTTTGCATTCGACCCGTACACTTGCGGTAGATTTAGGGGGGTGTAAACCCGCCTATCAAGTTTTTGGCGCCATTGAACGTACTCGATTCGCCTTTTGATTCTAGTTACTTGATGTTTCTAGCCCTCTTCTTTCCTTCGAAACTCGCCTTCTATCTCCCAAAATCGCTCAGAGAGAGTCTCCAAACGTAACTGATGATGAATGCCCCAACCCTAGCCGACAAATAGAATAAAAACGGACAGAGTCTAGACGCGTATGGCGGTGCAATTTGGGTCGCGCCGTGAGGCGTGCTGAGCACTGGAATGTGTTTTGGATAGAAGGCTGCGCGTTTGGTGGCGCGTGTTGATTAGCGCCGAGAGCCGCGCCAGGCACTGTTTGACCCACAAAATCAGATTTTCTCATTTTCGCCCAGGAATGTTACCAACTTGCTCCAATTGATCCAAAAACTCTTCCTTCCTCAGTCATTAATAATAGCATGTACTTTCTCACAAAAAACCATTAAATTCTACTATTTTACTTGGAAACTCACAACTAACTGACCGATTTCGGGATCAAAATAATGTCGTAAAATGGCATTATAAGTTGACAGAGGGGTAAGTCCGAAGGCCCAGTCTTCTTCTTCAGGCTTAGGGGTGACGAAGGCGTCGAAGACACTTTTCATCAGTTTCTCTGTGGGTTGATGCTTAGGCTTTTTCTTTTTCGATTCCTCTGTCGCTATCCCCTTTCTCTTGTCTTTTGCCGTAGGCCTTTGTAGTTCTTCTTGTTGACATGGGGTTGCCTCTGCTGGTTTTAACTTTAGAGTTTCTGAGGGCTTGGATGGGGGTGCTTCGGCAGTTTTTGTAGGGTTTGCCTCTGTTGGTTTTACAGAGGACTTGGTTGGTGATGGGGGTTTGGTTTGAGGTTTGGTTGGTGATGCTTCTAGGGATTTGCTCAGATATTTTCGTTTATGAGCTAAGGTCTTGGTTATGGATTTGGTTTTGGGTTCCTCTGTTCTTTTGGGTGTGGGAGATGAAGGTTTCGTCTTTTCAGCTTCTGGTGTAGGGGATGGTAGTTGGGTTTCTTCAGTTGGCTTTGGTGTTGGGGTTGGTTGTTCATCTTCTGATGAGGTGAGTAGCTGGACATGCTCAGTTGTGGTTTTTGGTGAGGGAAGGTTCTCTTGATGAGTGGTTTCCACAGAGGTGGGTATTTCTTCTGTGGTCTGCTTCTGTTGTTGATCTTCTGGGGTTGATGGTACTTGGGTGATAGGTTCGGCATTGATTGGTGGAGGAGCTGGTAAACCTCTGTTAGTTGCTCTTTCTTTCCTCTGTTTCTCCCCCTCGGGATGACCTGATGATCCATCAGAATCATCATCAGAGTCATCCTGACCCTTTTTCTTAGTACCTTCTTCCCTGCATGTAGTTTCTGGCTTCTTGGGTTGAGAGGCACCTGTGGCAAGCATTTTGGCACACAAGTCGTCGCAGATGCCAAGAAGGTAGGCGACCTATGCTTCTGAATTGAACCGTAGTTTGTCCACGCTTGCTTGAAAATCTTTAACGTAATTGGCATTTGCGGTGGTGAAGGCTTTGATGAAGTCGGTCATTTCATTCAACACACCTTGACCTAGTTCTGTGAGTTGGGCTCTGGTGATATAGTCCAGAGGTTTCAGTGCCTTGGTTTAATCGAGGGTATGCTCTTGGACTTTATTCAGGGCCTTCTGAAGGTCTTCGGTAGTGAGGACGGTTGCAGAGGTTTGAGGGAGGTTCTTTTGTGCCTTTCTGGCTTTCTTCAGATGTTTGGAAAGACTGGCAATTGAAGCTTCCAGAGCAGAGGTGGATGCTGGTGTGGTGGTTGCAGAGGTTGTTGCAGCAGGTGTCATTTTGGCCATGGCAGTTTTCACCTCTGTGGACAGGTTGTCCACTTTGGTGGTTAGATCTGTGATTGCCCTTGTAGAGGATTCTGCAAAAGTATCAAAGGATCTTTGCAACTCCTTTAATGAATTAGTCATAGATGTGACAAGGGTTTGGAACTCATCCCTTGCGACATATGTACCGGGTGTGACCTCTGGGTGAACGAATCTATTACCAGAGTGAGTCTCCGTTCCTGAGACGCCTTCTTTCGCTCCTGTTTGTACGTTGAGAGCGGAAGGACTTTCCTTCGATCCTAGAGCAGAGGTTTTTTGAGCTTCAGACTCTATGAAGGTTCTGTCAAGGACCTTGTTCTGAGCCACTCCAGAGGTGGGGATAGAAGTATCCTTGAGTTGACTTGGGGACTTGTCTAGAGTCCCTTCGTCGTTATGCTTTCTAAGTTCCTCTGAAGAACGGTTGGGACCTATATGTGTGTGTGTGTCAGAGGAAACGAATTCCTCTGTTGGGATGGCAGAGATGATCTGGGGAGAATGATTACGAACTAAAGGTGAGTCCTTTAGAGAGGACTCCATTGGAATGGATTCCCCGGTTATAAGTGGCACAGAGGTGGAAAGAGGTTCCTCTGTCCGGTTTGTTGGGGTTAGGATCGAGTTGTGCGGCTCTTTTTCAATGACACCTTCTGCCACTAGACTGGCGGTGTCAGAGATGTGGGTTGCACTGGGAGGGGGTTGGGGTTGTGTGCCACTACTATCTTCGGCATCTTTTCTTGAATCTTCCTCTGCCACGCAACCTATCACGGGAGTTTCTAGCCTAGATTCTATCTCTACCCAAGTATCCTTTATCTCTACCATTTCCTCTGTGTTCTATAGTTCTGGGTCATAGCTCGGAGGGGAGGGGAATTTGTCATCATGTTCTTTTAGGAAGAAGTTTAATTCTCCCATCATACTCATTTCAAACTCGCTCTACATGAGCTTTTCAAAATCTGTGCAGTGTTTTGCATTTGTAGAACCAAAAATAATGTCGTCCACATAAATCTGCACAAGCAGAATCTCCTCACCTTTTCTTTTATAAAACAAAGTAGTGTCAGTTGTACCTCTTTCGAAATTGTTAACAAGGAGAAAGGTTGACAGGCGTTCGTACCATGCTCTTGGAGCCTGTTTCAGTCCATATAGAGCTTTGTCAGGGAAGTAAACGTGGTTTTGGTACTTGGCACTTTCGAACCCGAGTGGCTGCTGGACGTATACTTTTTCTTGAATTTGACCATTCAGAAAGGCAGATTTTACATCCATTTGAAAAACTTTGAAACCTCTGTGGGCTGCGAAGGCTAAGAAGATTCTTATTGCTTCTAGCCGTGCGACAGGGGCAAAAGTATCATCATAATCAATGCCTTCTGCTTGGCAATATCCCTTGGCCACCAATCTCGCCTTGTTTCTAATGACCACCCCATCCTCATCCTTCTTGTTTCTAAAGACCCATTTAGTCCCTATAGCTTGTTTTCCTCTTGGTAGAGGAACTAGGGTCCATACCTTGTTTCTCTCAAACTGTAGAAGCTCTTCTTACATTGCATCTACCCAGTTTGGGTCATCTAGGGCTTCAGAAACTCGTTTGGGTTCGATCACACTGATAAAATTTGTAAAGAAACAAAAATTGGCAGTGGCTGATCTTGTCTTGACTTTTTCAGAAGGATCGCCGATTATTAGGCTCTTAGGATGGCTCTTCGTCCACTTTGACGTCTTTGGGAAATGGTCATTAGTATCATCTAGTTGAACCTCTGTGGTTGCACTTGTCGGTTCTGGTGAAACCTCTGTAGTGGATGGTACTTATGTGCTGGAACTTGGTTCTTCAGCTTGTGGAGGTATTGGGATAAGAGTTGGAATTGATTCCTCTGAGGAAATTGAGACCGAATCCTCGTTTTCCTCTGGTATTGCTTCCTCTGTAGTTGCTGGAGTTGGTATTTCCAGTGCCTCTGTAGTAGAATCCTTGCTTGTATCATCTTTTGTTCGCTCCCCCTCAGCACTTGCATCTGCACGATTCACAGAAGAGGATGAAGTATTTAATGGACCAGTTAGAGATATACCTGACTCAGTCTAGTTGGCAGAAGATGTTTCTTCAGAGGCTCTGACAGCTCTGGCAGAGGGATCAATATCATCGTGGAACATCTCTTCAAATAGCAGATTTAGTTCTGCTTCTCTTGTAGGGGAGATGCCAGAGGATTCCTTTTTGAGACCGAGTTCTGAACTGATTTGTTCAGAAGTCTTTTGAAAGGAATCGTCAAAAGAGACATTGATACTTTCTACAATGGTTCGGGACCGTGGAAGGTAAACTCTGTTAGCCTTTGAGGTGGCAGAGTACCCAATGAACTTGCCTTCGTCAGCTTTCACATCGAACTTCCCTCTAGCTTCTCTATCATTCAAGACAAAACACTTGCATCCAAATACATGGAAGAACTTGATATTTGGTCGCCTTTGGTTGATCAATTGGTAAGGTGTTTTGATGTGCCTCTTGACTATTGTCGATCGATTTTGGGTATAGCAGGCGGTTGATACTGCTTCTGCCCAGAAAGAGATGGGCAATCCAGATGCTGTCAGCATAGTTCTTGCAGCCTCCACAAGCGTGCGGTTCTTTCGTTCAACCACGCCATTCTGTTGTGGGTGGATGCAGCAGAGAAGTTCTGTGATATGCCTTCTTCTGTAAGGTAAGCTTCAATGACAAAGTTTTTGAATTTTTTGCCATTGTCGCTTCTTAACTTTTGAATCCTGCACTCATATAGAACCTGTATTCTTTTCATTAGGTTAATCAGAATGTTTGGAACATCTGATTTCTTTCTGATAAATTCTACCCATGTATACCCGGAATATTCATCGACCAACACAAGTATATACTTCTTGCCACCTAGGCTCTGTGTAGCGATTGGACCGCAAAGGTCAACATGAAGCATGTACAGAGGCCTAGGGCAGGACACATAAGTCTTGCCTTTATGGGAGGCTCTTTTGAGCTTACCCATTTCGCAAGCAGAGCACAAATGATCTGTACTGAACTTAACATTTGGCAGACCTTTGACTAAATCAAGTTTAACAAGCTTATCTAGAGTATGAAAGTTAAGATGGCAGAACCTGTTATGCCATAACCAAGCTTCTTCGTTCTTAGAAGCAACAAGACAGAGCTTGTCCTTCTTGTTATTGACACTGAAGTTCATGAGGTACAGATCGCCTTTTCGTTTGGCTCGCAGAAGTTCGACTCCTGTATCTTCCCCTTCTAGAGAGCAGAATGTTCCTTTGAGCATAACATCGAAACCCGTATCGCAAAGTTGTCTAACACTGAGAAGATTGTGCTTAAGGCCATCCACATATGCAACTTTGCATACGGTTATATTTTCCTTCTTGATGACTCTATAGCCTTTTATGTACCCCTTTTTGTTGTCGCCAAAGGTCACAGATCCTCCATCGAGTTTATCTTTGTAAGAGGATAGTAGATCTCTGTCGCCAGTCATGTGCCGCGAGCATCCGGAGTCTAGATACCAGATCGGCACATACTTCTTCTGTAACACAATTAGAGATTTTTAGGTACCCATATCCAAATGGGTCCCGGTTTGTTAGGGGTCTTCAATGTTGCTTTAGCATCCTTGGGTTTGGTTTTAGCTTCTGATGAAGAACCATTTTGTTTTTCTTACCCTTGAATTTTACATTACTTTTGGGTACAGAGAGGAAACAGTGTTGGTTTAATTGATGCATAAGATCGAAACAGTGACAATAATTTATATGCGAAGAGATTTGCTTGAACTTTTCATTAAAAACACTGAATAGGGGTACAGAGGCTTTATTATTACAATCTACCCTTGCATTTGACTTCCTATTACAAGAAGACCTATGTAGACTAGATTGATGCTTTGAAAATTCTCTTTTGAGAGTAGCCTTCTGTGGACCCCTTCCTCTGTGGTGAACTTCTTCAGGTTTCACTGTCACAGAAGCAAAAGATTTGTTATTTTCAACCCACTTACCTTTCTGTTGCCAAGTTAATTTTTCTTTAAAATGCCTTAAGGGTTTTGAAGTTTTTGAACTTGTTGGATTTTGAGAAGACAATTCCTTTTGTTGTTTAATTTTCTCAAGCTCAAGAGAGGTTTGGCTTGTATACACATGTCCAAAAAGTCTGGACAGATAGGAATCCTTGTGATTTTCTCCTTAGGAGGAATGGTCTTGTTAAGAATCCCAGAGGGAAGTTTAAATCACTCTGAATCACAAGGAACTATCTCTGACTCAGTTGAGTCAGACTCATATTCGTCAGAAGATGAATCGTCCTCATATACAGAGGTTGAGTCACTAAGATCTCTGTCGACAGAGGCTGGACTTTCAGAGCATGTGCCATACTCGCTTTCTTCCTTTTCTTTGGAACCATCTTCTAGATCAGCAGAAGTATTTGTCAAGATTTCCCCAGAGATATTTTGTTCACCAGAGGATGTACAGAGGCTTTCATAAAAATTGTTTTTGCCAATTTCCATTAACTCATTTTCAGAAATGTTTTTCAGTTTTTCTTCTGAAGAAGCGGGCAAGAATTCAGGTGCCTCTGCAGATAGTTTCGTTTCAGAATCTATTGTGCAGACAAAAGCGACCTGTGTTTGAGTCTCGGGGTCACCAAACTTGAAGATTCCTATCTGATCTTGTGTTTTCAGATATTTCTTAAGTTTGGAGTCTCTTCTGACAGAGTCTGAAGATAACTGATATGTGTTTTCAAACCACACATTTATCATCTTCAAGGGTTTCCTCTTGTGAGGTTCCCCAGAGACTTTTTGCCTTTTGCTAACAGAGGTTAAGTTTGGAAAAACTGGTTTTCTTGTGCTTCCAATACAAAATAGAGAGGACAGAGACTTGTCTCTTTTGATTCCAGTGTATGGATCTATATCACAGTAGCCAATTCCTCGTCTCCCTATTTGTGTATTTACCTTTTCATATACCATCTGTGCATCTTGATATTTCTTCATTAAAAGGTCTCTTCTGAGTAGGTCTTGATGAAGGACTTCTCTTTCCTTTTGAAAATAGTGTTTAAGAGCAAGAATATTCATTCTGTTGCTCTCAACATCCATAAGTTCTTTTGATTTAGCTTTTAAGGCAGAGTTGAGTTCTGAAATCTTTTCTTTCAAAGGATTTAAATGTTTATGCCAATTTGTTTTAATCTCTTCCTTTTCTTGGAATATTTTTGCCTTTTCTTGAGTGAGAAGTCTAGCTTCTCTCTCAAAGAATGCAAGCTTTTTCTGGACATTATCTCAAGTCTTTTTAAGTTCAGTGTATTCAATAGTCAATTTAAGCAAATCAGCTTCTGTTTCATCAGTGGAAGTGTCAGAAGTGGATACCTCACTGTCAGAGTCGGAGGAGCTGACTTCTGCCATTCCGCAGAACAGGGCGTTCTTCTTTTCACCTTCGTCAAAGGATTCGTCTGACTGCCAGTTTTCCTACTCCACCATGAGCGACTTCTGAGCATAGTATTCTGCCTTCTTTTTATAGAAAGCAGAATCCCTTTGAGGGTGGTTTGGTTTGCTCCTGCAGTCTGCAGCATAGTAACTTGGCTTGCCACAATTATAACAGCCCCTGATTCTGGGGTGCATTCCCAGCTCTGTCACCTGACCTCTGTCACCTTTGTCACTTGACCTCTGTTAGTCATTCACGTCTTCTCTTCCCGGATTCCTTGGCTCATACTTTCCGCCACGATCATCTCTCCCATTGCGTTCATATCCTGACTTCTTCTGGTACCCTCTGCTGAACTCTCTTGTCAATAGAGCTAATGATTTAGCTATTGAGGCCATTGTTGCATCCTCTTCTTCCACCAATTCTTGTTCCTTACTGTCAACAACTAACACCTTCTTCTTTTTCTCTTTCTTCTCCTCCACAGACTTTTCCTTCTTTGGTTTCTCCTTTGCTTCTATAGCCTTACCAACAAGTGCAAGAGGCCTACCGGTTTGAGCTTTTGCTTGAGCAATCTAAGGTTCTTAGGCAGCCAGTGTTTCGTAAAGATCTGACAGAGTCCAGGTGTCTAAGTCCTGATTAGTTTGCAGAGACATAGACAGCTGGAGCCATTGTTCGTTTAGGCTCTTTAGGAACATGACGTTGTTCTCTTCAGAAGTTCTGTGAATCCCGAACTTCTTACACTTGTTGATCAGAGAGTTGAACCGGTCGTATGTTGACTGCAGAGATTCTGTCGGCAGAGCTTTGAAAGCATAGTATTCGTTGATGCATTGGGCTCTGCGGTTCTTTTGAGTCTTGGCCCCTCCTTCCAGTTGTTTCTCTGGTTCATTCCATAGGTTGTAGGCTGATTCACAAGCGTCTAGAGACTGAAAGAGATCATTTGGAATGGCCATTATCAGAAATCGCTTGGTCTTCTGAGCAATCTCATATTTCTCCCAGTCTGTTGTGGACCATTTGTCCTTTGTCTTTGGTTTCTCGTACTCAGCAACCTCTGGAGTATCATCTGTGGCACGTACCCGTGGTACTGTGACCATGTGAACGAAAGGAGGATTGTGGATATAGTGAACGAGTTCTTTGTCGGTACCCTCGAAGAAGTGAATCATTCGTATCTTCCATTGAGGGTACTCATCTCTTAGCAGAGTGGGTGGCTTGGTTAAAGAACCAGTAGTGAAAAAGTTGTTTGTGTTTGCCATTTTGAGAAGATTTGAGAATATCAAAAAGTTGTTAATGAACTGAAAGTTTTCAAATGATGTGACAGATACTTCGAAAAGAGTTTACAAGCTTAAAACCTTGAACAATGCACTAAAATGGAAAGATTTAACCAACAAAACAGGTTCTGTTAGTTTACTAAAGTCGAACTGGTCGAGAATAGCAGAAAAACAGAGGCTGTTTGAACGATAAAGAACATGTCAAAATCAGTCCAAGTTTCTACCAAAAAGAGTTGAAATCATTGTCAGAGTGGATCTTTGATATAGAAAATCAAGGATGGCTCTGATACCAATTGTTGATCCCTAAATTACTCAACAATGATATTAATATCTATTAGTTCAAACGGATGAGTATGCGGAAGCGTTTTTTAACGAACTAAAGAGATATTCTAGGTAGAAAACACACAGAATCAAATACGTGAAACAGTAATAACACAAGAGATTTATCTCAAAGATTCACTGTATATTGATTAATCAAGAACACCAAGAACACCAAAGGTTTGAGAAATATTCTGCTCTTAAGAGGTGTGTATGTTGTGCAAAGTTAATAGAAGAGCTCAACATGAGCCTTCTATTTATACTATCCTACAGGGGACAAATAGGAGACAATAAGTACTAAGGGTACAAAGACAACATCGTGGATCTGCAACAGGTACAACGTTAATATAGTGCGCCGTTTTCTGCTAAGACTGTAACCCATCAGAGGTTGAAACGTGGAGAATACATGTCACGCCTTGTACGAACGATCTTCAAGATCTTCGTACAGCAGAAAACGTGAGAGGCATGATCGTCTTCGTCTTGATCTTCAGATTATCTTATAAGTCTTCAGTCTTCATACCACAGAGGCTCTGTCAAGTGTGACAGAGGCTCTGTGGCCTTGTCCCCTGAGAAGTTTTTATGTCGCATCTTTACTCGGTGTCTTGGCAGAGGCTCTGTCGATGGTTTTTACACTTAGCCTATTTTTCAATACTTCTTTATACATAGAAGTTGGTGCTAACACTCATTACAAACATTCTTTGAATATTTCTTGATGGATTTGTTAGATAACAAGGCAAGTGGATCAATCTTTTCTTCCTTAACTTCTTTCTTCTCATCCTTCTTTTTCTTATCCCTTTTCGCATCAGCATCATCCTCATCTTGTTTCAAAGTTTCATACATTTTCTGTAAGGGCAATTCAACTAACCTAGCATTTTGTTTCATCCTGTGAGCATACTTCTTCCATTCATGTTGCAGAACGCTCAAGAATTTCACATTGTGCTCGATTATCGATTTGTTTATGTTGTACCTATTCAGCTCATTCAGTATTGTAATGAAACGGTCGTACGTATGATCAAGTGCCTCACCATCTTTTTGTTTGAAATTTTCGTACGTGTTTATGGCATTGGAGATTTTCATCTGATTTTCCACTTCAGATCCTTGATACAGTTTGATTAACTCATCAAACATAGATTTCCCAGAAATGTTTATGCTATCCACCTTCTGATAAATATCATTAGTTAAGGCTTGCATAACTAGTGATTTTTCCACTTTGTCTGCATTGTAACGTTTCTTTTGTTCAACATCGTAATGTATTGGTTGAACATCAACCCATTCTGGAATTAGCTCACCATCAGCAGCTAGTCCTCTTTTTCTCTGTACCCATAGGACCATTCTCAAGTGAATGAACAATGTAGTCCCCATTTTCTTGACGTTCAACGTAATCCATAAATCTGTCTCTCCATATTTTGAACTCCTTGGGAAAAAGGACAGGTGGTTTGTCCTTTGACCCAATAGTCAGTATGTCTCTAGCTGTCATTTTTAGATTATCTGTTAATGATCGATAAGTACCCTTTTGATCTGATTAGAGAATAGTTGTACACATTGTTTGTCGCAAGTCACTGTTGTCTCAACCCAAGTCTTGTCGCAACACAAATCTTATCTTAACCCAAGTCTTATCGCAACACAAATTTTATCTCAACCAACTCTTTGTCTCAACCCAAGATTATCGCAAAAACAGAGTTTATCGCAAGCAACTTTGTCGCAAAAGAAAGTTTTGTCGCAACAAAGAGGTTGCGATGAACTCAAAGATAGATTTTATCGCAATAGAGAGTCTCGATAAAGAACTGTTCACACTTAAAGAGTTGCGATAAAAACGGATTATCGCAAAGGGCAGTTGCGATATTTTACTGTTCACTTTTGAAGAATTGCGATAAAATAGCCTTATCGCAAAGAGCAGTTGCGATGTAATACTGTTCACGAATGAATGTTGCGATAATGAAGAACAGCCAAGGTTGCGATAATGATGAAGATTCAATAGATCTTAAGTCTAATCCTAAAAAATGATCCAATTTGGCTGAAACTTGGTACGCAAGTTTGCACTGATGTTCTGGACAACTTTAATACTTCAAGTTTCGTCCAAAAAATAAACAAAACGGTGATTTTTAATCCCAAACAGTGAGTTTTTACTAAAAGTCCGAAAATGATGAATTTGCTCAATCTAAGTCTAATCCTAGTGAAATTGCGGAATCAAATCACTCAGGGATTACCAGCAAACATTTCTTGATCGATTCTAATCCATTTGAAGTACTCAAATGGCCAAAATCAATCATTTATATGAAAAAAATGAAGAACACTCAAACTTTTGCAAAAACCTCTAAAACTAATCTGATCAAAATGATGTACTGTGCTCTGATACCAATTGTGATCCCAGAACAAGTAATCAATCAGTGAAAACAATCAGATAGCCATCCATATATTTATCAATGATAATCACCAAGTACACAATAAGAGAATGTAGAGAGAAAGTGCACTGTGTGTGTTTGTAATGGATGACCTAATGTCAATCTAAGAGAAAATTACATTATATAGTTTGTAACTTAACATTTACACATTAGGTCCATCTACTTGGTACAATTAGATAAATTGTGCACTAACAACTTTGATGAACGAGAGCAAACTCAAAACACCTAGATATTTTGAAGTAAAAAAAACTAAGAAAACCTATATCAATTTTGTAACTCCCCATTAATTATTAATTTAGTAACTACAATTTAAATGGTTTCAAAAATATTAGATAGTGTTTTAAAATAACCCTGAACACAATCGTTCCTCTGATTATTATGAATTGACTGATATTGTAATAAATGATTTACCAAGATTTCATCACAACCACTAAAATTTTAGATCAACGGCTACAAATAGATTAACAAAGTTAATATATTTTTTTTACAAAATAACCTCACCATATATATATATATAGAGAGAGAGAGAGAGAGAGGGAGAGAGAGAGAGAGAGGTTCAGGAGAAAACCTCAAATAAATGAAAAACTAAAAAACACCTTATCGACCGTTAGATTAGATGATCCGATGGATGTGATTAAACAGACGGTTACAACAATATTCATTAATTTTAAAAAACCTCACCCCTGTATTTTTTATTCGAAAAAGACGAAAAATAAACAAATTTCGAACGAAATAAATTACACCAAATAAACGACTATATTTTTCTCGTTAATTTGACATCCATATTGATATACTTTTTCATCCGTTTTTTCGTGGTTTTCCGGTTTTCCATTTATTTAGGGTTTTCCTCTGAACCTGACCCTATATATATATATATATATATATATATACGTAAGTGGCGCACGAGGTAAGACGCCCAGCCGGACCACGACTATTTGTATATATATATATATATAGAGAGAGAGAGAGAGAGAGACATGTTCAAACGAGGAGCGTAACAATTTAAGAAAACGCAAGGAGCACCGCCCATGTACTGAATCACATGTGATTCACACCTGATCGGGGGGCTTCCGCCCATGTAGTGGATCACATGTGATTCACGCCTAAAATCACATGTGATCCGGGCGACTACCACGCGACTCGTGAACCAGGTCGCCCGCTACCCGATTTTTTCGGGGGTTGTGGATCACATGTGATCCAGTACATGGAAGGCGCTCCTCGCGTTTCTCGTAAATAGGTACGCTCCTCGTTTGAACCTTTCTCTCTCTCTCTCTCTCTCTCTCTCTCTATATATATATATATATATATATATATATATATATATATATATATATATATACTACATATATAAGCATATACACCTAATGTCTTAAAGACAAGTCATGAAGCATGAAATACCACCATTTTATGCATGATGTCTTAATTACAACCCATATAACACAAAATACCACCACTTTATGCATGCATTTCAAAAAACTCTTAATTTCAATACCGAGTATTTCTATTCGTGTCTGACACACACACACACACACAAGTCTCGCCTCACCATACCGAGTATTTCTACTTATGCACGTCTGCACCATACCTACAACCTTACCTTTCTTCTTTCTTCTTCTACTTCTTCAAGACCATACCTTCGTACTTCTTCTTCTACTTTGCACGCCTTCTTTATGTTAAATATTTGGAAGATTTCACACTCTTTCTTCCTTCACGTTACTACCTGCTACTTGTGGGCTCCCAACCTCTTCAAAACCGTAGAGAATCGTCTTCCTTAAAACCCCATTCCCATGGTGAATTCATCGGGTAATTTTTTGATTTCCATCTTTTGTTCTTGATTTCCAACCATTTGTTATCAACGATTTGAGGTTTATGTTCTTGATAGGGTCTGTATTCAGTTGAAAATATTGAGATTTAGGGTTGAAAGATTTCCTGCTGTTTTTGTAAGTAATCAAGTACCTTTAGTAATTTAATTTATTTAGAAAACCTTCAATTGCAGACTCTGTTTTTTTGGAATTGGTTTATTGTTGTCATTGTTTATATGTTCTTTTGCTCTGAATTTAGGTTTGAGAGGTAACATGTGTTTTGGCTTCATTTGCTGGTAAAAGTTAATTTCCAGCTCCAAGTCATGTGTGGATGGTTCGCACATCATCTATTATGCATATAAATTGAGTTAGTCTTAAATGAAGAAGATTTCGGTTTCATATTTATGTAAATTATCTTTAGTTGCTTATGAATTCTTTGCATTTTCTACAGTTGGCTAAACTAGGTAGAGTGGACTATATGGAAAATAGAAATTGGGATTTGGTGAGAGTTCAACTAAAATATTGACTTTTTATAGTATTTATATTTCTGAAGTTTCTTTCATCTTGATGTGTATTTTAATATTTTCCCATTTCATCTGCAACATAACTTTATCTTTCCTTGCAGTCGCAACTTGTGTTCTGTTTTTCTTTATAGTTGTATTAGTTATTTATTTTGTTTGTTGTTTTTCCTGTCAATAGAAATATAGTGTTTTTAATGGCCATACCATTTCTTCTTAAGTATCATCTTCTGTGTGTATTTCACAGACAATTTAACCAAACAAGCACTTGTTTAAGATGATTGGAGTTTAAACAGATACATATGAGCTAAAAGTAACAAAACCTACAAGATGAAAGAATTTTCCTTGTGATGGTCAAAAGCAATTTCCAGTTCAAAAAAGTCATTTCTATCACCCTTTGTAATTATAGAAAAAATTTCTTTGCAAAAACGCATCCTCCTCTTCATTATACATGCACACACATTTGTATGTATGTGAATGAATATGCATAATAATAGGATTTAACCTACTCTCTCTCTCTCTCTCTCTCACACACACACACACACCACCACCTTCTTTCTGACTTCAAAGCACTTCTCATGCCCCTAGCAAAAGTTCACTTTACAATTTGTTGAGGTTCTTCCACATCTTGTTGAAAATTATAAATACTTTTCATATTATAGTGGAATCTGGTGTTTCATTTTCTTTTTGTTGGAACTTTTACTTCTACCCGAATGATGCAGATATTGAAATGTCATGTATATATAATCATATTTGTTGTTTCCTTTGTATAGTTATTTGATTATCAGTACAATATGGGGCTCCTACGGACTCAGAATAAGGAGTTGGTTGCATACAGCGAGGAGGCTTCTCATTTGATGGTTGTATCTGAAGTTGAAAGGCAAGCAGTTAACTAGAGGAAAGCTTTGTATTTCGACAAGTGTTGTTGTGCTATGTAAGAGTAATGATCTCTTTAACCAGTAGAAGCATTTTTATGTGTTTATACTTATTATTATTGTAGTTTTATATATTAATTGAAATTGTTATATGAAACATAATATATAATGACATCCATTTGTATGCCTACCTTTACGAGCAATAGGTGACCTTATTCATAATGACATTTTATGGGAATGTGGCTTCACAAAGAACACAATAATTAACCGATGGATTCAGAAATTCCAAAATTTCCTAGCCTTAGGTGAACCTTTCCCAAATGTTGGATGACAGACATTTACAAAAATATGATATAGTTGATAGAATCGTAGGCCAATATAAAGCAAAACTTTCAGGTATGGTTTCAATATGCTAAGCGTGAACATAACCATGCCTCACTTGGTGCCTTTCAATAGTTGATATACTTTTTATGTGTTCACACATTTTTTCGTCGGGAGGATCCAATTGTTTTTGCTAATGGGCCATTTACCGGATTCTCAATATCAATGATATGTTTGGTTCTCCTTTCCCTTGTTCTGATTCCTAAAGAGTTATTAAGCATGCAAAACACAGTCGGAATGTGTAGGTGTGGGAATGAGACCCGCCCCATTGGGAACTCAGTTTACCTGCCCTGACGGGGCTGGGATTACTTGCAAAACTGGGGATCAAGGATGGGGATCGCATGGCTCAAAGGAGAGATAAAGATGGATAGTATATTTGAAATCGTATTGATTAAAGTTTGGAAGTTCTTCCTGTTTTGGTTTTTTGTTGCAATGGCCATTGGCCAAATCGCAAGACTACTGCAGATGTATTTATACTATCATTAAAATTCAGATCACAACTTCTTGGAATCAGCTTATTGGTTCAGAGGTTCAGTTTTTGACAGTATGGTTTCTGATTCCAATCTGTGGTGACCATCTTTGGTCCATCTTGGATTTTGGTTTGGATTCTGCAACAACCTGTGATCTCCCTCAAAATTTGATGATGATTGCAATTAGAGTATTAAGTTTTGTCAATGATGCAGGCTTGGTCTCTCATTTGTTATGTTGAGTTCAAAGGGTGTTGATTCTCAAAATTGGTCTATTTGATCACTCTAATTTGGTCCATTTTAGTGCTCAAGTTCAGTACGTGATAGCGTTGAATTTAACCGGTAAACGCTTGCGTGGGTAAATTGATATCCTTTTTTTCCTCTTTAGCTTTTATTTCAGCTGTAGCATTTGGAATCAATAAAAATCGAATCAATGATGTATTATTCGTTTTGTTGAATAAATTGAATTCATCATATGTATTTTCATTTTGTTGAATTGTTATTCATGTGTGTATGATACACCTTTTTCTTTGTTATGTATGTGAATTTGAAATGATTGGAACAACAGAAGCGTGGTTAGTGTTCACTTCGGCTAGATCCTCTCCAAAAGTAAACACGAAATAGAACGGATAAATGAAGGGAACAAATATTTATGGGAGGGGTTATTCGTCTGTATCAAACGGGGTTTATGCATTTTCAAGTAGATAGATAGAGGTGTCACAAGTTCAAGTTACTAAGTTTTTTTTGGATAAGGTTCATCTAGGCTTTGCCTATACTACATCCTTGGCAATTTGGAAACAAACAAACAAAGCGTCCGTCCGAGACTAAGCCTGACCACAGAATGCTGACGCCTGGACTCGAACCCGGGGTGGATGGGATATTCCACCACATCCCCCCAAGCCCTTGCCAACACGCCACCACCCTTGAACTTGTCACAAGTTCAAGTTACTAAGTTGGTGTATGATGTAATTCAATATCCAAATATCCATCCAGATTCATATATAATTAGAAGATTAAATCATACTCCTCTAAGCACAGTTAATATTAGCAACCCCATTTAGGTCAAGACATTCACATAATAAACAAAACCATTTAATCAAAACATAAAAACATGATTGCAGAAAAACAAAATCATCTAAACAAGATTGTCTAATAGAATGATGTTGGTTTAAATTTTTTAAAAAGGTCCATGTTGATTTTTCATTTCATGCATACTTGGTAGACTACAGTTTCATATCAACTATTCTGACTTGATTGAATATCCAAGATACCGTACGGGAATACAAACGAAAATTATTGCAAGTTGTTGGTCTAGACGAAGGTTTTTTACACCGAATTTTACTGACAATGTCAAAGGATAATTTGTTCACCGTTTCATTGATTCTCAGCCCTTACCATCTACCGGTTAAGACTTTTCATTCTACCATCCTTCTTATCGGGTAAGATTCTCAACCCTTGCCATGTACATCCAATAAAGTAAATGACCAGGGTAAGCGTTTAGTAAATTGTCCCTAAATTAGATTGCATAATTTTTTTTATGTACAATTGCATAACATTTATTTTTGGTTGGTTAACATCAAATTTTTGGTTAACATCATTATGGCTTCTACTACTTTATATTTCTCATAGGTTTAGCTCTCTTTGGGTTTGGATATATTGCATTTAAAGACTTATTGGGTAAAATTCACCACCCTTGCCAAGTTCATCCAGTAAAGTAATGACACGGGTAATAGTTTAGTAAACGATCTCTAAGTGTAACTCATATCATCATAAAGGTCTCCTCTTACAAAACCACAAAAGCTTTAAAATCGTTTACATTTATGACTCCCGCCGCATTGCGCGGGTACACTACTAGTATATATATATATATATATATATATATATATATATATATATATATATATTCAGTTCATTTATAGAAATAGATTCCGCAATAATGACCAAACTATAAAGTAGATTGCAAAAACATCAATTTTAATAATTTTTAAACGAACATGGTTCTATTTGTTTTAATTTTATTTTTTCTATTAGACTGTAATATAAATTAATTTCCAATTAGAGCATCTGTTAATACCAAAAAGTATTGATTTTACATGACCCAAACTCAATTTCCTATTAGAGCATCTGTTAATACCAAAATTATTCAACAAAAGTTCTTATAAAAATTTTATTTTTGCATTTTTTATGGCACCTCATTTTCAATTCATCAAATGAAAAACTCAGGTCAAAGTTTACAACGGTAGTTTTTAGAGTAAATTGCAAATTTGGTCCATGTGGTTTGATGTTTTTCCCTCTTTTGGGTCGCTATAAAATTTTATTGCAAGAAGACCCTCTAGTATGCAAAGTGTTTGGTTTGGGTCCTCTGACTAACTCCGTGAGATTTTCATCCGTTAAAACCCCTCATGAGAATTGCACATGAGGGCACATTGGTCCTTTTACAAACAACAAAACACAAGGACCAAACAAATACAATTCAACTCTTTTATAATCCTACCATTTTTTAAAACATAATATTTTTATTATATAGTTAATAAATAATTACCATTTAATTTAAAAAAATTATTTAATGACACATCCTTATAATTAAAATGACAAGATTTTAATTAGTTAGTAATTTATGTTTAAGTTTCGTGGACCAAACTTATAAGAAAAATAATTTATATTTTTGTTTTTTTTAAATTTTATTTTTAATAAAAAAATAAATTATTCAATAAAAATAAACTAAAGACTGCAATTTTTTATTTTTAATATAAAAAATAACATATATGATATATGATATAAAAAATCTAGTATGTATTAAAACGATATATAAAATAATCCTTAAAAAGTAATTATAACTAAACTTATATCTTATTGAACTCAACTTTCTTTTAGATTTTTTAAATAAATTACCCTAACAATAATTAAAATAAAGGATGGATTTTGTTGGGGTTGTTTAAGAGAGGAAGAGCAACCAAAAAAACATTTGAAACAACTCCAAAAGATTATTCAAAGTGAAGAATCAAAATTCAAATATTTAAAAAAGACTCACATTCAATTTAAATTTTCTATTTTTGATTTTACAACATTAGTTATATAATAAAAATATTATACACTTAACCAAAAAAAGAATATGCCCTCATGTGCAAGTCACATTAGGGGTTCTAACAGATGGAAATTTGATGGAGATGGCCAGATGGACCCAAACCAATCATATTTGTATACCACAAACTTTTCTTGCAATAAAATTTTTATAGGAACCAAAAGTGCAAAAGGCAATAAACCACAAGAATCAAAGGCAATTTACTCCAGTTTTTACAAAAACCTCCTTTTTGTGAATTCCATGTATTTTTTTAATATCAATAATATTAATAAATTAAGAAGGTTCCGGGAGAAATCTCAAAAAAATGAAATACCGAGGAACACTATCGTAAGCGTTTATCTGGACGGTAAACACATTTGCATACAAGTAATTAGAGTTGTTTTTTGGTTTTTATGCACATGTGCATGTTACAAAATATTTGTATACGCATGTACATACCGTCTGTATGAACGGGTTATTAGGATATTCGTCAGTTTTTCATTTTTTAAGGTTTTCTCCTGAACTTGACTCAATTAGTTTAAATACTACAACAAACAAATTATGAAGAAAATTTAATAAAATATTGAGTGGTGTGCAAGTGAAAATATATGAACAAGAACATTTACTACAATGGTTTGTTAGATAATCAATATATATATTAAAGAAGAAACCACCAAGACTGATGTGATACATTGTTAGAAGAGGATTTGTCTAATGAAATTTTCTCATTGTTTTGAGTGTTTTAAATATTAAATAAGTTAAAGACTATTCTACCCCTAAATGAAAATTTTGTATTTCATTATAAGAAGGCTTCTTTGGTAATTTCACTTCCACTTTAACTAGCTTTAAATTTCACGCTACATAACTTCCTAGAGCTATTATTATACTATTTTCATCTTCCATCTACTAATTAAGAAAATATTAAAGAAGAAACCACCAAGAATGATGTGGCACATTGTTAGAAGAGGATTTAACTAAAGAAATTTTCTCATTGTTTTGAGTTTTTTAAATATTAAATAAGTTAAAGACTATTTTACCCCTCAATAAAAATTTTGTATTTCATTATAAGAAGGCTTCTTTGGTAATTTCACTTCCACTTTAACTAGCTTTAAATTTCACACTACATAACTTCCTAGAGCTATTATTATACTATTTTCATCTTCCATCTACTAATTAAAAAAACCCACAATAAATGATTTGACAAATTGTTACAAAATGATTCTGTGTAATGATAAATTAAGTTAATGGCTTTATAAAATGTTAAATAAGTTAAAGATTTTTCTACCCGTTAATGAAAAATGTGTATGTCATTGTTCTCTCCAATAACAAAATTTTCAAGCCAAAGATGTCCTTAATTGAACAACTCACATTAGTAGTTCACATATATTTAAAAGTAAAATATGAAGTTTCTTACGTGGCACTTTATCGAAGAGTTATTTCATAATTTTTTTTAGAAAAGTTTAGATTTTTTTTTAAATTTTGTTTGTTTGTTATATTAATTGTATTTCATTAACTCATAAATGTCCTAGACCTTTCGATTATCTATTTCGTTTTTTATCATGTATATATATTACATCTCATTTAACTTTTTTTTCCTTTTGTTTTACCGAATCCTCCATCATATTGCAAACTACACAATCAATTGTCTAATCAAGATGGAAACATTTTTTTCTTTTGTTTTACGGGATTCTCCATTATATTGCAAACTATACAACTGAATGTCTCATCAAGATGGAAGCTACATTTTTATGGTTTGTTATATAGGCTTATGTGAGCTATTTATTGTTACTGATGTGTTGTGTTTTTTTTGCAAAATTTTTTTATTGTCATACCAGTGTTCTTCCTTCATAAAATCCATGTAAGAATGGTTACATTTTATTTTATTATTTCTCTGTTGTTGATGAATGTTTTTTATTACATGTTATTGTATTTTGTTAATTATTGTTAGATTTGTATTTCTGTGTGTGATATGTCATATTTATGTGTTTTTTCGTAGAGTTTTTTTATTGTCCATACTAAATGTTATTTCACCATAAACTTTTTCGGGTTACAAATGTTACATTTTATTTTATGATTTGTGTGAGTTGTTGTTATTGATAAATGTTTTTTCTTTTCAAAGTTTCTTCCCCACTATATATTTTATTCATTTATGGTTTTATCCCTCATTCTTAGGAAGTTATTTATATTGTGTGTGTACATGTTCTTTTTATGTGCCTTTTTATTTTGCATAATTTTGTTTTACTAATATTGTTGTAGTTATTCAATTTTTACTTTTTGTTTCTTTTCAACAATTAGATTTTGATCAAATGTGATCTATGTGAATTTTTTTATTATGAATTTTCTTCTCCATCTTTTATATTTATAGAGTTTCGCAATTTGTATTTATTATGTCATTCTCTGTATTATGGCTATTTATGAAAATCAATATATACATATAGATACATCAAGTGACTGTTTTTTATTGTATGTTTTATGTCATTCTTTGTAATGTGGTTAAAATGATTTTTTTATTGATGTTTAATTTTTTTTTTGAGTTTTATTTATTTAATATCATATTTAAAATAAATAATGAAAATTTTGTTTTTTAATGTGTATAAGTTTATTATGCTGTGAAGGTGGCGAGATTAAAGACATGATATGAAAAAGATAGATTTTTTATATCTATCTATCTATATATATTTAAAAGGAAAACCTACAAATGACGATATGACACAATGCTATAGCAATATTCTCTTAAAAGAATTTTATCATTGTTTTGAATTTTTTAAAATACCAATAAGTCAAAAGAGTTTTCTACCCTAAAATGAAAATTGTGTGTTTCATTATAAGAAGGGTCATGTTTTATTCCCAATTTAATTAACTTTAACCTCAAACTATCCAACTTCCTATAAGCATTCATTTTAATCTATTCATTTTTCCATCTATTGATATCTCAAAAGTAATTAAGTAGGATGACAATAACATGGAATTTTTTTTGGCTCCACAATAATAACAAAATTTTCCAAGTTAGATATGTCCTCGATTTTTTACTTTACCCTATCAACAAAGTTTGATGTATTATCTCGCATAGCGATGAAACTGTAGAACATTTCTCATTTTTAAATGTAACACCTTTCACTTTCGATTTGATTGAATGTAAAATATTCATTAGAATCGAATCAATACAATCATGAATATATATAAATATTGTTAGTGCCCTAACTAGCACCTTGTATCAAGTAGAGAGGCAGTAATGAAACTTTATTATTTGCAAAATATTTAGGTTTTTCACTTGTAATTTTGTAGGGTGTCATTCCATTTCTTCCAAGTACATTTCTACACTTCTCTCCATTTCATCATAGTGTGTACTTGAGGATTTTGTTCTTGATAGAGGGATGACTAATTGATATCTATTGATTATATTGAATGCTTGTTCTGGGATCACAATTGGTATCAGAGCACAACAATTCATTCTGATTCAGAGATCATTTCATGAGATTTTGAGCTATTTTGAGTTTTCTTCATTTTTCTATCTACTTTGATTGATTTTGATCATTTGAGTTCTTCAAATGGATCAGAATTGATTAAGGACAGATTGGTGGTTGTTTCTAATTGAATCTATTCCGCAAATTCTCTCAAACCAATCCATATTTGATAGATTAGTTAAAATTTCAAGAAAATGAGTTAGAACAATGTTTTGGGATCGAGTTTCCTATTTCTGCTTGGTTTTGGACAAAATTGTTGGTATTAAAAGTGTCCGGAATCACCTCGCGAACCTACGTACCAATTTTCAGCTTATTTGGACTTGTTCTGAGGATTGCACTTAGGATTGATTTGATCTTCATAGTTATCGCATCAGTGATTGTTCATAGTTATCATACCGAACTAGTTCTTTGTTATCGCAAGTATTTTCATCGCAAGATTTTTATCGCACCTGTTGTATGGGTAGAAACCAGGATTGATCTTACAACCAATTAAACAATCAAGAATACAATCAAACAGTAGAATATAAGAGAATTGGAGCCAAAAGCTTTGTATTCATTGAAGAACAGATTACAGATCTAGATAGAGAATCTCTCAAAGATTACAAGACTGAATACAAAAGTGTTCCAAAAGTTAGTTAGCTTTCAGTTGCTAACATCTATATATACTGTAACGGAAATGCTAAAGCTACAATACATTTACAATACAAACCATTAGAACAATGACACGTGTTATAATATGCTAGCTAATAACTGAATTACATTAAAGAGAAAATGTCTAAGATATAAGTTCTGAACCACTTGTTCAGAACTTCTGAACCATTTTCTGATTAAGCATACTCAGAATCTATACTTGAGCACGAGACATTTTCATCTTCACATTCAGAACTTCTGAGTCTTCTACTCAGAACTCTGAGCCTTCTATTCAGATTTCAACACTTAGGCTTTTGGACAAACTTCAGATCTAACAATCTCCCCTTTTGTCAAACAAGCCTGTATTTATCAACACTGAATTCTTTCAAAGCAGGAACGATCTTGAGAAGAAACAAGCTTCTTAGAGCTAATCTTTTGTCAATCTTTTCAACAGTCTCCTTGATTTCTTTGACTTTATCACCTTTTGTCAACTTTCTTTCCATGTTGGTTTTGATGAATCTGAGTGTTCCAGAACTATATTTGGCAACTTCAGAAGCTCTGAAGAACATATTTTCACTGTGAGCATTTGCCATAATGACTCCCAATTCTGGCCAAGTACATATACATCCTTTCTTCAAAACCTTCAGTTGCTCATGATCAGTATTTGGCCTTGACAAATAGACAACTGGTCTTCCAACATTTAAAGCAATCTGAAAGTCATTGTAAGCAGCCCATCTCAATGTATAAAACATCCCTTCTTTTACTATAGCCAATGCTCCTCTTTCTTTCTTGTATTTGCTATCTTCTTTATCTCTTAACAGATTATACAAGCTATAAAGATCAAATACAGAGATCTTTCCAAAATCAGCTTCAGTGAAATAATATATCCTTCCATCTTCTCTTAGAACTTCAAAACTATAGTAATCATTCTTCATAAACTTCTTTATGCATATTTCTCTAAGACCAGTGATCATAGACTCAGAATACACAGACTCTCTTTTCTTTCCTATGCATCTGATCCTTTCTGAATAAAATCTCTGAGATTCTTGAGACATATCATGAAATATATATGTGTACTTAACAGCTCTGTATTCGAAGAAGTTTGGTAAATCAAATTCTAAGAACAATGCATTCACATCAATTGGCACTTGTTCTGAACCAGCTTCAGATTGTTCAGGATTTTGTTCAACATCTTGCATTTGAACATCTTCTTGTGCAGGAACAATTTATGGAATGATTTTCTTAGCAACATCTTTATAAACACCATTTACTTGGTATTCTGATGGAAAAACAAAATCAATGTGAAGTAACTTCTTAGGATTTTCTTCTGATAGCATCAAGTCATGACAATTTCTGACTTTGTTTTTGAGTTCTATTCTCTCACTCACATATCTGATACACTTTTCTTTTACAGAAATTTTGACTTTTTCAACCTATGCTTTCATCTTTAACAATGTCAATTCCAAAGTAGCATCACTGTATTCACTAAATCATTCAATCTAAACAGAATGATTTTGTTGGACTCTGCATGAATAAACTTTTCATTACCAATTCCTTCACCAACAAACCCAACAATGCTATTTAATTCATTTAGAGTTCTGATTGGGCAGATCAAATTGCACTTTTCTTTCCTTGATTCAATAGCCAGTTGAAAGTCATACAGATACATATTTCTGACATATATTCCCAAGATTCTTCTACATTCAAGCTCAACCCATGATTCTTCTGTACTTGCAAAGAATTTTACCAAGAAAATCTGATCCTTCAAGAATAATCTGTGAAAATCAAAGCTTGTGAACTTGACTTTAATGTTATCTTCCTTCAAAACCTCAATACTAACATACTTGAGATCAACAAAATTTTCAACTTGAAATTCCAGAACACTGACAATCTTTTTCTTCAGGAATAGTCTTTCATCTGGTTTTCTGAACCTGTTGAAAGCTTCAAGATAAACCATTTGCATCTTCTGATCCAAGTACCCATCAATGAAGTGCTCAACTTCAACAAACTCATCATCTTGGCAATATAGTGAATGATAGTTATCTTCAGGAAAGATATCAAAGTGAAAATTTCTTGCCAAAGGAACATTTTTCATTTCCACAATGAAATCACAAATAGGTTCTTCTAGGATTGGCAAATCAATCCTGGGAATGATAATTGGGTTTCTATACATAAACAATGGAGGCAAAAAGAAGTCTACAATTCTTACAAGATCTTCTTCTAACACATCATCCATGTAATGTTCTGCAATATCATTTTTAAATTCCCTTGAATAATCAACTGTGCAATCATACTCTCCCATCAAATCAATTGAAATAACTCTTTTGAGACTTCTTGGAATATTTGAACGATTCAGAGTACTTATCAACACATTTTGCATCCTTCTTGCCCACAGACTTTGCACAATTCTTTGCTCATAGTCAGAAAATGGATTGTCTCCAGTATAGAGAACAATATCAGAATAAGTATTCACCATTTCCACTTCAGAACTAGTCACCATATCTACTTCAGAAGTATTCATCAGATCCACTTCAGAAGTATTCATTAGAATCATATCAGACCAAGTGTTTTCAACGACCACTTCTTCTGATTCCATTTCATCCTCAGAACTTTGTCTCTCAGAACTAGTTGTTGGAACAATCTTCAACTCAGTGCTTTCCTTCTGCCTTTTCTCCCCCTTTTGATGATCATGAGGTTCATTATCATAAAATTTTCTCTTTAAAGACTGTTGGTCCCGAAGGCCTATACAAGTTTGTAGAAGGGGGGGGGGGGGGGGGGGGGTTGAATACAAACACACAAATTTTACTTTTCTAAATTGTTTATTGATAAATCATTAACAATTTACAGCTTGTTGCGGAAACAAGATTAAGGATAAACCTAAATCTAAACAAGTTGGAACACTAAGGTTTCTTGCACTAAGAGAGATAAGGAAATTACTAATAATAACCTATCTTGAGATAAGAGATTGAACTTGTCCAGAGTTAGCAAGTTACTTCAAAAGAAGTGGGTTCATCTCTTTATATACTTCATGCATTTAATGCAAGTCAGTATACACTTTACACGTGTCATCAGCTGGTTGGTTGCATGTCATTGACCTTGGTTGACAACCTTAGAAGCCGCATGGATGAACAGTGTAGCATCAGAGTGGTTGTACGATTTCAAACAGTCGGAGGTTCTTTTCTGACATTTCGTACGGAGTCGTGCAAGGGGGGTTAAGACAAAAGTACTTTGTACGGAGGACTTCATGATCAGCTTTCGTTGATTCAGCGATTATCATTTTCTATTCAGCGAATGATAAAGTTCAGCGATAACTGAAGTCTTGTACTTGATACTTCACGTTGAGTGGACAAATCTGAGTCTTCGCTGATCCGCATCAGTTCATTAGGAGACTTGTCGCTGGTTCTTGAGCTTGATCTTCGACTTCAGCGTAGAACCTATGTTGACGTGAAACTTGTCTTCAGGGATCATAAGTAAACAACTAACTTATCAGCGATCATCATAATGACTGAACAGACTCAGAGCATTAATGATGAACAGTGTTCGCTGAATGTTTAACTTAAAAGAGCAAGAGTTCCTATCAGCGGTACTGGAAGATCTTAGTACTTATCAGCGATAGTGAAACTCTGATACATATTGTTTACATACAATTTTCACTAAGTATATAAGAGAGGGTCATTATCAAATCACTGAGGGTTTGGATCAACAATCTCCCCCTATTTGATTATGACATAGCAACAAAGAAAATTGCTATTTAATGAAAACATAAGGATAAAAAGAACTCATAAAATATTTGTCCCTTTTACTGTTTTCTGGGATCTTTTCAGTACTGATGGAGTAAAGTACATTCGCTGAAATCTTTCTTTAAAACTTTGAATCAGGTTACAAAGAGAAATGGAAAGATTACAAGTACGAGCGAAATAAATTACAAGTACAGAAGAATAACTGATATAATAGAGAAAAGGCGATCATATCAGCTTATAAAGGGTTCTTCTTTAATGAGAAGTTCATCAAGGGTCATTGATGTGGTGGGAATCATCCAGTCAGGAATGGTTACACCTTGTTTTCTTTTGATCAGCGCTTCTTCAAAAATCAAGGGTTTCAGATGTCGTGCCTGAGGGTCATTCCTGAAGTCACACCAGTAGATGAGATCTCTCAGCTGTTCGATGGGAGTGATGTGAAGTTCAGAGATGCGTTGAAAAAGCTTTCCACCATCGTAGTCATGGAAAAATATCCCGTAGGGTTCGCTTATGACTTTGCCAGGGATGAAAGTCTCACCAGGAGGAAAAGATGTGTCAAGCATGAAAAGATCAGGATCAGGACCAAGGACTTCAGCACGTGAAAAACCAATACCTGTTTCATTTCGTATGACAGGGCCATCAATTGAAGATATAGATTTCTTCTTCTTCTTCGCTGAGGCCTTTCTTTTCTGACTTTTGAGAGGAGGAGGAGGAGGAATATCCACACAGGAGTAGACTAAGTCGATTTGTTTGTTCATCAGCTTTTCAACATGTTCCTTGTACTTCGACTTGGACTTCTGGATGGCTAACCTGATCTCCAACCATTCAGAGAGACCGTACTTCGTTATGGCTTCAGCATAGAATTTTTCGTACTTCTTATCTTCTCTGAATATCTCGACTTCAGCGATTGAAACAAGGGTTGTTCTTCCAGAGATGAATACCTTGTTGATTTTGGCAGGAGAGAGTCTGTAGTTGACCTTTTCTTTGCACCAGGCTAAAGTTGACTGAGACACAGTTCTCTTTTCTTCAGTTATCTTCTTGGCGTTTTCCCAGAGCTGACATTGAACATCAATGGGAACTCTTTTCAGCTTGGGGTCTTTTATTGATCGTTTAGAAAGCTGGATGGCGTATTCTCTGTCTTTTTCTTCAGCTTCCTTTCTTTCAGCGATTAGGCGTTCAGCTCTGAGGTGTTCCTTGTATTCCTTTTTGGAAATCCTGAACTTTGGATGAACTGAAGGAAGTTGATCACGCCTCAGAATGATTCGTTGATCCTCGAATCGCTTCATTATCTCCTCTCTTCTTTTCTGATCCTCTTCACTTAGCTTTTGAGGAGCTAAGGAAGGTCTGCCTCTGTGCGAGAGTAGCTGTTCTTCTGGTTCATCAGTCTCAGAGATTAAATCTAAGACTGGGATTATTTCTTCAGCAGCAGCTGGTATTATTGGTGAAGTCGCAGTTGTGGAGCCTTCAGCGATATCCTCAAACAAGAGAGAGGACTAGCTGAAACACAGCGATCTTACGAGTAAGAACTTGGGTAGAATCAGATAGAGAGAATTGGTTCAAGTGTATAGCCTTGGGTAGTAGAACTGATAGTGTATGAAAGAGGAGGGATGGAGTGAGATATGTTTAGCATACCTGACAAACCGGCTTTTCAAGCAAGATCATCAGATTGTCATCTTCAGCGACGCTTTTGCCTTTGCCTTTCTCAGCTCCAGAGGCCGAGGGCTTTGTCTTTGTCCGCTCCCCTGAAGGTTCATTTATCGAGATTCCTTTAAGAGCTTTGATCCTCGGAGCAGGTTTGACGATAAAGAAGTCATCGTCATCTTCGTCATCATCATCATCATTCTTTGGAGAAGAAGATGGTTCATCATCAGGGATGTCGACGGCTTCCTCATCTTCTGCTTTGGATTCAGTTTTATCAGCTTCTTCTTCGAGTTGCTCCCCCTCAGATACAGAGGCGATCTTCTCGGTTTCCTCAGGGTTTTCATCTCCTTGAGGTCCAGCGGTGGTTTCTTCAGTATTCGTCTTCTCTCCCCTGATAGATTCATCATGGGAAAGGTCTTCAGCGCTCTTGGAGAGGTCTTCAGCGCTCTTCTCCCCCTCTTTTTCATGATGACTGGGGGAGGAATGGGTAGACTCAGCGGCGTTGGTAGGTTCTCTGTCTTCTTGGCCAGAGAGACCTACACAAACTTCAATCTTTGCTAATCTGTCTTCAAGGCCAGAAATAGCAGGATTGATTTTCTTCAGCTCAGTGTGATCCGCCGCTGTGTAGTTGTCAGATGCAGGGACGGGGGCAGGAGCAGGATCAGGAGTATTCGCTTTGTGTAGCAGCTGCTCGATCATCGTTTTCATCGAACTAACGTCGGTCTTTACAGAGCCTAAGTCAGTCTTCACAGTAGACATATACCTCTCTAGATGTCCAACCGATGTCTTCAGCGATGTAACCTCGCTGGACATGGATGAAACTGAATTTTTGAGAGAGGTGTAGTCTGTGTAGATGTCAGCGAGCACCTTGGCGAAGTCGCTGAGAGTTTTATCCATCTGCTTCATGTCATCTGTGGAAGCCTTCTTCTCCACCACCGTTGTCAGCTTGTTCAGATTCTCTCCAGCGTTTGTTAAAGCTGTAGAGTTATTAGTAAGAGTGGTGGTGAGATCTGTCAGCGTTGTCTTCACAGCATTCAAGGAGGCGTTGATGTCTCCCAAATTAGGACCTGTAACATATAAAAACTTGTGAACATAGGAAAGCTCAGAAGTTTGGGGTTTAGTCACAGTGTTTATGGGTTGGTGTGTACCTGCAAGAGGATTGGTGAATTCATCAAAATCACGGGTTCCTGAGTAAAGTTCCATGTCATCTTCAAAAGTGCCCATGGATTGTTCTGCAGGTCCTGTCTTCATCAATCCTGGAGAATCAGCTTTAGGTTCCGTAGAAATGATGGCAGCTCCAGTGAGATCTGGAGTAGAGACCAAATGAGTGGAGGGAGGAGCGAAGGATAAGAATGGGGGTTGGGTTCAGAGTTCAGCGTTGGATTCGCTGACAATCACTTCATCAGTCTTTTGAGAGACTGAAGGAGGTTGGGTAGGTTCCAAGTTTGTAACCTCATCGTTTAGAGACGCTGAAGTTGGGATTAAAGGGATGGCTTGTTCAGGTGTGGCAGAGCGTACCACTGAACGTTCCTTCAACTCTGCAGAAGGAGCTGAGGAGTCTTCAGCATGAGATTGCTGGGGTTGCTCCTTTGTTTTCTTGATCCTTTTAGAACCAAGAGGGGTTGAAGAATGTTTCCTTTTCTTAGGAGAGGATTTTGTGGCCAGGGTATCAGCGATGGGTATTGTCGCTGAAGGAGCCACAGAATGAGAAGAAGAAGGGTTGAGAAGAGACAAGAGTGTAGAAAGGCGTACCTCATTCACCATTGGTTTGAAGTCGAGTATCTTTGGGCCGACCTGAGAGAGTTTCAGGTCACCTTCAGTTGGGTAGCTCTCCTTCAGGCCATATTGGAAGATGGCGCTGATGAATCGGGGGTAGGGAACCCATGGAGGTCTGTCAGCGACGGTGTCCACCCTTAGAACTAGGTCATCATAGATAATCGATGCCCAGTCTATGTTGAGACCTTTCAGCAGTGCATACCCCATTGCTTGCTGAGGTTTGGCGGCTTGGTCAGAGGAGCCGCTCTTTGCAGTCATATAGCTGATAAGATGAGCGAAGATGAAATTAATCTAGCTGGGCATTTTCGATTTCTTGATAATCGTCAGCTTCTTCTCGGCCTTCGTGTCTCTGCCGATTTCCCATACATAGCCCATTGCATCGAAAAATGCAATGATGGCTTCCCTGTCTGAGTTTTTCTTGGGGTCAGGGAGGGGAACGAATGGTTTTTCCTTGGTAGCGATGGGAATGCTGAGAGCTTTGCGGATAATGGCAGGGGTGATCTTCATCGTGCCATATTCGATGTCGCAGAGGATGCAATCGATTGCTTTGGAGGGGTCTTTGGCTGAAGGTAGTTGAGAGTGTCTGGCTGAGTACCAGAATTGTGAGAGCAAGAGCTGATGAGCAGGAGGTGTTATGGTCAGGGCTGTGGAGATGCAGCAATTCTTTAGAAAATTCACAGCATCATCTAGATGTGTGACTTGCTTTCGAGGAGGAAACTCGAAAAGCGCATAGAGGTTGTTCACCTTAGTCCAATCCAGTTTATCAAGGGCAAACTTGACTTGAGGAGCCTTGAGGATGTCCACTTCCTCAGAATCAGCGGATATGTTCTCAGCGGTAGCAGGAATGTCAGATGAAGCCATTTCTCTGTATTATCAGTTCAACCAAAGATGTTAACAAATAAGAATAATCTTAATGTGGAAAGAATTTCCATTAAGATGGTTCAAATTTTATCCATTTCATTCAGACGCAAATGTCTTAATGAAGATTAGGGTTTTTCTTGATTTTAAGAAGTGAAATATAAAACCCATTTATTCTTGTTATCCAGTTTTCTATGAAGAAATAGATTCTGGAAAAACGAATGTGTGAAGAACAAGTTTAAGATTTTTGCATTTAAACTTGAAGAACAATCATGAAATGGTTGTGTTCATAAAATCATGAAAGAAAATGATTTCATTTTAAGAAGTTCTTTTGTTTGATCTTGTTAAAACACAGAGTAGATCAGAAACAAGTTATTTGCATTTGGTAAATAATAAGAACATATTAACCTTGATGTTTGATGAAGAAGATGATGAACAGTTCTTGAAGTTTTTGAAATCACAAATGCAACAGTGAATTCTTTCTTGCGGAGGAAGATTGATCGCGTAAAAGAAAAATATAAACAAAGAATTTGTATATATAGAGATTTTAGAAAGAGAAAATCTTGAGCGGGAAAAGATTTTCATCATGACACGGACACGTGTTTGCATTTGATTGGAAGTTTGAACGAGACGTGCAAACGTGTGTCAGGAAGAGAAAACGTGCCGGGGTTTTATCCGTTGCAATGACGTCACAACTGTCCTTTCATATTCTTGGTTGTCTCTGAGGTTTTGAAAAACTCAGGGATACTTTTGAAAACATTAAGCACTGAATGAAGATATTCAGCGATGGTTTTAAGAAATTTCAAAATATCGCTGTTAAGGAAGAGATATTCAGCGATGCATTCTGTTTTGAAATCTTGCCTTTTCATGCGTTTGTCAGAGAGAGAAAACATACCTTGATATCAGTGAATCAAGTTTATTCAGAGAGAAGATGATAGAATGGGTTATACAAGTTGATTTTATCCTATCGCTGATCAATGTGAACCGCTGAAGATTTTTATCCTTCAAAGTTCAGCATTCCAAGCTCGCTGATGAGAAAGTTGAATCTTGTCTCATCAAGAGGTTTGGTAAATAAATCAGTTAACTGATAATCAGTTGGGATAAAATGAAGTTCTATATCACCATTCATCACATGATCTCTGATAAAATGATATCTGATTTCTATATGTTTGATCTTTGAATGTAGTACTGGATTGTTTGCTATAGCGATGGCACTTGTGCTATCGCAATAGATTGGAATTTTGGAGAGCTGAAGATCATAGTCTAATAGCTGATTTCTCATCCACAAGACTTGAGAACAACAGCTTCCAGCAGCTACATATTCAGCTTCAGCTGTGGAAGTGGACACTGAATTTTGCTTTTTACTTGTCCAACTTACCAGCTTTCCACCCAGGAGCTGACATCCTCCTGTGGTGCTTTTCCTATCCATTTTGCAACCTGCAAAATCACTATCTGAATAGGCGGTTAGATCGAATCCTGAATCTTTGGGATACCAAAGACCTAGATTCGTTGTACCCTTAAGATATCGAAAAATTCGCTTTACAGCTTTCATATGAGATATCTTAGGTTCAGCTTGATATCGTGCACACAAGCATGTTGCAAACATAATATCGGGTCGGCTAGCTGTAAGATACAATAGAGAGCCGATCATCCCACGGTACAGCGTAACATTGACAGGAACACCCTTAGTGTCCTTATCAAGTGTCAGCGGTGGTGCCATAGGGGTTTTCATAGCTGAACTTTCAGTTAAGTCGAATTTCTTCAGCATATCTTTAACATACTTTCCCTGATTAATAAAAGTTCCTTTTTCAGTTTGCTTAATCTGAAGACCAAGGAAATATGTTAGTTCACCCATCATGCTCATTTTATACTCATCTTTCATTCTATCAGTGAAACGAGTACAAAGCTCAGGGTTAGTAGAACCAAATATAATGTCATCAACATATATTTGAACTAGAATGATATGACCTTTCACTTTTCTAAAAAATAGAGTTTTGTCAATCTTACCTCGCTCAAATTTTTCAATATGGAGATAAGTAGAAAGAGTGTCATACCATGCACGAGGAGCTTGCTTCAAGCCATAAAGTGCCTTATCCAGTTTATAAACATAACCTGGACGCTTAGAATCTGAGAATCCTGGAGGTTGTTCCACATACACTTCTTCATTCAGCTTTCCATTTAGAAACGCTGACTTAACATCCATATGATGTACTTTGAAGTTTTTGTGTACAACATATGCTAAGAATAGACGAATAGATTCAAGTCTTGCTACTGGAGCAAATGTTTCGTCATAATCTATACCTTCCTCTTGTCTGTATCCCTGAGCAACAAGTCGAGCTTTGTTGCGGGTTACAGTACCATGTTCGTCCAACTTATTTCGATAGACCCATTTAGTGCCTATCACAGTTTTATCAGTTGGTCTCTGAACAAGTTTCCAAACTTTGTTTCTTTCGAATTCAGTCAGCTC
The DNA here is from genome assembly GCA_033807775.1 of Saussurea involucrata. Taxonomy (NCBI): domain Eukaryota; kingdom Viridiplantae; phylum Streptophyta; class Magnoliopsida; order Asterales; family Asteraceae; genus Saussurea; species Saussurea involucrata. The sequence goes on from JAWVWS010000995.1 coordinate 111,292, forward strand.
TTCTTGCATGGCGCTGACCCAGTTTGGATCTTTGAGGGCATCATCTACTTTCTTTGGTTCAGTTAGTGAAATAAAATTTACAAATAAACAAATATTACCTGCACTTCGTCGAGTCTGAATCCCAGCGTTTGGATCACCAAGAATTTGATCAATTGGGTGATTTATAGTCCATCGCTGAGCTGGAGTGTGAGACGCTGACTCAACTTGAACTGGAGGAGCTGAAGATAAAGCTTCAGCGACGTCGGGAGTATCAGCCAAGAGAGGAATGGATGCAATTGTCATTATATTCACTGATTGCTGAGAAGTAGATGGAATGTCTGAGACATTTGGTTCAGCTTTAGGTATAGTGTTTATAGGAACAGCTGAGACCCAAGAAGTTTCAGCTTCACTATTCTGCATATTTGGAATGATAGGAGGACTATCATCTTCTACTGGATGAGCATGAGTAGTGGGAAAATCTTCTGAATCACCAAGATGAGAAAACATCCATTGATTCAGTTCTTCAGTATCAGCGGACGGTTTAGAGTTCGCTGAACGGGATTCGTCAAACGTGACGTGAATAGTTTCTTCTACAGTTTGTCTTCTACGATTGAAGACTCTGAAGGCTTTAGAAACTGAGGAGTATCCAAGAAAGATTCCATCATCAGCCTTAGGATCAAACTTTCCAAGTGCATCTCTGTTGTTCAGTATAAAACACTGACATCCAAAGATGTGAAGAAAGCTGATTGAAGGCTTTCTCCCATGAAAAAGTTCATAGGCTGTCTTTTTGAATCTTTTGACTATCAGCGACCTGTTTTGCGTAAAACAAGCAGTGTTGACAGCTTCTGCCCAAAACTGAGTAGGCAGGTGAGAATCGTTGAGCATTGAACGTGCAGCTTCAATAATTGTTCTATTTCTTCTTTCAGCGACTCCATTTTGTTGTGGTGTTCTCACTGATGATAAGTTGTGAGAAATACCCTTACTCTCAAGGAAGGAATCAAGAGAACTGTTTTTGAATTCAGTCCCATGATCACTCCTTATTGAGCGAACGGTCAGATTGTTCAGGGTTTCCATCTTCCGAACAATGGTGATGAGTTCTTCAGGGGTGTCACTCTTAGAACGGAGAAACATTACCCAAGTGAAGCGAGAGAATTCATCAACTATGACCAGCGTATATTTATTTCCAGCGATGGATTGTTTGTTAACAGGGCCAAACAAATCCATATGGAGTAGTTGTAGAGGAGATGACACTGAAGAAACTTGCTTTGATTTAAAACTTGCTTTGGTCTGCTTCCCTTTTTCACACGCTGAACATAAAGACTCTTTGGCGTATGAATGCAGAGGTAGACCAGTGACTAACTCTTTTGAAGAAAGAGTGTTCAGTGTCTTGAAGTTTAGATGAGATAGCCTCTTATGCCATAGCCAGTTGACATCAGATGAGGCCTTTGAGAAGAAACAGGAGTTCTCAGTGGTTGTTGAGTCCATGTTTATTACATAAACATTTTCCAAACGATAACCGCTGAGAGCTATCTTCTCCTTTTTGTCAGTGACAAAGCAGGATTCCTTAGTAAAGATTACTTTGTTATCCATGTCGCAAAGCTGACTGATGCTTAGAAGATTATGCTTCAGCCCTTCAACATATGCGAGTCTTCTGAAGGAGGTTGTACCATTTGAAAGTACACCATACCCTCGGGTATGTCCTTTTCCATTTCCACCGAAAGTTACAGAGGGACCCTTCTCTTCCTTGTATTCAGCGAGCAGGCTTTTCTTTCCAGTCATGTGTCTAGAGCATCCGCTATCGAGATACCAGATACCCTTCTTAACCTGCAATACAATGGAAGATCAGGTTTTCTTAGGTACCCACTTAACCATGTATACACATTTGTCAGTGGAAGTAGTTGGAATGGAAGATTCAGCAGTCTTCGCAGCATTTGAAGATTCAACTTTGTCTTTCTTCACTTTGGTTAATTTCTTAACTTCAGTGGTAGGATTCACCTTGACCTGATTTGCACCAGGGTTGGTCTTCTTTGCCTTGGGGGCAATCTTCACCTTAGCTATCTTTTCAGCTTTGGTGGCTGTGGGGCACTTACTAGCAATATGATCGATAAGTCCACAGTGATAACATTTCCTATAACTAAACGTAGTTCTAGGACCATTTGAATGCTGAGCTTTTAATTTCGAATTAGAAGTGCCAGCACCAAGTAAACTATTGGCTTTAGAAATGGGACGAACATTCAGTTCTTCAGATTTCTTACCAAGGACATCCAATCTGAGTCTAGGAGTAGATCGCTGAATAGATCCAGAGATCTGCTTCCTTGATCCAGAGGGATGAGCCACTGAAGCTTTAGAAGCATTCAGCTTTGGTACTAAGGTACCCTTCTGAGGATCCTGGTAAATAACAATTCCTTTACCTTTGTCTTTAGAGACAGAGGTAGGTTTTGAATAAACCATTTTCTCCTTGCCTTTTGAGGAGGTAGGAGTTTCCTCAGGGATTGGTGTAACGGACGAGGAGCACTGAGAAGATGAAGTATCAGCGACTGAGGATACGAACGTTTCAAATTTAAGCATTGAACGCTCAGTGGTTGATTTTGGAGTATCATATTTATAACCTAAACCACGTTTATCACTCAGGGGAATCTGAGACTTTATTATCTCAGTGATCTTTGTTGAAGAATTACACCATCCTTCAACAGTAGCTTTTTCAGCCTTTAAAGCAGCGATAGCTTCTGCTCGTTCGATTTTGACTAGCTGATTTAAATATACTTGATCTTTAAAGTCTTCTTCAATTTTAGAAAGCTTTTCTATTTGAAGGTGGCAATTTTTAAGCTTTTCAGCGAGATCAAGATTTTGGTTTTCCACCACAGTTTTGCCGTTCATGGCTTCGTATAAACTTCTAGTCAAGAGATCGATCTTACGGAGACTATCAGCTTCATCAATATTTGCAATATTGGTAAAGAAAGAAGGTGATACCTGAATAGCAGATGTTGAAGTGGAGGGAATGTCTGAGCTTTCTTCCTCTTCTTCAATCTTGGCCATGAGACATAGATTTGCTTCATCATCTTCCGAGTCAGATGATGATGCTTCTTCATCAGAAGCAGCCCAATCATAGTCAGCCATCAGGCCTTTATTCTTCTTCTTAAAGCTTTTCAGCTTAGCATATTTTTCTTTCAGCTTTGAATATTTGTCATCTTTATTCCTTGGAACAAAGGTTTTCTTTGTAAAAGCTGAGGGTCTAGAAACTTTCTTAGACCTGCACTCGTTAGCGAAATGTCCTGTCTTTTCGCAGTTAAAACAAGTAGCAGTAGCCTTATCAACAAAAGCTGATGATCTAGGCTTGTCAGTTATGGAAAGAGGTTTGTTCTTTCTAAACATTTTCTTTTTGGCAAATTTCCTGAACTTTGTAGTTAGGAGAGCCAAAGATTCATCATCATCTGAAGAATCAGAATCTGATGACCTTTCAGAGTTACTTTCTAACTCAGTGATAGTGACCGAGGGTCGCTGAGTAGAAGGTTCCTCTGAGATTAAAGCAACATGGGTGCTTTTGGAATCTTTTACAAGATTCTTCTTAAGATGGCTCGATTGCTCATGATTCAGCAACGTGCCATATAAGGTTGAAAGGGTCATTGATTTTAGATCCTTTGATAGCTTGAGACACATAGCATAATTGTCCCAGCTTTCAGGTAAACATTCTAGAAACTTTGTCAGTACTTCAAAGTTAGAATATTCCTTACCAACAGTTTTCAGATCTATAATTAAACAATTAAAACGTTGGTGAACTTCAGAGAGAGATTCATTCTTACCAGAAATGAAGCTTTCGTATTGTCTTACCAGGTTGATCTTTCTTGAGTCCTGGACTTCAGACGTTCCTTCATACTGAACACATATTGTGTCCCACATGGCTTTTGATGTTTTCAGATTCATGACGGAATGGTAGACTTCGTCAGGAAGAGCCATGGATAGTATGGATCTGGCTTTTGTATCTATAGCCACTTTCTTCTTATCTTCGTCAGTCCATTGAAAGATTTCCTTAGGTACCAGCCTTTCTGGAATAGCAGGTCTATTCTCAGCGGCTGGAACTGCAGCATCTATTCTTACAGGGATGAACGGACCATTCTCTAGATAGTAAGGCATAGTAGGGTCTACACCTTCTAAGAAGAGTGTCATCCTATTTTTCCATAAGTTGATGTTATCTTTGGAAAATCTAGGGGGTTTAGCAAGAGAACCATTGTCTATATAGTTTGTGTTTGTGTTGGTGGCCATTTTCAGATAATAGCAAGGAAGAGAAATATCTTAGATTAGATCTTGTTTATGAGATTAAACAAATCTGCTCTGATACCACTTGTTGATCCCGAAGGCCTATACAAGTTTGTAGAAGGGGGGGGGGGGGGGGGTTGAATACAAACACACATATTTTACTTTTCTAAATTGTTTATTGATAAATCATTAACAATTTACAGCTTGTTGCGGAAACAAGATTAAGGATAAACCTAAATCTAAACAAGTTGGAACACTAAGGTTTCTTGCACTAAGAGAGATAAGTAAATTACTAATAATAACCTATCTTGAGATAAGAGATTGAACTTGTCCAGAGTTAGCAAGTTACTTCAAAAGAAGTGGGTTCATCTCTTTATATACTGCATGCATTTAATGCAAGTCAGTATACACTTTACACGTGTCATCAGCTGGTTGGTTGCATGTCATTGACCTTGGTTGACAACCTTAGTAGCCGCATGGATGAACAGTGTAGCATCAGAGTGGTTGTACGATATCAGACAGTCGGAGGTTCTTTTCTGACATTTCGTACGGAGTCGTGCAAGGGGGGTTAAGACAAAAGTACTTTGTACGGAGGACTTCATGATCAGCTTTCGTTGATTCAGCGATTATCATTTTCTATTCAGCGAATGATAAAGTTCAGCGATAGCTGAAGTCTTGTACTTGATACTTCACGTTGAGTGGACAAATCTGAGTCTTCGCTGATCCGCATCAGTTCATTAGGAGACTTGTCGCTGGTTCTTGAGGTTGATCTTCGACTTCAGCGTAGAACCTATGTTGACGTGAAACTTGTCTTCAGGGATCATAAGTAAACAACTAACTTATCAGCGATCATCATAATGACTGAACAGACTCAGAGCATCAATGATGAACAGTATTCGCTGAATGTTTAACTTAAAAGAGAGAGAGTTCCTATCAGCGGTACTGGAAGATCTTAGTACTTATCAGCGATAGTGAAACTCTGATACATATTGTTTACTTACAATTTTCACTAAGTATATAAGAGAGGGTCATTATCAAATCACTGAGGGTTTGGATCAACAAAGACTGAGTTGAACAGGATTCAGTCATAGCTACAGACAAAGGCATAACTTCTAGGGGTTTTGAGACACCAGCCAATTTTGAACTGAATGCTTGAAGCAGAGATGACTTCATAGCATCCATACTTTTGAGAAATCCTGTTGAAACTTTGAAAATTTATCTATGATCTCCTTTTGATGAGATTCCACATATACTTTAACATCATCCACTTTCTTTTCAACAGACTTAGCCTTTCCTTCCAACATAGTTCTGAGATCCTTGACTTCATCTTTCAAGGAACTTACTTCATTTTCAAGATTCTGAACTTTATTTCCCAACTCATGATTCTGTTTCTGAATCTTTTCAAATTCAGAGGGTGATTTTGGTAACCCTGGAACAACAGATGAACCAGTTTGCATATGTTCAGAGAACATATGGCCTGTAGGTGTCACAGAGGCACCTATTGCAACAGATGCACTTTGTAAAGAGGCTTTTAGAATGTTCACCTCCCCAGGTCTTCCATCCAATCCTTGACACCCAATATTAGGTATGTCTATGGAAGTTGTAACAGGAAAACAAATTCCCTGTGATGTGCTTGTGTAACAAGAAAATTCAGGCCCAAATAGGATATTACTGTATAATCTAGACTCAATGTGATGAATAAAAGGTTGGGATTGATTTCCAAACTCCAAATGAGTAATCAATGGTTCCCCTATTTGAAATGAAACAGTAGCATTTGGAGATGCTTCTGAGTAGATGGGAATGGGAATTTCAAAATCTACCATGGGCTCATTGGTATTTTCAATATTGGTCACCAAGAGTTGTGAACCAATAGCAGATGTGGGTGCCCGGTTTAGATCAGCTAGAACAGAGTTATCTCTATTTTATAACTCTGGTGACAATCTCTCATTCTCACCACTCTCTATCTGTTTTTCATGCTCACCACTACCCAATCTCTCTGAATTTCCTTCTCTGCACTCTGAGTTTGTTCTCCCCCTTGAACAAACTCCCCCTCTCTTACTACACTAACCCCCTCACCTCTCAACTATGGGTTGTCCTCATGGGTAGGGACCTGAGGTTCTTCAAGTCCCACAGAGGTGCAGTATGCTTTTAAAATCTCACTATCCCTTAGAATGTAAGACCTAAGTGCTCTTGTCAATGGTTTGTGATTTGGGAAATTCACAAGTTTAAAAGAAGATATCATTTTACCCATATAGAAGATTGGCCCATGCTCCTCATCAGCTCTCCTTGGAATTTGAGGATTTTGTCTCATTGCATACCATATAACCATCTACCAGTATCTCTGATATGGAATGTAAGTCAGAGGCTTTTCTCTTGTTTCCCCCTTCAGTGCTTTCTGATTCCTTTCAAAGGTGTTCTTCATATCTTCCCACAAGATAGAAGCATAATTGTAATGTCTATTCTTTATCAACCCATGAAAAATTTAATTATTTGCCTTGATGCTTGATCTGGTGAACTGTGCTTTCCAGCTAAGCATTTGTTGACAATTGTAAAGAAGCAGGCCCAGATTGGTGGTAATTTATTTCTTCTGAAAGAACTAAGATTCTTCAAATCTTCACAGTATCCCAATCTCATGAAATCAGCAATCATTTCCTCTGAAGTAGGTTCTTCATCAAAATCAGATCTCCCCTCCAAGTCATCTTTTTCTGGTAACCTTAACATGATCCTTAGAAAGCTAATGTCCAGAGTTAATGGAACTCCCCCTATATTCGATACAAACCTATTACCCTGCAACTCTAGATACTTCCACCATTGTTGTATGTATTGCACATGTACTGATTTCTTTAAAGTGAACCATTTCTTGAAAGGATGATATTTCATTAATTCAATGATTATCCTGTGTTCCTCCTTAAAATTCTTTTCATCGAGCACTAAAACACAATTGTTCTCCAACAAAGACAAATAATCATCCTCTGGTACTAACCTTTCCAATGAAACAGGTCTAGAAGACATCACAGACCTCATTGCACTTTGTTGATGTTCAATGTTCGCATTACCCTGTTCTGCATTACCCTCAGACTCAGCCATTTGTACATCATTTGCATCCTCTTCGACAACCTGATTTTCTAATACATTTCCTCCAATAGCCTCTTTTTCTGCGACTATTCTTTCAGGCATCATGACCTCATTGTCTGAATCCGAAGAAGATTCTATTAAGGTTTTGGTAGAGTGTAATGATCGAACAACAGTTCTTCTCGATGCAGACATGATTGGAAATTTGAAAGAATACAGAATCGAAGAACTCAAGAATTTTGCGTATCTCACCTTTCACTCTTAGAATTTGAATGAATTTGAAAGAGGGATTTTAAGGTCTATTTAAAATCCGCGAAGCTGAAAAGATTCAAACGGCGAAAAACTGCTTTATGTCAGAGTTATAACGGTTGCAAATATTGTGAAATACCACAAAAGATTTTAATTGAAACGTGGTATTATCAAATGAATAAGATGCTGACACGTGTTATTTGATATAAATCAACTCAAGTTAAAGTTCTGAATAACACGTTCAGAATTCTGAGATTGCATATTCAGAAGTTCTGAGTATACAATTCAGAAGAAATTCCCTTGAAATCAAAATTCGTTTAAAATTCAACTTTTGATAATATTAATCTTTTAGTCACACAGAAGTAGTTTGAACAGATGTGAAATTGGTTTTGTCATCAAAAGACTGTCCATCTTTAGATAATTTGTGATTTCTGAAAAACATTTAAAATCTAACATCTGACGTTGTAAACCTTTTTAAAGATGCAGAAGTAGTTTGAACAAGTGAGAAAAGTTTATCATTAAAAGCTTGTTCCTCTTAAAATGATTTGAGATGAGAACATAATACAAACCTTGCAAGCAACTCAAAATGAATTCTGAAAGATATTAATGCTCCCCCTTAACTCAAGCATAAAGAACTTAACAACTAATTGAAATACTTGTAATTTCCAGAAATGAGTATTCTGAAAGGTATATTTAGAATATCTGATTAACCTTGTCAGAAGAAAAAATGAAGTCAGATTTCTGAAGTATTGACTCAGAAGTTCTGAACTCAAGACTCAGAACATCTGAGTAAGAGAGTCAGAATTATGAGTACACTACTCAGAAAATCTTACTTAGAAAAAAAATTCATTTCTGAAGAATAACAAACATATTCAATTAGTCAGGTTCAGCATTCCAATCTTACATATGAGAAAATTGAACCTTTTGTGATCAAGAGGCTTTGTGAACAAGTCAGCCAATTGATACTTTCTGTGCACAAAATGCATTTCTATGGTTCCTTTTTCCACATAATCCATAATGAAATGCTACCTTACATCAATATGTTTTGTCTTTGAGTGCTGAACAGGATTCTGAGTGATGGCAATAGCACTTTCTGAATCACAATAAATTGGAATTTTATTTAATTGATACCCATAATCCATGAGTTGTGTTTTCATCCATAGAGTTTGAGAACAGCAAGCAGCAGCAGCTACATATTCTGCCTCAGTAGTGGATGTGGACACACAATTTTTCTTCTTTGAAGCCCAACTCACTATCTTATCTCCTAAAAAGTGACATGCACCTGAAGTACTTTTCCTGTCCATTCTGCTTCCAGCATGATCTGCATCAGTAAAGGCAATTAGTTTAAAATCAGTTTCTTTTGGATACCAAAGGCCCAATTCAGGTGAACCTTTGAGATATCTTAAGATTCTTTTAACATCTAGTAAATGAGATTCCTTTGGATTTGATTGAAATCTAGCACAGAAACATGTAGCAAACATGATATCTGGCCTACTTGTAGTCAGATAAAGTAGAGAACCTATCCTTCCCCTATATATTTTGTTATCTACTGAAACTCTAGAGAGATCAGCATCTAACTTGACATTAGTAGCCATTGAGGTTCTCATAGCAGCACAATCAGACATCGTAAACTTTTTCAAAATATCTTTTACATATTTTCCTTGATTTATAAAAATCCCATTTGGTAACTGTTTTACTTGAAGACCAAGGAAGAACGAAATTCTCCCATCATGCTCATTTCAAATTTAGATTTCATGATGTCTGAAAATTCTTCAAATATGATGTCATCTACATATATCTGAATTAAGATCAAATCATCACCTTCCTTCTTTAAGAATAAAGTTGTATCAATTTTACCTTTCTTGAAGCCAGATTCTAATAAGTATTGAGTTAGAGTGTCATACCAGGCTCTTTATGCTTGTTTCAGACCATACAATGCTTTATCTAAAACATACACATGATCTGGATAATCAGGATCAACAAATCCTTCTGGTTGATAGACATAGACTTCTTCATTGAGTATACCATTTAAAAATGCTGATTTGACATTCATTTGGTACACTTTGAATATTCTGATTGCCTCAATTCTTGCAACTGGTGAAAATGTCTCATCATAATCAATTCCTTCGTGTTGTGAGTATCCCTTTGCAACCAATCTAGCCTTATTTCTAACAACAACACCTGTCTCATCTTTCTTGTTTCTGAACACCCATTTTGTTCCAATAATGGATTTTCCTTCAGGCCTTGGAATCAGTCTCCAAACTTTGTTTCTTGTAAAATGTAGCAACTCATCTTGTATTGCTAAAATCCAGTCTGGATCCTCTAGGGCTTCAGTGGCTTTCTTAGGTTCAATCATACTTAGAAATCCTGTAAACATAGTCTCATTTGCTATTGCTGATCTAGTCTGCACTCCAACTGATGAATCTCCTATCACTTGATGAATAGGATGGTCTTTTGTCCATTTATTTGAACTTGGAAGCACATCAATATCTAAAAGATTGTTGTTTGTATCATTCTCATCCATAACAGCTTGTAATTCTGAATTACCTTTTTGTTCTGAGAATTGTTGAGGTGTAGCATCTATGTACAAATTCTGAGTTGTAGAGTCAGAATTCTGAATACCTTGATCAGAACTCTGAGTACCTTGTCCAGAATTCTGAGTCCCTTGATCAGAATTCTGAGTTGCTTGATCAGAATTCTGAATACCTTGATCAGAATTCTGAGTACCTGACTCAGATAATTCACTTGTGTTAACACCAGATCTATTAGGTAATCATCATAATCTTCATTGATCTTGAAGAATCTAGAGAATTACATAAGAATTCCAAACTTTCTCTCTCTAGATTCTCTCTCTAAATCTCTCACTAGATATTACAACTATGATCATTAATAATGACTTGCTTACAAACTAAGCTTTACAAAACCTATTTATACTTCCTAATTACAAGGCTTTAAACACTAAACCTAGTTTGACTTTACATGACTTTGACTATTTTGACTAATGCTTATACTTTACAATGTTTGACTTATTACAAGACTTTACAATAAATCTTGAATACAGTAATGCTCTAACATTCTCCCCCTTTGGATTCAAGATTTAAAAAAATGTAGCAGCAATCTTCAGCACTTGATCTTCAAAACTTTAACTTTGACAGCTTTAAACTTTGAAGCTCAGATAATCTTCAAGCAGCTTTATCTTCACAAGTTCACGTCAAACTTGATGCATTGATACTCTTTAAACTCCCAGCTTTGAAAAGTCTTTGTCTTTCTCTTTGTAAAGTCAATCTTCTTCAATACAATCTTCAACAAATTGTCTTCAAGTCTTGAACGCAAATTTCAGATCTTTGCATCTTTAAAATCTTTGAAGCTTTAGTCTTTGAATCTTTGAACTCAAACTTTGAATGATTTCTTGAACTTTGTATCTTCATCTCTTTGACCTTGAAATTATCTTTGAATAACGAACTCTCTCGAAACATCTTCTTGACTTTGACAGATCATTTTCCCCCTTAATCTTTCAATGACAAATCTCCCTTTTCTTCAGGGTGTTATTTCTCCCCCTGTTCTTCAGTATACTATTTATCCCCCTTTTTGATGATTGTGAGCATCATGATCATCAAAACCTTCATCAATTTCAACACGCTTTTTATACACCACAAGAATTATAAACCGTCACTTCCAAAAAGAATTTATCCGAATTTTTTCAAATTCAGACAAAAGAAAGTGTAACCCTGAAACAACAGATGAATCAGTTAAAATGCTTGTAAGTAGCACGGAGCCACTTAGTACAACAGATGTACTTTGTAAAGGAGCTTTTTTATGTTCACTCCCCCAGGGCTTCCATTCAATCATCGAAAAAACCATAAAAGAATTTCTATGAACGTTATGACAAGAAAACATATTCCTTGTGTGTACGTGCTTGTGTAGAAAGAATAAAGCAACATATGCTTGAAAAATATAGGCTCAAAGCGTGTAAACTGTTGAGACAACAACAATTTTCCACGGACTCAATGTGCATGAATGAAGAGCGAAGGTGGGGCAAACTTCCTTCTTTTTCAATATCTAGACCGTCCGAGTGAAGATCAGATAGATTATATGTTGCGTCCCCAAGAAAAATGAAACATTTTTTTGTTGAGAAAGAAATGAGTGGCTGGTGGGGTTTAAATGCAAGAGTTGGCATGGGCTAACTGCCTGTTTCAATGATGGTCACCAAAGAATGTGAACCAATCAGAAATGTGGCTTCCCGACTCAGAAAATGGATAGTGCAGAGTTCTCTTATTCTTTTAACTCTGTTCTCACACCCTCTTTCTGTTTTTAATTCGCTCACTTCTACCCAAACTCTCATTTACATTTTACCTTAGCGCAATGAGATACTCAACCATATGAGTTATCTCCCCCACTCTTTGATGTAGACCCCTCCCCCCTCAATCACTCAAGGATAACTTCTTGGGTAGGAAACACTGGTCAACGTGGATCCATAGAAGTTCTTTATGCTCACACACTGATCCCATGAAAATTTGTCCTAAAATGATGTGTCGTTCAACAGTTTTGCTTTAACAAATATCAATATCGGCACTTGATTAACATTTCCATCAGAATGTATGCTCCTCAATAATATCATGAATATTTGAGCATTTGAACTTTGAAGAATTTCTCAAAACAAGAATAATGAATGAATGAAATGAATTCGAAAGACTTGTTTGAGAATTTGACAATGTATCAATCAGATCAAATATTAAGAATGATGATCATAAAAGGATAGGGTATCAAAGAATTGAAATTTGTTTATATGAACAAATATAAACAATCTTTGAATGAAACGTTTAAGCTCTTACGCTGAAATGAATGTCTGATGCTCAACAAAATTTGAAATACAAACAGGAGTATTACCATCGAAAATTTGTTTCGTTTTGAGACATGGTAATAACAAAGTCAATATGAAGCTGAACCGGTATGTATGAATACTTGAAAGTATAGAAAAGATAATACACAAGTATTAATCTTTGGAAACACACGGTCAGAAATGATGTTACGATAATCCGAGATATATATATATATATATATGAAAAATATTTAAAATCACAATTCTAAAATTCTAAAATTTGTTTGAATTAGAGAAGTGGTTTGAACATTTAAGAAAACATGTTTTTCATGCTTGAAAGTCGTTCTTCTTTCAAACAATCAGAGATTAAGGTCAGAAGATACTTACAGTTAAATGTTTAATCTCCCCCTCAAATTATGATAGAATTATTTAAAATCAGTTAAGCTCCCCCTTAACTTGTGCAAAAGATCTTTATGTGTACAAAATATGCACAAAGAACCAGACTTGGATTAAAATATCCTTAATCATTAAAACGAGTTCTGAATTACCAGGATTGAAGTAAATTCAGAAGTCATAGTCGTTGAAGAACGAGTCCTGATCTGATATGATCAGAAGTCAAAAACAATGAAGTACGGGACCTAAATTGATATGTTTAGAAGCCATAATCTCTTGTGCTCCCCCTTGAAAGCACATGTATTCTTCTTTAAAAATTTGCACCGCTTCTCTTCTGTTTTCAGTCATGTGTGTGATATTTATGTAACATTCAGCACAACACATGAAGAACCTACAACACAGATTAAGCAGATTTTGGTACCCAATGGTACTTCGGTCCTAGTGTGTTAGGTGTAGATTTCTTAGAAGAAATACTGTAAGTACCGTAACAATAAGAAGTATAATTTTTATGCACAAAATCATTTGATCCACAGCAGGAACAACAAATTTTCTTATGTGCCAACCTAATAAAATGATTTGCGGAATAAACATGATTAGATGGAACATAAGATTTACCTTTCGGAGCGTTGTTCCGCTTTGAATTTGACGTGGAAGCAGATGATTTTGGTACATCTTTCTTTGGAGGTGTTGTGCCTTTGACTCTCCATTCCATCTTCACCTTCTTGAAGATTGGAACTTCTTCAGGTTTGGAAGTATTAACTTTAGGCACATTTGGTTTGTTATCCGATTTATCAAACAGAGGATTATAGAAGAGATTTGTTGAACGAATCTGATCTTTTAAGAAATCAATTGATCTATTAAATTGTTTAGAAGGAATGTTTTAAAGCTTGAACTTGAAGCAGTTTTAAAAAAACATTCAGAATCATTTGAATCAACAAATGGAGTCTGAAAGATAGTGCGGTTATTGTCTCATGTTTTGTGCAGATTTGGTGTTTAAAAAGAAATGCCAAGAGACATCAAAGTTTATCTGAAGAAAATCAGTTTTCTAAGGAAATATGCTTCTACATAACAAAGTGTAGAACCAGTACCCTAACAGAACAGAATTTTGCTTCTACATATATCAGTGTAGGACCCGTACTTCAGATATGTTCATATCAGAGTTTTTTACTGGTATTTTTAAACTCTGAACCCCCTGACTTCTTTGAACTTGAAATTAAGTATCAATGTTATTAGATATCACTGACAAATGAGGAATCATCAAGGATGATTACCAACACCTTTTGATTTTACAGGATACCTGATTTCAAATTGAGCTTCAATGAGATTTAATGCTCAATTTGAGGGGGGGTAGACAAATCAGATCTAATTACTTTGGAGCATTAATTCCATATCTTATCAGATCTGACCATGTCCATGTAAAGGTAAAATTTCTAAATCCTTTAAACTGATCATTTTTTAAGAAGGCCAGCTTTAAAATGATAAAACCTTTTTTAAATGGTCAAACCACTTCTATATGCTAAAATGTTTTTTCTAATGTAGAAGTTGGATTTTAAATGTGTTTCTAAGACTACAAATAGTCGGTGTGTGGAACAATACAACATCTAGGGCAACAATTTCATGGATTTCATGGGATCAATGTGTGAGCTTTATAGTACTTCTATGGATTCACTTAAACCTGTGTTTCCTACCAAAGAAGTAAACCTTGAGTGATTGAGAGGTGAAGGGTCTACATCAAAGAGTGGGGGAGATAACTCATCTGAGTTTTTCTCATTGTGCTTAAGTGATAAAATTGAAAAGAGAGCTTGGTTAGATGTGAGCTACATGATAAAAAAGAAAGAGGGTGTGAGAACAGAGTCAAAAGAATTATACAACTCTACACTAACTTTTTCTGAGCCGGGCAAGCCAAATTACTGATTTATCATGATTCTTTGGTGATTATCATTGAAATAGGCAGTGAGCCCATGCCAACTCTTGACTTAACCCCACTAGCTACTTATTTCCTTCTCAACAGGGAAATGCTTCACTTTTCCACGAGGAAGCAACATATATGCTATCTGATCTTTATTTGGAAGGTTGGATATTGAAAAGAAGGAAATTTGCCCACCTTCACACTTCACTCATGCACATTGAGTCTGTGGACACCTGTTATGTCCAAACAGTTTACACACTTTTGAGCCTAATAGATAATATTCTATTTTTCTTCCACATAATATCACGAATCTTTGTGATTCCCCATGCATATCTATGTGATATTGCCAGAACAGTTTGAGAAGTTTAATTTTTATAATTTTACTTCTATGATAACTGGAAGTCCTATCAGAGCTTCATATTTGTCAACTCTGAACATAGGCCACATAATTATTTTAATTGTTGTGATAACAGTTGCTATGTGCTTTTGTGTTAGATGATTACCCCTGGTTACTTATTCTTTAATGCAGATTCTCATGAGCGGAATGGGTTCGCTGCTCTTTATCTCCTAGCTGTTTATCTACCATCGGTTATTACTCAAACTGGTTATACAAGCTTCCGCACATTAAATCGTTCTCTGGTTGTTTGAGTTTAATCTTTGGGAGACAACCGAGATCAAAAAAAAGTAAAGCAACAGTCAAGGGGGAGTATGCAACGATCAAGGGGGAGTTAAAGAAGGAATTGAAGCAACTGACATTGTGGAAGATCAGGAAAAGAAGACTCTCACAAGACTTGAAGATTGACACACCAACGCCTCTAAAGAAAGCAAGGGGGAGACTACAAGATGATGATTTCTTTATAAAACATAAGGGGGAGATTGTTAGCTTTAATTAGCCCCTAATTTATATGAATGTTTTATAAAGAAAGAGTGTCAAGGACTTATTTGTATTTGTTGAGTGTCAAGGGCTAAAATTGTAAATAACCAATTGTTGTATTGGTTATAAAGTCTTGTTTTTGAGAGATTTTAGGTTAAGCCTCCTAGCCTCCATTTTGAAAGAGTCATACGCAGAGAGAGAGAGAGAGAGAGAGAGAGAGAGAGAGTGAGTTGTGCTTAATTCATATATTGTAAACTCCTCTTTATCAGTCAATACAAAGATTATTGCTATTATTATTGTTACTTGTTGTATCTGGGATCCTACAATAATTGTTAGCTTTAATTAGCCCCTAATTTATATGAATGTTTTATAAAGAAATAGTGTCAAGGGCTTATTTGTATTTGTTGAGTGTCAAGGGCTAAAATTGTAAATAACCAATTGTTGTATTGGTTATAAAGTCTTGTTTTAGAGAGATTTTAGGTTAAGCCTCCTAGCCTCCATTTTGAAAGAGTCATACGCAGAGAGAGAGAGAGAGAGAGAGAGAGAGAGAGAGAGAGCTTCAAGAGTGAGTTGTGCTTAATTCATATATTGTAAACTCCTCTTTATCAGTCAATACAAAGATTATTGCTATTATTATTGTTACTTATTGTATTGGTATCAGAGCCAAACATATTAGAATTTGTGCTTCAATCCATTGATTTTTATCAATTTTTGAGAGATTATTGTGTTTTTGTGCAAAGTTGAGAGTTCTTCTAGTTCTTCATCTTTTTGGTTGGTTTTGGCCATTAGAGTTCTTCTACTGGTTTAGAATCGATCAAGGGTTGTTAGTAGATAATACCTGAGTGTTTTATTCTGCAAAATCACTAGGTTTGTAGCTCAGTTTGTGCATTTACTCAATTTTCGGAGTTTTAAACTTTTATTTTTCTGCACTCTGTTTTGCTTCGGAAAACCACTCTCTGTTGGTGTTTGGACAAAACACCAAGCATTAAAGTTGCCCAGAATAGTGTCATGAACCTGCGTACCAAATTTCAGCTCAATCCGATCATTTTTAAAAAAATATTTGACTCAAGAACATTTGAATCTTCATCCTTAACTTTTGTTTTGCTGCACACGTTTTTGCTTCGAAAAACCATTTTCTTTTAGTTTTTGGATAAAACTAGAAGAATTAAAGTTGTCCAGAATATACTCGTGCACCTACCTACCAAAATTCAGCTCAATCCGATAAGATTTGAAAATTTAACTCAAGCGCACAAATTCTACTTCTCACGAAGTATCTGTTAACGATCCGACATTTTTAAATTTTCAAGTAACAATATGTCAAGACTAAGATTTAGTGCTGATGCTGATTCTCATTATTATTCTAAACTCAGTACTAATTTTCGCAAAATTATTCCTAATCTTGAGAAAGAGTTGGAGGAAAAGAACAAAAGCATTCTGATTGATTCAGAAAATATTGCCAAGCTTGAAGAATCAGGTAAACTCTTAACCTGTAAAAATCTCGATCTTAAGAGAAAATTATGAGAGCCTAAAAAGATTTTTGAAGAAGAGAAGAAAAGACTTGAACTTAAATGTTTAAAATTTTCTAATTTGGTTTCTGATTTTAAAAAGCTTGTGATCTGTGAAAGAGAAAAGCTTGAATATGAGAAAACTATTTTTGAAACAAAGTCTGTAGAATTTTCTTGCAAAATCTCAGAATTACAGAAAACTCTTGAAAATGAGAGGAAAGAGTATGTCTCGAACAAAATCCATTTCCAAAACAGTTTTCCAGGACACAAATTTCCAAATATGTCCTAATAACAGTGTTTAAAACAATGAAAACCTTGGATGATCAAAAAGTTCTCTAAATTTTTAGTTATGAGAAATTTTCACTCTCAGAGCCTCTGCTGGCCTCGACAGAGCCTCAAAGCCTCTGTGAATGAAAATTTTGTACTAAAGATCTATCGATCCTCTCCAATGATCTTTCAAACGTTTTTGGTAAAGGTACAAGCATCAGAGGAGACAAAAAGACAAGTTTTAGATCACAGAGCTCACTCCACCACAGAGCCTCTGTTGACTCTGACACTTGGCCTTTTATGGATATTCTGTAAAAGAACGGATTATCTACTGCGAGTGGCAGTCTTCTGAAAGTAGAAAAGCTCACGCGCCAAGCACTAATGGGTTGCACACGCCATGTAATCGTGCTCTGACATTAATGACGTGGCATCTTTTGATTGGACGTATGTGGCGCACGTTCTCCTGGAAAGTTGAACCACCCGTATGTACTCAATTACGGATCCCAAATTTTATTCACTTTCACATATTTACCCTTTCAGATTCTACCATCTCTTCAGTATAAAACCAAACTTACCACTACCTCTAAACGTTTACGAACTTACTCTCTTCATCTTCTCCGGCGAACCTTTCAAAAACCTGCAACTTCCATTTTCTACTCTATTTCTTCAAGATTAATCCAATGGCTTCCACCTCCAACGCTCCAGTGAACTCTCCATCTCATTCTGAGAACTCCCAAAACCAAGAAATCGCCAGAAATCTAGAACAAGACCACTCCGGCGATGAAGCAGATTTTGCTCCGACTACCCATCTTCTAAACTTCATTGCCCATGAACACTTTGAACGTGTTCTTCCTTTGAAACCAAACAACTACTACTTGGTTCCCTCAAAAACTGCTTTTGGGGAAGCACATGCCATCCTTCTTCACATTTTGGAAAACCATTACCTTTACCCCCTGTTATCCAAAACTGTCAATAAAATCCCTGCCAGATATCTCAATCAATTCTGGCAAAGCAGCAGATTTGACCCCGCAGATAGACAAATCAAGGGCTATATCTCCAAACCAGACAAATTCGAGCACCTTGAACTCAAGTTCAACAGAACCATGTTCTAACTTGAGTTCAGTCTACCTACCAGAGGTCTTCTTGGAATAAAGAAGTACGCAGAGGAACCCACAGACGAAGAGCTCTGCCGTTTTGTTGAAATGTTGGGGTAGAACACAACCCTAAGAAAAAGAAATGATTTCAGAAGAAATCGATTACCCCCTCTGTGGAATACTCTCTTCTCTATTCTTAATCGGTGCCTAACAGGGAAGGTGGGTAGTCCAGACCAAACTTCTCACCAAATCTTGACCATAATGTACGGGGTATATTATGATCTACCTCTGGACTACTCCACCATCATGATGCATGAAATGGTCAACACCATTGACAGAAGGATCTCCTCTCAGAAGGCCAAGGGACGGTCGAAAGATGCTCTACCTCCTCTGCAATATCAACGTATTCTGGGTGTACTACTAGAGCCTCTGTTCCATCTACAAAAATGGCCAATGGAGGGACCAACGGCCAGAATGTATCCCCTGAACAAAAACACCCCAACAGAGCACGAAGATGAATACCCATTCTACAGACCTCTGCCAAAGAAACTTCTGGGATACGCTACAGACAAGACCCTTAAGTAAGAATACATACGCGATCATAGGACTCCAGACCCGAGTCCTGTGACACCCCCGCGTCTAGGAGCCCTATTAGGAACTAGGGTTGTCGATAGGATGTCAGATGATCAATGGGCTGCAGCTTTGGCCAAACATCAGCTTGTACAGGCCAACTTTCAAGCTCAGAGGGAAGCGATTCTCTCCCCTGCAATAAAGAAAAAACCCTCTGCCAAGAAGAAGAAGAAGAAGAAGAAAACCCACAAGAAAACTACAGAGGGCACCTCTACCTCTGCTGCTCAACTATCCCCTCCTCATGCAACAGAAGCAGGATCCTCTGCACCTCCCCCTCTTCCAAAAGAAAAGAAGAAACGAAAACATAAGCCTTCTGAGGAGGATGCCCCCAAACTAAAGAAAAGGAAGAGCAAGAAGAAATCCAAGAAACCCCACACTCCTCTGCAATCCATCGTAGAGGAAGCAGATATTGTTGGTCCCGAAGGGCTATACAAGTTTGTAGAAGGGGGGGGGGGGGGGGGTTGAATACAAACACACAGATTTTACTTTTCTAAATTGTTTATTGATAAATCATTAACAATTTACAGCTTGTTGCGGAAACAAGATTAAGGATAAACCTAAATCTAAACAAGTTGGAACACTAAGTTTCTTGCACTAAGAAAGAGAAGAAAATTACTAATAAATACCTATCTCAAGATAAGAAGGATGAACTTGTCCAGAGTTAGCAAGTTACTTCAAAATGAAGTGAGTTCATCTTCTTATATACTGCATGCATTTAATGCATTGCAGTTTACACTTTACACGTGGCAGCAGCTGATTGGTTGCATGTCATTGACCTTTGTTGACAACCTTATTAGCCGCATGTTTGAACAGTGTAGTATCAGAGTGGTTGTACAATTTCAGACAATAAGGAGGTTCTTTTTCTGACATATCGTACGGAGACGTGCAAGGGAGGTTAAGACAAAAAGTACTTTGTACGGAGGACTTTATGATCAGCTTTTCGTTGATTCAGCGATCTATCATTCTATTTCAGCGAATGATAGAGTTCAGCGATAGCTAAAGTCTTGTACTTGATACTTCACGTTGAGTGGACAAATCTGAGTCTTTGCTGATCCGCATCAGTTCATTAGGAGACTTGTCGCTGGTTCTTGAGCTTGATCTTCGACTTCAGCGTAGAACCTATGTTAACGTGAAACTTGTCTTCAGGGATCATAAGTAAACAACTAACTTATCAGCGATCACCATAAGTACTGAACAGACTCAGAGTATTATGGTGAACAGTTTCGCTGAATGTTTAATTTAAAGAGTGAGAGTTCCTATCAGCGGTACTGTAAGATCTTAGTACACTTCAGCGATAGTGAAACTCTGATACATATTGTTTACTTACAATTTTCACTAAGTATATAAGAGAGGGTCATTATCAAATCACTGAGGGTTTGGATCAACAATCTCCCCCTATTTGATTATGACATAGCAACTGAGAAAATTTCTATTTAATGAAAACATAAGGATAAAAAGAACTCATAAATTATTTGTCCCTTTTACTATTTTCTGGGATCTTTTCTGTGCTGATGGAGTAAAGTACGTTCGCTGAAATTTTTCTTTAAACTTTGTAGAGATTACAGAGGGAAGTGGAAAAATTACAAGTATAGCGAATAAAATTACAAGTACAAAAGATGTAGACAGACAAGGATAGAAAGAATTACAAGGCGATCCTATTCGTCAAACGGTTCTTCCTTGATGAGAAGTTCATCGAGGGTCTTTGATGTGGGATTCATCCAGTCAGGGACATCTACTGCTTGATTCTTTTTCTTCAGAGCTTCTTCAAAAATCAAGGGCTTCAGGTGTCTAGCTTTAATGTCGCGTCTGACTTCACACCAGTATATGAGATCTCTGAGTTGTTCGATGGGAGCGATGTGGAGCTCAGAGATACGCTGAAAGTGATGGTTTCCTTCGTAGTCTAGAAAGAATATACCATAAGGATCACTTTCAACTGTGCCAGGAATGAAAGTTTCTCCAGGTGGTAGGGAGGTGTCAAGCGCTGAGAGATCAGCATCAGGGCCAAGAACTTCAGCACGAGAGAAACCAATACCTGTTTCATTCCGTATAGGAGGACCTGAATCTGAGACTTTCTTTTCCTTAGCAGAGACTTTTTTTGTTGAGGAGGAAGAAGAGTAGAAGGAGGAATATCCACAGCAGAAGAAACCAGGTCGATCTGTTTGTTTAAGATCTTCTCGACATGGCTTTTGAACTTTGAGCGCGATCCCTGAATGGCTAATTTCGTTTCTAACCATTCAGAGAGACCAAACTTTTCTAAGGTAGCAGCATAGAAGGTTTGCTTGGTTTTGTCTTCTCTGTAGACATCAACTTCAACAACATGAACGTCTGCGTACAGTCTTCCTCTGATGTTTACTTTGATGATTTTGGATGGTCTAGATCGATAGTTCAGCATTTCTTTAGACCATTCCAAAGTCGTATCAGAGACCTTAGTCTTTTCTCTAACGATCTTTTGAGCATCATCCCATAGCTGACGTTGAACATCAATGGGAGCTCTTTTCAGATTGGGGCCTTTTACTGATCGTTGATTAAGCTGGATGGCATATTCTCTGTCTTTTTCTTCAGCTTCCCTTCTTTCAGCCTTTTACTGATCGTTCAGCTCTGAGGTGTTCCTTGTATTCCTTTTGGGAAACTCTAAAATTTGGAGGAACCGAAGGAAGTTGATCACGCTTCAGAATGATTCGCTGATCTTCGAGTCTCTTGATCATTTCATCTCTCTTTTCTTGATCCTCTTCACTTGGCTTTTGAGGAGCCAAGGAAGGTCTGTTTTTGTGAGAGAGCATCTGTTCTTCAGGTTCATCATTCTCAGAGATCAAATCCAAGACTGGGATTATTTCTTCAGCGTTGGGAGCTGGGATTATTGATGAAGTCGCAGCTGTAGGAACTTCAGCGATATCCTCAAACAGGGGAGAGGACTAGCTGAAACACATCGATCTTACAAGTAAGAACATGGGTAGAACAGAGATAGAAAGAATGGGATAAAGTGTATGGAGGTTTGTGGAGTGTAGAACTGATAATGTGTATAGAGGAGGGATGTGGAGTAAGGAAGAGGTTAATGTACCTGACAAACCGGCTTTTTAAGCAAGATCATCAGATTTTCATCTTCAGCGACACTTTTTCCTTTGCCTTTGTCAGCTTCAGATGCTGATGGATTTGTTTTTGTCCGCTCCCCTGTAGGTTCATTTATCAGAATACCTTGAAGAGCTTTAGTTCTCTAAGCAGGCTTCACGATAAAAGAGTCATCATCATCATCATCTTCATCATCATCATTCTTTGGAGAAGAGGATGGTTCATCATCAGATAAGTCGATGGCTTCTTAATCTTCAGCTTCAGACTCAGTTTCTTCAGCTTCTTCTTCGAGTTTCTCCCCCTCAGATACGGAGGTAAGCTTCTCGGTTCCCTCAGGGTGTTCATCTTCCTGAGGTCCAGCGGATGCTGCTTCTTCAATTGTCTTCTCACCCTTTTCAGTAAATGTGAGGTCTTCAGTCTTCTCTCCCCTGATAGATTCATCATGGGAAAGGTCTTCAGCGCTCTTGGAAAGGTTTTCAGCGCTATTCTCCCCCTCTTTTACATGATGAGTGGGGGAGGAATGTGATGATTCAGCAGCTTGTGTTGTTTCCCTGTCTTTTTGGCCAGGGATCCCCACACAGATTTCAATCGCTGATAATCTGTTTTCTATTCCAGAAATACCAGGATTGATCTTCACGAGTTTAGCACGATCCGCCGTAGTAAAAGATGGAGGTGCAGGGGCAGGTGCAGGGGCGGTCGTGTTGGTCAGGATCTGCTGCAACAAAGTCTGAATGGAAGTGATGTCATTCTTCATCGTATTGACATCGGTCTTCATAGAACTCATGTCAGTTTTTACTGAACTGACATCAGTCTTTACAGCAGACATATCACCTTCGAGTGTGCCAACCGATGTCTTCAGCGTTGTGACCTCGCTGGACATGGTGTCAACTGATTTCTTGATGTCGAGGTAGTCTGTGTACATATCAGAGAGAACTTTGGAAAAGTCGGTGAGTGATTTATCAACCTTCTCCAAGTCAGCTTTAGAGGCATTCTTTTCGACCACGGTTGTCAGCTTTGTAAGATTCTCTCCAGCGTTTGTTACAGCTGAAGAGTTGTCGGAAAGAGTAGTAGTGAGACCTATCACCGTCGTCTCTATTGTCTTCAGAGAGGCGTTGATGTCTCTCAAATTAGGACCTGTAACATATAAGAACTTGTGAACAGAGGAAAGCTCAGAAGTTTGGTGTTTAGTAACAGTGTATAGGGCTGGTGTATACCTGCAGGAGGATTGATGAATTCATCAAAATCTCGGGTTCCTAAGAAAAGTTCCATGTCGTTAGCTAAAGTGCGTGGACGTATGGTCATCTCTGCAGGTCCTATGCCCATCACTCCTTGAAGTGTAGTTTCTTTAGCTTCTCGAGGAAAGACAGGTGCTTCAGTGATAACTGGAGTAGAGTCCAAATGAGTAGAGGGAGAAGCGAAGGATAAGAATGGAGGTTGGGTGCGGAGTTCAACGTTGGATTCGCTGAGAATCGCTTTGTCAGTCTTTTGAGAGACTGAAGGAGGTTGGGTAGATTCCAAGTTTGTAACCTCAGCGTTTAGAGACGCTGAAGTTGGGATTGAATGGGTGGCTTGTTCAGCTGTGGCAGAGCGTACCACTGAACTTTCCTTCAGCCCATCAAGAGGAGCTGAGGA
Organism: Saussurea involucrata; assembly: GCA_033807775.1. Classification (NCBI taxonomy): domain Eukaryota; kingdom Viridiplantae; phylum Streptophyta; class Magnoliopsida; order Asterales; family Asteraceae; genus Saussurea; species Saussurea involucrata. Next base: position 135,035 of record JAWVWS010000995.1, read on the forward strand.
GTCTTTAGCAATAGATTGCTGGGGTTGCTCCTTGGTTTTCTTAGTTCTTTTGGAACCAAGTTGGGTGTCAGAGTGTTTCCTTTTAAGAGAAGGAATGGAGGTTGCAGCTGGGGTATCAGCGGTGGGTTTGTCCGCTGAAGGAGCTACAGAAGTAGAAGAAGTAGGGCTTAGAAGAGTTAAAAGAGTAGAAAGACGTACCTCGTTTTCTACCGGTTTGAAGTCGAGTACCTTAGGGCCAACCTGAGAGAGTTTCAGATCACCCTCTGTTGGGTAGCTGTCCTTCAGGCCTTTTTGGAATACGGCGCTGATGAACCGAGGATAGGGAACCCATGGAGATCTGTCAGCGACGGAGTCCACTCTGAGTACCAGGTCATTATAGATAATCGATGCCAGTCTATATGTAGACCTTTCAGCAATGCATATCCCATTGCTTGCTGAGGCTGAGCGGCTTGGTCAGAGGAGCCGGACTTGGCAGTCATGCAGCTGATTAAATGAGCGAAGATGAAATTCATCTCGCTGGGCATTTTCGATTTCTTGATAAGGGTCAGCTTCTTCTCGGGCTTCTTGTCCCTTCCTGTTTCCCATACATAGCCCATTGCATCGAAGAATGCAATGATGGCTTCCCTGTCTGAGTTTTTCTTATGATCAGGGAGGGGAACAAAGGGTTTTTCTTTGGTTGCGATGGGAAGGCTGAGGGCTTTGCGAATGATGGCACGTGTAATATTCATTGTTCCATAGTTAGTGTCGCAGAGGATGCAGTCAATTGTTTTTTAGGGGTCTTTGGCCGAAGGTAGCTGAGAGTGTCTGGCAGAGTACCAGAATTGGGATAACAGTAGCTGATGTGCAGGAGGTGTTATGGTCAGGGCTGTGGAGATGGAACAGTTCTTCAGGAATTTCACAACATCATCTAGATGTGTGACTTGCTTTCGAGGAGGAAACTCGAGAAGCGCATAGAGGTTATTTACCTTGGTCCAATCCAGTTTGTCAAGAGAGAACTTGACCTGAAGAGCCTTGAGGATTTCCACTTCCTCAGCAGTATCATCAGCAGCATTGTTCTCAGCGATGGTGTTCTTGGGAATGTCAGAAGATGTCATTTTCGGTATTATCATTTCAACCAAAGATTAACAAATAAGAATAATCTTAATGTGGAAAGATTTTCCAATAAGATGGTTCGAATTTTGTCCATTTCATTCAGACAAAATGTCTTAATGGAGATTAGGGTTTTTCTTGTTTTTGAAAAAACGAAATGCAAACCCAAAAAAAATCTTGTTTTCCAGTTTCCTTTGAAGATTGGGATTCTGGAAAAACGTATGAAGAACAAGTTTAAGATTTTGCGTTTTAAACTTGAAGAACAACCATGAAAGGTTGTGTTCATAAAACCATGAAAGAAATGATTTCATTTTAAAAGGTTCTTTTGTTTGATCTTGTGAAAACAACGAGAAGATCATTAACAAGTTTGAAGAAACAGGTAAAATAAAATAATTATTAACCTGGTTCGTTGAAGAAGATGAAGTTCTTGAAAAATTCGAGAGCACAAATGCAACAGTAAATTCTTTTTCTTAGGTTGGAGAAGAAGTTCGCGTAAAAGAAAAATATAAACCCAGAATGAGTTTATATAGAGAGATTAGAGAGAGGAAATCTTGAGCGGGAAAATATTTTCATCATGACACGGACACGTGTTTGCATTTGATTGGCGAGTAAATGAAACGTGCAAACGTGTGTCAGAAAGAAGGACGTGTCGGGGCTTATCCGTTGCAATGACGTCACAACTGTCCTTTCATATGCTTGGATGTCTCTGAGGTTTTGAAAACTCAGGGACACTTTGGAAAACATGAAGCACTGAATAGAAATATCAGTGACAGTTTTAGAAATTTCAAAGTATCGCTGATAAGGAAGAGATATTCAGCTATGTAATTTATTTTGAAATCTTGCATTTACATGCGATTGTCAGAGAGAGAAAACATACCTTGATATCAGTGAATCAAGTTTATTCAGAGAAGATGATAGAATGGGTTATATACGTTGGTTTTATCCTGTCGCTGATCAAATGCGAACAGCTGAAGATTTTATTCCTCAAAGTTCAGCATTCCAAGCTCGCTGATGAGAAAGTTGAACCTTGTCTCATCAAGAGGTTTGGTGAACAGATCAGCTAACTGATAATCAGTTGGGATAAAGTGAAGTTCTATATCACCATTCATCACATGATCTCTGATAAAGTGATACCTGATTTCGATGTGTTTTGTCTTTGAGTGTAGCACTGGATTATTTGCTATAGCGATGGCACTTGTGTTGTCGCAATAGATTGGAATATTTGAGAGCTGAAGGTCATAGTCCAGTAGTTGATTTCTCATCCACAAGACCTGAGAACAACAGCTTCCAGCGGCTACATACTCAGCTTCAGCTGTGGAGGTGGACACTGAGTTTTGCTTTTTACTTGTCCAACTTACCAGTTTTCCACCCAGGAGCTGACATCCTCCTGTGGTGCTTTTCCTATCCATTTTGCAACCTGCAAAATCACTATCTGAATAGGCGATTAGATCAAATCCTGAGTCTTTGGGATACCAAAGACCTAGATTCAATGTACCCTTAAGGTATCGAAAAATTCGCTTTACAACTTTCATATGAGATATCTTAGGTTCAGCTTGATATCGTGCACACAAACATATTGCATACATAATATCGGGTCGGCTAGCTGTAAGATACAAAAGAGAGCCGATCATCCCACGGTACAGCGTGACATTAACAGGAACTCCTTTAAAATCCTTGTCTAGTGTCAGCGGTGGTGCCATAGGGGTTTTCATAGCTGAACTTTCAGTTAAGTCGAATTTCTTCAGCATATCTTTAACATACTTTCCCTGATTTATCTAAAGACCAAGGAAATATGTTAGTTCACCCATCATGCTCATCTTATACTCATCTTTCATTCTATCAGCGAAACGAGTACAAAGATCAGGGTTAGTAGAGCCAAATATAATGTCATCAACATATATCTGAACAAGAATGATATGACCTTTTACTTTCCTGAAAAATAGAGTTTTGTCGATTTTACCTCGCTCAAATTGTTCAATATGGAGATAAGTAGAAAGAGTGTCATACCATGCACGTGGAGCTTGCTTTAAGCCATAAAGTGCCTTATCCAGTTTATAAACATAACCTGGACGCTTAGGATCTGAGAATCCTGGAGGTTGTTCCACATAGACTTCTTCATTCAGCTTTCCATTTAGCAATGCTGACTTAACATCCATCTGATATACTTTGAAGTCTTTGTGTACAGCATATGCTAAGAATAGACGAATAGATTCTAGTCTTGCTACTGGAGAAAATGTTTCGTCATAATCTATGCCTTCCTCTTGTCTGTATCCCTGAGCAACAAGACGAGCCTTGTTGCGGGTAACAGTTCCATGTTCGTCCAACTTGTATCGATAGACCCATTTAGTGCCTATCACTGTTTTGTCAGTTGGTCTTCGAACAAGTTTCCAAACTTTGTTTCTTTCGAATTCAGTCAGCTCTTCTTGCATGGCGCTGACCCAGTTTGGATCTTTGAGGGCATCATCTACTTTCTCTGGTTCAGTTAGAGAAATAAAATTAACAAATAAACAAATATTACCTGCACTTCGTCGAGTCTGAATACCAGCGCTTGGATCACCAAGAATTTGATCAATTGGGTGATTTACAGTCCATCGCTAAGCCGGAGCGTGAGACGCTGACTCAACCTGAACTGGAGGAGCTGAAGATGAGGCTTTAGCGACGTCTGGAGTATCAGCCAAGAGAGGAATGGATGCAGTTGTCATTATATTCACTGATTGCTGAGAAGTAGATGGAATGTCTGAGATATTGGGTTCAGAAGCAGGTATAGTGTTTATAGGAACAGCTGAGACCCATGATGTTTCAGTTTCACTATTCTGCATATTTGGAATGATATTAGGACCATCATCTTCAAATGTTTGAGCACGAGGAGTGGGAATATCTTCTGAACACCAAGATGAGAAAACATCCATTGATTCTGTTCTTCGGTATCAGCGGACGGTTTAGAGTTCGCTGAACGGGATTCGTCAAACGTGACGTGAATTGTTTCTTCAACAGTTTGTCTTCTTCGATTGAAGACTCTGAAGGCTTTGGAAATTGAAGAATATCCAACAAAGATTCCATCATCAGCCTTAGGATCAAACTTTCCAAGGGCATCTCTGTTGTTCAGTATGAAACACTGACATCCAAATATGTGAAGAAAGCTGATTGAAGGCTTTCTCCCATGAAAAAGTTCATAGGCTGTTTTATTGAATCTTTTGACTATCAGTGACTTATTTTGGGTAAAACAAGCGGTGTTGACAGCTTCTGCCCAAAACTGAGTAGGCAGGTGAGAATCGTTGAGCATTGAACGTGCAACTTAAATAATTGTTCTATTTCTTCTTTCAGCGACTCCATTTTGTTGCGGTGTTCTCACTGATGAAAAGTTGTGCGAAATACCCTTACTCTCAAAGAAGGAATCAAGAGAACTGTTTTTGAATTCAGTCCCATGATCACTCCTTATTGAGAGAACGGTCAAATTGTTCAGGGTTTCCATCTTCCGAACAAAGGCGATGAGTTCTTCAGGGGTGTCACTCTTGGAACGGAGAAACATAACCCATGTATAGCGAGAGAACTCATCAACTATGACTAGTGTATATTTCTTTCCAGCGATGGATTGTTTGTTAACAGGGCCAAACAAATCCATATGGAGTAGTTGTAGAGGAGATGACACTGAGGAGACTTGCTTTGACTTAAAGCTTGCTTTGGTCTGCTTCCCTTTCTCACACGCTGAACATAAAGACTCCTTGACGTATGAGTGTTGAGGTAGACCGGTGACTAACTCTTTTGAAGAAAGTGTGTTCAGTGTTTTGAAATTCAGATGTGAGAGCCTCTTATGCCATAACCAGTTGACATCTGATGAGGGTTTTGAGAAGAAACATGAGTTCTCAGTGGTTGTTGAGTCCATGTTTATTACATAAACATTTTCCAAATGATAACCGCTGAGAGCTATCTTTTCCTTTTTGTCAGTGACAAAGCAGGATTCCTTAGTAAAGATTACTTTGTTATCCTTGTCGCAAAGCTGACTGATGCTTAAAAGATTATGCTTCAGCCCTTCAACATATGCGACTCTTCTGAAGGTAGTTGTACCATTAGAGAGTACACCAAATGTTGAATCCAGATCCGTGCAACGATTATGTTTGTGAATAAGCAAATAAGAACAGTTGATATGATTCACAAAGGCTGCCCACTTAGCTATTGAATTAGGGATAATTACAGTGTAAAGCAGAAAAGATAAATGAGACAACTAGCTAATTTTCTAAGCTAATTGCACTTTAAATACACTGGGCCCGTGGTAACAAGCCCACGGCCCGTTCACAATGGACTAAGATTAATCTATTACAAATTAACCCTTGAACTTTAAATCAACACATATTTTACCCTAACAATCTCCCCCTTTGATTTGAAGTTCGAGTTCGCGCTGGAGCTCTTTCCAGTTGTAGACGTAATGTTTGCGGTGCGCTAAATGAACCTCAAAGAATCTGATGGCGCGGCGGTAGTCGAGACGTTCTTCAACCATATCCAAAGCAGTCTAAGCAGTTCTTTCATTCAGATTGGGCAAATAGGATACCTTTGGATTTTCGGATTCGTGTTTGATGATCTTCCGAAGAGCGTCTTGAACTTTGAGCAGAGTGCCGTCGCAAAATCGATCTACCTGACTGAACCTCATAAACTTCTTTTACTTTCTGAGCATTGAGGAAGACGATCCCAAATTCTGGTTGAAGCAGAATTGCATTCTCGGGATACATCGACAATTCAGGAGCTTTCAGATTCGGTTTGAGCGGATTTACCTTCTTCGCTTGGTTCTCGATTGCCATTTGAAAGTCTGTAAGATAAGACATCATAATAGAACGGACAAGGAATCGACGAACCGCTTCGAGCGCCTTTGTTACAGCAAGCGGTCGGATGGTTCTGGTGAGAAGGTCTCTCAGAATAACCAGGAGGTCGAACGGATGGAGATGCTTAAAGTCAGCTTCAGAAAAAAATCCATTCTTTTCCGTCTTCACGTCGAACAGTGAATACGGGAAAAACGATCTTCATAATTCGGTTTGACTGAATCTTTAGCACTTCTGAAATTTTATGTTTGGTTCGAACCTGGTCTCTCGGGAGACACCGTTTCATGGCTTCTACGTATCGGAGTTGGCGTGCTGGATCAGGACTGTAGATGCCAAGACAGAAGGTCGGCTCGATCGGGCGAATTCTGTGTACAAACAGCTTCTTCAGAGATTCCTCCAGATGAGGAATAAGGACCTTGATCTTCTCCCAACGATTTTGTTGCTGAGGAGGGGGAGGAAGATCATGAGATGTCGTTTGCTGAGGAGATGTCGGGATTTCTGCATTTGAGCTTTCGGGTTGATCTGAAGTCGTAGTGGGTTGAGTCGAGTGAACGGGAGGCGTACCATAGAAATTATGAAGCAGAAACTGGTCGTAATCAACGTTGTCGTCTTCATCAGTGGGAAACACCAGGTTTACTTCGAAGTTTATGGCTCTGGCAGCTTTTTCGTACCATGCGTCTTCGGTTTCCGGGTTGGTTTCACATGCAGGATCAATCATGGTGAGCGTCGGCATGTCTGATGGTTCTTGTGCGACCAATTCCTGTGTTGTACCCTTGGGCTTTTCAACCGTCGGGTCTTCTTCATCTGAAATATCCATGTCGATGACCATATGTGCTAATGGCAACTCAGCTTCGGGTGTTTCTGTTGAAGCTGCCGCAGTTGGGGGTTCCTGATGAACCACAGTTGTAGTTTCGGCAGTCATGATCTGGGCGGTCTCGGTTTGGCGTAGACGCTTCTCCCCCTCACGGTGATCAGGATCATCCTGGTCATTGTGCTTGCATTTGAGACCGCCGGCTTGACTCTTACAGGTGTCTTCTAGTGAGCGGACCCTCTCAGACAGCGTGGCGAGCGCTTTGTTGTAGTCGCTGAGGGTCGAGTCAATGGAGTCAAGGCGGGATGTGATAGATGAAGATGGAGTAGTGACCTAGGATCGAAGAACGGAGATCAGGTCTGCTTCGGTCGAGGCGGTTGTATCTGATTCTTGGAGCAGTTGGGCCAATAGCATCGTCTTTAATGTATCCACCGAATAGATAGGTTGAGCAAATGTCGGGGGATGTGATGGTGCGGTTTCGGCTTCAACGATCTTTGCTTTGCCCTTGATGGCTTTGGCGATCTCGGCGGTGACATGCTGTTCCAGTGCCTCGCGGACAGCCTTGAGGGTGTTGTCCAGGGACCCTTGCGACACAAAGTCGGGGTGAATAACTCCGGGACCACTTAGGTTACCCATTGAGGCGTCTACCACAGGGGTAGAGCCACCTACGTTCACAGTTGGCGTGATGTTAGCTGTGGTAGGATTTCCCGCCGATCCTTGTGTTTCACCAAGAGGTGAAGACACTACGGTGGTTCCAGTCGAGTCACGAAGAGTCTCGACTTGGTGTTGCTCAGCTTCGAGTGTCCTAGCCGAAGAGTGTTCAATATCGAAAGGCGCTAGACTCGATGGTGCACGAAATGAAGGCGAGACCGGGGGCTGCTGGTCTCTTATTTCAACACCAACACTCTCCGAATGAAAGGCCGATGGAAGTTGTGCTTGTTCCCCGTGTAATATTGAAACATCCGTCTGTCGTGAGACGGATGAGTGGATGGGGGGGTCGTGCAATTGTTCCGCTGGGTCCATGGAGGCTTCTTCAATACCCCGTCCCAACAAATTAGACGAGATAGCAGATGTGGCTACCCGGATATGACGTGGCTGGTTTCGCTCAGGAGCCTCGTTATCTTTATGGCTCAATCTTTCTTGGTTCGAGTTCGACCTTAACACCCTCCTTTTCACATGTGCTATGTCCCGGGGAAGGTCCCTCCGGCTCTGGCTGGACCATGGGATTCCCTAACTCTCATCCATATGCTATCATAGGTAGGGTTTCAGGCATATGCATAGTACAGATATTATCCTGCTCCCCCTCAAAACATACATAGGGATTGACTTGCTCCCCCTCGGAGTGAGAGTGATATCAATACAAGAAAAAAATATTTAGACTTTGTAAGAAAACCAGTGTGACTCTTCCCCTCGGATTGAGGTTGTGGATCCACCATGGAATATCTGTAAAAAGACCCAAAGTTAGAAACTGAGGCGGATAAACAAGTTCTGGTGCGTACCTTTGCATTAAGTGGCTCAATCTGATACAGATTGAGGACAGGTAGTGATGAAACAGGTACAAGACTGAAAGTAGTAGGGGCGTCCGGACATAATGATGCAATTGCAAGACATTCCGGATAACACAGGTATCCGGACAAAAAAACATACCGGAGATGATGAAAGTTTCCGGATAAAATAAGCAATCCGGACATAATAGAATCCGGATGGCATTTAAGAGAGACCAAGAGTCCGGATATGGTACCCGGGTTCCCTTCCAATCCGGATAAGGACCCGGTCTGGAAACCTGTCCGGATACTTCTGGATTTTCAAGAATTTCCCTGATTCTTTACATTTTGCGAAAATAAAGCTATATGGATTTCAGAAATGAACCTTCTCTCGCTCCCCCTCCAACGGAGCATGGGGAAGAATTTGCTCCCCCTAGGATAGTGCAATGGAGAGTCCGACACACATAAAAACCTTTAGGCAGTGAAAGAAAAACACTGTGTCGCTCCCCCTCAGAATGTGCGCGTAGTGTGAAATGCACACGGGAGTATCCCCACACACAAAAACTTTTTAACATATTTAAGGAAAAAGTGTGTGTGATGCTCCCCCTCAATAGTAGAATAACATACCTGATAGCTGATCATGATCCCCCTAAACACGTGAGTAGCTTGTTAGAGCACAGGTATAGACAAACCTCACGTCTTCTTAATATTGTTCCTTGTAGATCGTGAGCAGCTCCCTCCTTGCGGTCATGTGTGTGGAGCATCCAGTGTTTAAGGACCACACATGACCGTCCTGCAAAACAAATTTAGCGGACCTTCGGTACCCAGATTTGCCTGGGTCCGGGAGGGTTAGGTTTGGCACCGTTTGGGGAAGCTTGCTTTGTCCCAGCTTTCCCTTTAGGTATAGGAATTACACCGTTAGAGGGAACTGGTTTTGGCACTTGTTTCCTCTTCGGTGCATAATTTACACCTTTAGGAGGAACAGATTTTGTAGCAGCTTTCCACCTGGGTGCCGGATTAACCTTAGTAGCAGCAACCCATCTAGGAGCAGGTTTGGTCTCCCGCTGCGGTTTAACTGCTGATTGGTAACCCCGTTTTTGATAGTGTCTTTGCTGGTTATTACGGGGTTTGCGTTTGGGTGTATGATTAAACCTTTGATATGACCCAAACCAATCATTATTAGCAATGTCATCAAAATCATTCCAACCACAACTAGAACAACACAAACGATCGTGTGATAATTGAATCAATTGCTGAATGGAATAAATTTTCATCGGAAAATTAACATCTCTATTAACAAAATTATTCCTATGATTCCAGGCACAATCGTTTTTGTTCATCCTAGGATGAAAGACAGTATTGAACGACTTTGATGCATCATCCTTGACAGATTCCTTGGCTGGCCACTTTGGTTTTGTTTGTTTAGCTAGACCGGTTTTATCCGAAACAACAGGGACAGTGCGGTCAGTGACCTTTGAGGAAACAGGAATCTTAGTGGTCGGTTGTTCGGTCTTATGCTTCGGCTGTGATCGTTTTTGAACATTTGAAGCATTTTTAAGAATCTTGATCACATCCGGAGTCTTGGATTGTGAACAGTCGCCCTTTAGAAAATTGACCGGACGATTAACCACTGGAGACAAAAAGTCAGAATGACTTGGAAGAGGTTTGTCGAAAGGGAACGACTCAAACTCTCTATCAGAATTACCTTCGGAGTTCATGTATTCTGAAAAATCGACATCCGGAACTACTGGACTTGGATCGGTCGAGGAAGGCGAGGAACACTTTGTGCTTTCTGTAGTGTGCTTTGAGGAATTTGGTGCGGAAGCGTTTGAAAAATCAGAGTTTAAATTCCTTGTAACACATTCATCTTGAGAAACTTGACTTTCTTGAGACGAGATATTTCCTATGAAAGCTTTACACGAGGATGTGTCAGATGAGTTGGAGGAAAGATCAGGTTAAATCTGCTTTTGAGCCTGGAGAAGGTCAATCTGTTCTTGGAGTTGACCATTTCTCAGGTGCTCTTTCATCGTTCCTTTTGTCATTTCAGACAATTTTGACGAGAGTGTATTGATTTCCCACTGAAATTTTTCCTTTTCCTCACTTGACACACCGTCGGTTTTCTCAGATTTGAGTTTCTCAAGATTCTTAATTAACTCTTTCTTTTCATTTTGAAAAACAGACCTTTCCTTTTCGAGTGACTCTTCCAACTCGACTATCTTTGCTTCCAAGATGAGAGGGGGAACATAGAGTTTAAACTCATCCATCTCAGTCTTGGTTGCAGGTGCTACTTCCTCATCCTTCTTGGAGGAATCCTTGGGTGTAGCTACCTTGTAGGGGTCGAAGTAGTCATTGGAAAGGTACTTTTTGTTCTTTTGATACGAGTAGTTTAATGGTTTATAACAAAATGGAAGTTGAATTCCTCGTTTGTGTGTGCGTTTATGTTCCTCGGTTTCCTCCTCCTTTTCTGGTTCAAGAGGACCAGTCCATTGAATTGCGTACTCTGGATACTTTTTATCTAACCCAAAACAAGCAAAATCATACAAAGTGGGTACATGACATCTTCCCTTTTTCAAATAGTGTGGGTTATCATATCCGATTCCCCACTCTTTGTTAAAGTATGTAAACTCTTTAGGTTTATTTAGAAAGATGGTTTGATCAGTTTGACCCCTTTTGTGGAGTTTTGTTTCAAGATCAGTGGTTTTATTTACAAACTCCTTGTGCTGAATTTGATGAGCAGAGCATTGATAAACAATTTCTGCTTTTTTCATTCAAGCACTGATCAAACTGTGACTGAAGTTCAGATAATTTGGCCCGTAAGTCTTTAGGTGCTATAGAAAGATTTTCGCATTTCTCCTTTAAAATAGCATTTTCAGACTTATATTTTTCTGATATTTTCTTTTGAACATCTAGCTTTTCGGTTAGAGACCTAATCTCAAGCAGTTGTTCTTTAGAAGTGGCCTTAAAGGAATCTACCCGTTCAGCAAGAGGTTTCACTCGGACATAAAGTTCTGAAAAGATAGGTTCACATACCTGACACGGCTTTTTCATGTCTTCTTCAGCAGGAGACATCTTCAGTTGCACTGGAGTGATCGTCAGACGATTGTTCGATTCAAAGTGGCACAGTATCACGAATACTTAAATGTCCCCCTCCTGCGACTTAGCACGGGGGTCCCGCTAAGATGAAGTAAACACTAAGTGACCGGGTAAAAGATGTCCGGATAAGATGAAGAGTCCAAATAACTTGAGTTGTCCGGATGCAATGAAGTTTCCGGGTAAAATGGATTGTCCGGATAAGATATGTCCGGAAACACTGGGTTTCCGGATACAAATGTTACCCGGATAATATAAGGAATAGTGACTTACCCGGATTGTAGAACTTACCCGGAAAAATGAGGAGTCCGGATGGAATTGGATTTATCCGGATGAAAATCACACAAACGTCCGGACACCTTTAAGTTGTCCGGAAAATTCGGTTGTTTTATCCGGACAAGTCGGCAGTTTGCTCAAATCGATCGATTTTTTCGATTAGGGTTGCACATGAAGGTTCCTGAAAGATTAGAAACAATCCCAAACACAAAAACAAAAACAATACTAACCCAATCGTTTTTAGAGCAAAAACAACAAGTTTTGATGGTTAAAAATCGAATCTTTGTCAAGAACACAACCAAAACTTTAGATCTTAAATTGCTAAATTGACCACTCAAACGATCGAATTGGAATGCGAAAATTTGCAGAATTACTCACAAGTATAATGCTAACACAACCCAATAAATAGAATTGAACAATTTAGCCAGAATCAAGATTTCAAAAAAGTCATGATGAGCGCATACGGGAAAAGTCAAAATCTTACCGGAAATCACTAGAGATGCTTTGAATCGAATCCGCCCGTCTGCTCTGATACCAATTGTTGAATCCAGATTCGTGCAACGATTATGTTTGTGAATAAGCAAATAAGAACAGTTGATATGATTCACAAAGGCTGCCCACTTAGCTATTGAATTAGGGAGAATTACAGTGTAAAGCAGAAAAGCTAAATGAGACAACTAGCTAATTTTCTAAGCTAATTGCACTTTAAATACGCTGGGCCTGTGGTAACAAGCCCACGGCCCGTTCACAATGGACTAAGATTAATCTATTACAAATTAACCCTTGAACTTTAAATCAACACATATTTTACCCTAACACCAAACCCTTGGGTATGTCCTTTTCCATTTCCACCGAAAGTCACAGAGGGACCCTTCTCTTCCTTGTATTCAGCGAGCAGGTTTTTCTTTCCAGTCATGTGTCTAGAGCATCCGCTATCGAGATACCAAATACTCTTTTTAATCTGCATCACAAAGGAAGATTAGTTTTTCTTGGGTACCCACTTAACCATGTGTACACGTTTGTCAGTGGAAGTAGTTGGAATGGAAGGTTCAACAATCTTCGCAGCATTTGAAGATTCAGCTTTGTCAGTCTTCACTTTGGTTAATTTCTTAACCTCAGTGGTCTTCTTTGCCTTGGGGGAAATCTTCACCTTAACTATCTTTTCAGCTTTGGTGGCTGAGGGACACTTACTAGCAATATGATCAGTAAGTCCACAGTGATAACATTTCCTATAACTAAAAGTAGTTCTAGGAGTATTTGAATGTTGAGCTTTTGATTTAGAATTAGAAGGACCAGCCCCAAATAAGCTTTTGGCTTTTGAAATGGGAGGAACGTTTAGTTCTTCAGATTTCTTACCAAGGACATCCACTCTGAGTCTAGGAGTAGATCGCTGAATAGACCCACGCTGAGTAGATCCTAAGATCTGATTCTTTGATCCAGAGGAATAAATCACTAAAGCTTTAGAAGCATTCATCTTTGGTACTAAAGTACCCTTCTGAGAATTTTGGTTGAAAGCAATTCCTTTACCTTTATCTTTAAAGACAGAGGTAGGTTTTGGATAAACCATTTTCTCTTTACCTTTTGAAGAGGTAGAAATTTCCTCAGAAATAGGTGGTCTGGACGAGGAACACTGAGGGGATGAAGTATCAGCGACTGAGGATACGAAAGTTCCAAATAAGAGCATGGAACGATCAGTGGTTGATTTTTGAGTTTCATATTTGTAACCGAGACCACGTTTATCACTCAAGCGTATCTGAGACTAAATTATCTCAGTGATCTTTGTTGAGGAATTACACCATCCTTCAACAGTAGCTTTTTCAGCTTTCAATGCACCTATAGCTTCTGCTCGTTCGATTTTGACTAGCTGATTTAAGTGCACTTGATCTTTAAAATCTTATTCAATTTTAGAAAGCTTTTCTATTTGAAGGTGACAGTTTTTAAGCTGTTCAGCGAGATCAAGGTTTTGGTTTTCAACTATAGTTTTGCCATTCATGGCTTCATATAAACTTCTAGTCAAGAGATCGATTTTACGGAGACTATCAGCTTCATCAATATTTGCAATATTTGTAAAGAAGGAAGGTGATACCTGAATTGCAGAGGAAGGAGAATGTTTGAACTTTCTTCCTCATCTTCAATCTTTGCCATAAGACAGAGATTTGCTTCATCATCTTCAGAGTCAGATGAAGATTCTTCTTCTTCAGAAGCAGCCCAATCGTAAACCATCAGGCCTTTGCCTTTCTTCTTAAAGCTTTTCAGCTTCGCATACTTTTCTTTCAGCTTAGCGTATTTGTCATCTTTATTCCTAGGAATAAAGGATTTCTTGGGAAACACTGAGTTTCTCGATACTTTCTTAGACCTGCACTCGTTAGCGAAATGCCCAGTCTTTTCGCAGTTAAAACAAGTAGCGGTAGACTTATCAACAGGAGCTGATGATCTTGGCTTATCAGTTATAGAAAGGGGTTTGTTCTTTCTGAACCTTTTCTTTTTGGCGAATCTCCTGAACTTTTTAGTTAGGAGAGCCAAATATTCATCATCATCTGAAGAGTCAATGTCTGATGACCTTTCAGAGTTACTCTCTAACTCAGTGATAGTGACCGAGGGTCGCTGAGTAGAGGGTTCCTCTGAGATTAAAGCAACAGGGGTGCTTTTGGAATCTTTTACAAGATTCTTCTTAAGATGGCTTGATTGCTCATGATTCAGCATCGTGCCATATAAGGTAGCAAGGGTCATTGATCTTAGATCCTTTGACAGCTTGAGACACATAGAATAACTGTCCCAGCTTTCAGGTAAACATTCTAGAAACTTTGTCAGCACTTCAAAGTTAGAATATTCCTTACCAACAGTTTTTAGATCTATTATTAAGCAATTAAAACGTTGGTGAACTTCAGAGAGAGTCTCATTCTTACCACAAATGAAACTTTCATACTGTCTTACCAGGTTGATCTTTCGAGAGTCCTGGACTTCAGCAGTACCTTCATACTGAACACAGATTGTGTCCCACATGGCTTTTGAGGATTTCAGGTTCATGACGGAATGGTAGACTTCGTCAGGAAGAGCCATGGATAGTATGGATCTGGCTTTGGTGTCGATAGCCACTTTCTGTTGGAACCCAGATACACTTAATCAAGATTAACAGTCTATTAGTTGAGTTTAGAGTTTGATGCGGAAGCGTATTAAACTAACAGATATGTTTGATAGATATTAGAACGCACATATATAAAGAAAACAGTAAGGAATAAAAAGGATTTCTTGAACAGTTACTGTTATTCAATATATAATAAGAACACGAAGAACAGATTAATAACTGTTGGTGTGTGTGAGAATATAACACTCAGATATTTGACAATAACGTTTGAGAGTATTAGTGATTCCTTGTGTATTCGTTCTTAGGAAGATCTCAACATGAGACTTCCTTTTATACTACTCTTAGAAGACTATGAAGTAGGTCACTATTCCTTTTACGGCATGAATAGTAAACTGGATGGTGTGAACAGTTGTTTGAGCCATGCGCATTTAATGGAGCAGATGTACTATTGGTAAATGCATTAAATGGCGCAGACGTCTATTTTGTACCATTCCCTATTGAGTCCACTCAGAGCTTGACACGTGTTTTGACAGTACTTTTCCATGCAAGTTGATGAACGTATCCAGTAATATCTTCCAAGTCTTCATAGCAGACCACAGAGGCTCTGTAAGGCATTACAGAGGTTCTATGGTCTGACCTTCTGTGGAGCAGTCCACTTGTTTCCGAGTTGATCTTCTTCTTGCGCACTACGGAGGTTCTGTGATTACCTCTGTAGCTTTTGTGGCTTTCTGGACTTGATCTTCTGGAAGAAGTGGCAGAGCCTCTGTGAGAGGCTTTTCTATACTTAGCCTATTTTTCACTACTTCTAAATATTTCTATGATTAGGAAGATTGAAGCTAACAATCCCCCCCTAAGTAGTGAAAAATAAAAAAATTGAACTTGAGTTAAGTTTGGCTAAGTTAGATAAGACAGAGGTTAAACAATACCTCGAAATTTCTTTCATTTAGAAATATGCCAGAGGCATTTTACATTTGAGTACAATGAAAGATAAAACTTTGTTTGCAGAGATTGGAGGTCTGAGAATCAGATTTTGGCATCTTTGAAATCGTTGTAGCTTCTGTTGTCTCTGCCGACTTTTCTGATCTCTTTGTAGAATCTGATGCAGAGTTCTCTTAGGCGGATTGTTGAGTCTATTTCTCTGATGAAAGTATCTGCATCGTCTCTATCCATTTTCTCTGTACCTCTGTATTTTACAAGGCTTGCTCTGAATTTGCTCAGAGTACTGGTTGCGTACTTCTGACAATCCATGAGTACAAAAAGTTTAACCTGGTGTTGTGGGTTTTGAAATACTAACCCAAATCTTGGTTCTCTGATGATTGAGTTGGGCACAGCGTCTGGTGGGCAGCGATCTTCTGGTGGTCGTAGATCTAGATGTTTGAGACCAAGATCTTTTCCCAGCTGAAAATCTATCATGTTGTATAGCAGAAGCTTTTCCCTCATTGCTTTTCTCAATACTTGATAGGCTCTGGTGTTTGCCTCTGTGTTGTAGTTGTCCTTTGTCCATTGCAGAAGGTCAGGTAGATCGTATGGATTGATGTTTCTTAAGTCAGCATCAGCGAAGGTAGATTCTGAATTGTTCTCTCTTCTGACTCTGTAAAGATTGTACCTGACCCTTGGATAGGTTCTTGTGAAGGAGAATCTGCAGAAGATCACCTTTTTGATTTTGTGAATTGAGAAGACATCTGCTTTGGCTCTTGGCTTTGTTCTTGTGAAGATGTTCTCAAATTCTTCTCTGATCCTTGGATCTGTCACATGATCTATTGGATAGTTTGTCTGAAAGGATTGTTTGTAGAGGTATTTGTATACCACTTCTTCCATTTCTTCATGTGTTGGACCAGGTCGTGGAATTTGTCTTCTGAGACTCTCCATCTGTTGAACAACTTCTGCAGCTCTACCAGTTAAAGGAGTTTCTGACAGAGGCTTCAATCCATGTGCCCAGTCAACTTCTTCGGGTTTTGGGGTTTGAAAGGCGTCAAACGCACTCTTCATCAGTTTCTCTGTTGGCTTTGACAATGTTTTCTTCTTCTTAGGCTCTTCTGTCAGTATCCCTTTGCCTTTATCTTTTGTTGTCGTGGCAGAACCTGTTGCTTCTGTGGGTTTTGAGGTTTGCACTTCTGTAGGTTTGATGGAGGTTGCCTCTGTGGATTTTGACGATTGTGACTTAGAGGACTTTTGTGGCGATGGTTCTGTTGGCTTGACTTGCTCTGTAACCTCTGTTGGAGGTTGTTTGGTGACTTCTTCTGTGAGCTCAGTTTCTGTTGATGAAGTGTTGTCATTAAATCTTCTTGCCATTCTGAAGGCTAAAGTGAACCTGTGCCTTTCTTCTTCTCTCTTCACCATACGATCACTCATTGTTGTGTGCATCCTTTTCAGAATGTCAGAAGCAGAGGTCGTTACTCTTTTTGGTTTGGTGGCAATCGACTTTCTTCTGGGTATGGTTTGGGGTGTTTCCACAGAGGTGGGTGTTTTCTCTGTGGTTGGTTCATCTGTTTCTTCCAAAATGATTACCTCAGGGACGGTTGTTGCCTCTGAGGTTTGCTTATCTGCTTCTGTAGTGTTGGGTTCTTCAGAGGTTGAATCCACAGAGATGGGTGTATTCTCTGTGGTTTGTTGAGTTTGTTGTTGTCGGGTCTGTTCTGGAGGTGCTTGACTCAGAGGTTCTGCGGCTATTGGTGGACCTGTAAGTCCTCTGCTTGCAGTTTTCTCTGTAGTTTTCTCCCCCTCAGGATGATCTGATGGACCAGGATGGTCATCATCATCAGAGTCATCCTGACCCTTGTCTGATGTACCCTCTGCTCTGCAGGAAGCATCGGGTTTCTTTGGCATTGTGGCTCCAGCAGCGATCAGTTTCGCGCAGACATCATCACAGAGGCCAAGAAGAGTTGCTAGCTCTGCCTCTGTTTTGAATCTCATCCTTCCTACACTTTCTCTGAAATCTTTGACGAAGTTAGCATTGGCAGTGGTGAAGGAAAGGATGACTTCTGTCACTTGATTAATCACGTTCTGCCCAAGCTCTGTCAGCTGTGCTCTTGTCATGTAGTCTTTGGGTTGCATCAGCATGGTATTTTGCATGGCTTCTTCTTGAACTTTTTGTAGGGCCTTCTGTAGATCTGCAGGAGTGATGCCCGTTGACACTGAAGTCTGTTTGTTCAATTGATCAAGGAACTTGTTGATGGAGTTCTCAATCGAAGGAGTAGTTGTTGCGGCAGAAGTGGTGGATGCAGTGGCAGCAGACTTCATTTGTGAGATGGCAGTTTTCACCTCTGTGGACAGGTTGTCCATTTTGGTGTTTAGGTTTAGCAGTGCCAGTGATGTTGTCTCTGCAAAAGATTTGAAAGAGCTTTGCAACTATTTCATTGTTTGGTTCACAGAGGTGACAAGGGTTTGGAACTCATCCCTTGATACTTGTGTTCCTTGTGTAACCTCTGGAGGAACACATTCGTCTCCAGAGTGAGTCCCTGTTCCTGGGACACCTTCGTTCACCCTTGTTTGTACGATGGGGGTGGAAGGATTTCCTTCTGATCCTTGAGAGGAAACATGAGTTTCAATCCCTACAGAAGTTCTGAGAAGAATATTGTCCAAATCCACTCCAGAGGTGGGTATTGGAATATCCTTCTGTTGACTAGGAGACTTGTCCAGAGTCTCTTTGTCTTTGTGCTCTCTACTTCTCTCTGAAAGAAGTGTGGGTCTTAACAAGTGTGTGGCAGAGGAAACAAATTCCTCTGTTGGGCGTTCTTCTGTGATCTGGGGCAATTGATCACGAACTATAGGTGAGTCTCTTTGAGGAGACTCCCTAGGAATGGTTTCCCCGGTTTTTGTGGGCACAGAGGTTGAAAGAATAACCTCTGGCTGGATGGTTTGGGTGAGGTTCGAGCTGTGCTGCTCTTTTTCAATGACACCTTCTGCAGCTAGACCTGCGGTGTCAGAAATGTGGGTTGCACTGGGAGGGGGTGATTGATGTGTGCCTTCTTCAACTTCGGCATCTTTTCTTGTTTCTTCTTCTGGTTCTGTGGAAGTTCCTTTCTCTGTGCGCAAGGAGTCATACATGTGATGAGATCCGTATAATCTCATGACATGAGGATGATAGAGACCTTTTCGTATCCAGATAGCCTCTTCTTCATCTGAATCTACCTCTGAGATTTCTATCCCTGTTTCTGTGGTTTCTTCTACAGCCGTTGCCTCTGTAACTTTAGTTGTATTCCACTCAGCTTCGGTTTGTTCTGTATCTTCTGAAGCTTGGTTTGGACTTCTTCTGTGGACGTCCAATCCTTGAATGAAAGGGTTTTGTAAAATCACAGGGGTTTCGGCTGGTTGATTTCTGGGTGTTGTGTCATCTTCTTGTAGATGAGTGTCAGTACCAGAAATGAAGAAATCATGTTCTTCTGGAGAGTGGTGGTCGAGAGGTTGTGCCGTCCACCCTGCTGTATTAAGGGTGTTTGCAATTTCGGGGTTCTGTAGGAAATCATTCAGGTCTCCCTGGTGAGCAAATCTATCTGGAGATTGATAGGGTGATTGATATCCTTCTTCTGTCATTCCTATTTCTGCATCTTCTTCTTCTGCAGTTTCACCCTCTATGATTGCCTCTTCTGCAATGGTAACCAATTTTTTAAATGATTTACCATGCTTCTTTTTGGTTTTCCTCCTTTTTGGTTTTGGTGCCCCTTCCTCTGTTGATTTGGATCTTTTCTTTTTCTGTTTTGTGAAAAGGGGAGGAGCAGAGGAGCCAATCTCTGTGGCATGGGGAGGTGAAGGTCTATCTTCTGTAGTGCTAGTTGATGTGCCTTCTGCAGTTTTTCTCTTCTTAGCTTTTGGAGTAGAAGCAGAGATCTTTGCTGAAGATTTCTTTCCCATTATTTCTGCGCGTTTGGCTATGAAGCTGAGCTGGATAGCCATGTGTTTTGCTAACTTTTGATCCTTTTCTGCTTGAGTGGAAAGAGGTTTTGCTATCATTGTTCCTAGGGGGACACCTAAACGCGGGGGTGTCATAGGACTCGGTTTTGGAGTTCTATGATCGCGTATATACTCTTTCTTAAGGGATATGTTCGATGTGTAGCGCAGAAGTTTCTTTGACAGAGGTCTGCAGTGTGAGTAGCCATCAGCATGATCAGTGGGGGTATTTTTGTTCATCGGGAACTATTTGGGAGTTGGCCCTTCCATTGGCCAATTTTGGATTAGCAGCAGAGGTTCGAACAGTACTCCCAATATTCTTTGGAATTGCAGAGGTGGTAGAAAGTTGGGATCGTTCTCTTTGACCCTTTTCGAGTTGTTCTTTCTGTCGATGGTGTTTATGATCTCTTGCATCATTATGGTCGCATAATCTAGTGGAAGATCATAGTAAACCCCATACATGATGCTCAAGATTTGATGTGAGCTCTGGTCAATACTCCCTATCTTTCCTGTCAGACATCTGTTAAGAATAGAGAACAAAGTGTTCCACAGAGGTGGCAATCGGCCTCTGCGGAAGTCATTTCTCTTCTGTAGTTTGGTGTTGTACCCAAGCATTTCCACGAATCGACAGAGCTCTTCGTCTGTTGGTTGCTCTGCATAACTTTTCAATCCCAGAAGACCCCTCGTTGGTAGGTTGAATTCAAGTGAGAACATTGTTCTGTTGAACTTGATTTCAAGATGCTCAGATTTATCAGGTCTTGAAATGTACCCTTTGATAAGAGAATCGTCTTTATCAAATCGGCAACTTTGCCAAAATTGGTTCAAATAACGGACTGGAATTCTGTTAGGGGTTCTTGATAGTAGAGGGAAGAGGATATGGTTTTCCATGATGTTCAGAAGTATGGCATGGGCTTCGCCGAAAGTAGTGGGTGAGGGGACCAAATAGCAGTTGTTGGATTTGATAGGAAGAGTGGCTTCAAAATGATCCTTAGCTATGAAGTTTTGCAAGTGTGTCGTCGGAGCAAAGTCTGCGGAGTCCCCAGAATCTTGTTGTTCAATATCTCTTGCAAGGCTGGGGTTTTCAGAATGTTCTGAATGAGCAGGGGAGTTTTCCGTTGAGTTCGTCGGAGAGAGTTCAGAGGATGTAGCTCGAGAAGATGAAGCCATTTGCAAGTGTTTTGCAGGGTATCGCCGGAGAAGAAGATGAGAGTTTGTAAAAGGTTTTATGAGAGGGTAAGGTTTGTTTTTATAGGATGGTAAAACGGTAGACTTCGAAAGGGTAAAATATATGGCAATGGATTAAAGTTTGGAATCCGCACTCGAGTTTGAGCGGCGGGTTCAACTTACCAAAAAAAACGTTCCATGTTTGCCCAATGAAAATGGGACACGTAGGCCATGTCAGAAGATGACAGGACGTCGTGCGCGGCCCATTAATGCTAGGCGCGTGGAGTTGTTCTTAGCCATATGAATTTCACTCGCAGTAAAAGTAACCGTTATTACTACAGAGATGCCCAAGTAATCAGATTGACAGAGCTTCTGTAGTTTACAGAGGCTCTGTGATCTTGATAATCTTTGATGTTTATCCCTTTTTCATATATCTCATTGTTATCATGACTTCTGTGGGGTTCTTCTTTAACCAAAACATTGGAGAGGATAAAATCGGATTTTTGTGAATAAATTTGCTTTGCAGAGGTTTTGTGGCTCTGTTGGAACTTGCAGAAGTTCTGTGAGGGCCAGCAGAAGCTCTATGAGAGAAAAAATCTCATAACAAAAATTTTATTAGTATTTTTGATCATCCAATTTTTGATTTGGTTTAAGAGATGTTTTTCGGACATATTTGAAAGTTTGTGTCCGAGAAAACTGTTAAAAAAAACGGTTTGTTCGAGAAGGTCATGGTCTGCGTTTTCGGTTTTCGAGATAACATTCCAAAAGATCGACAGAAGTTTAATTTGTGATCACAGAGCATATTTCCTGCAGAAGCTCTGTTGAGCTCAGCAGAAGCTCTATGACCTTAAATTTCTCCTAATTCGAATTTTGTGAAACTTTTTGAGCTTTTGATTTTTGAAATGTTATTCACAGTATATTTAGGACATATTTGACAATTCTTGTCCTAGAAAATTGTTTTCCAAAAACCTTTTGTGCGAGAGACATACCTTTTGGTTCTTCTTTTCTCGGCAGTGATATCTGACTTCTGTCGATATGGAGTCATCGACATTTTTCTTTGGCTTTCCCTTGAAAGTTTTATCTCTTTAGATCATTTCAGGGTTCCCATCTGCTCCCCCTTGATCTAATCACCTCTGTAGATCAAGTAATTTCCTTTTGCTCCCCCTTGACCTAATCACCTCTGTAGATCAAGTAATTTCCTTTTGCTCCCCCTTGACCTATGCTTGGATCAAAGAATGATAAGTTTTGCATAGAACATAGGTCATGGTCTTTCAGAGGTTCTGTAGGGGTCGTCAGAGGTTCTGAGTTGACTTACAGAAGCTCTGTAGTTTCAAGAACTATTGAAGGTGTTAAGAATTTACATATCGAAGTAGAATCTTTCAAAACAATAATTTAAGCAATGTATTTACTTATTATTTATAGAAGATAAAACTATACTTACTGAGGATTTTCACACCATGTTAATCATTCCTATCATACCCACCAAGAAGTTGAATCTTTTCTCGTCTAGTGCTTTGGTGAATAAGTCAGCGAGTTGATATTCTGTGGGCACAAAATGCATTTCGATTGTACCGTATTCAACATGATGTTTCAAGAAGTGATACCTTATATCGATATGCTTGGTTTTTGAGTGTTGCACAGGGTTGGCAGAGATAGCAATAGCACTTTTGGAATCGCAGAAGATGGGTATTTTGAACAGGATGTGGCCGTAGTCTTTTAGCTGAGTCTTCATCCATAGAACCTGAGAACAACAGCTAGCGGCAGCAACGTATTCAGCTTCTGCAGTGGATGTGGAAACACAATTCTGCTTCTTGGAGGTCCAACTGACTAGTTTACCACCTAGGAATTGACAACTCCCGGAGGTACTCTTTCTGTCGAGCATGCATCCTCCATAGTCTGAATCTGTATAAGCTTTAAGACCAAAACCAGAGTTCTGTGGATACCAGAGACCAAGATTTTTGGTCCCTTTTAGGTATCTAAAGATTCTCTTTACGGCATCATAATGTGATTTCTTTGGATTAGCTTGATAGCGTGCACAGAGACATGTGGCATGCATAATGTCAGGTCTGCTTGCTGTTAAGTATAACAGAGATCCAATCATGCCTCTGTAGAGAGTGCATTCTACAGAGATGCCATCTGAATCTAAGAATAACTTGTTTCCAGTGGCCATTGGAGTTTTCATTGCAGAGGCATCAGAGAAGCTATACTTGGAAAGAA
Organism: Saussurea involucrata; assembly: GCA_033807775.1. NCBI lineage: Eukaryota > Viridiplantae > Streptophyta > Magnoliopsida > Asterales > Asteraceae > Saussurea > Saussurea involucrata. The sequence goes on from JAWVWS010000995.1 coordinate 157,949, forward strand.
TGTCAGAGACATATTTAGGTTGATTTATAAAAATTCCCTCTGATGATTGTTTGACTTGGAGTCCGAGGAAGAAAGTTAATTCTCCCATCATACTCATTTCAAACTCACTCTGCATGAGTTTTTCAAATCTTTTACACTCTTCTGAATTAGTAGACCCAAAAATTATGTCATCTACGTATATTTGTACAAGCATTATCTCACTACTTTTGCGTTTATAGAATAAGGTAGTATCTGTTGTACCTCTGTTGTAACCATTGACTAGAAGAAAGGTAGAAAGTCGTTCATACCATGCTCGTGGAGCCTGTTTCAGTCCATATAGAGCTTTTTCAAGGTAGTATACATGCCTTGGAAACTTTGAGCTTTCAAATCCTGGTGGCTGATTAACGTAGACCTCTTCTTGGATTTCACCGTTGAGAAAAGCTGATTTTACGTCCATCTGATAGACTTTAAAACCTCTGTGGGCTGCGAAGGCTAAGAATATTCTTATTGCTTCGAGCCGTGCGACAGGGGCAAAAGTTTCATCGTAGTCTATGCCTTCTTCTTGTCTATATCCCTTTGCTACCAATCTTGCTTTGTTTCTGATGACCACTCCATCTTCATCCTTCTTGTTTCTGTAGACCCATTTAGTCCCAATGGCCTGTTTTCCTCTTGGCAGAGGTACTAGAGTCCATACTCTGTTACGCTCAAATTGCAAAAGTTCTTCTTGCATGGCGTCTACCCAGTTTGGGTCATCTAGGGCTTCAGAAATCTTCTTTGGTTCTATCACACTAATAAAATTTGTAAAGAAACAAAAGTTAGCAGTGGCAGACCTTGTTTTTACTGCGTCAGAAGGTTCTCCGATTATTTGACTTGGAGGATGGCTTTTTGTCCATTGAGTTGTGCGTGGAAGATGATCATCAATGTCATTCAGACTTTCTTTAGAGACTTCATGTGTTTCTTCTTGTGTAGCCTCTGTTGTTCTTCGTGCCTTGGTAGTTGATTCTACCGTTTGTGGAATGATTTGTATGAGTGGTGGTGGAGTTTGTTCCTCTGAGGACGTATAGTCTTGGTCCTCGATTTCCTCTGTAATTGGTTCTTCTGTGGTTTGTGCAGCTTCTGTGGTCGTTTTCCTTGATGTTTCATCTTCTGCACTTTCTTCTGCTTCGGCAATTGCATCTGTAGTATTTACAGAAGAAGATGAAGCATTGTTAGGACCAGTTAGAGACAAACCTGTAGGATTTTGTCCGACAGAGGATGGTTCTTCAGAAACCCTGATTGTTCCAACAAAAGGATCAATGTTTTCGTGGAGCATCTCTAAAAATAGAAGATCCAAGTCTTCTTTTGCTTGTGAGATGACAGAGGATTTCCCTTTAATTCCGAGTTCTGAACTGATTTGTTCAGAAGTCATCTGGAATGAATCATCAAAAGAAACATTGATGCTTTCTACAATCTTGTGAGACTTTGTAAGGAATGTTCTGTAGGCTTTGGAAGTGGCAGAGTATCCAATGAATTTGCCTTCATCTGCTTTTACATCAAACTTTCCTCTTGAATCTCTGTCGTTTAAGACGAAGCATTTGCATCCGAATACATGGAAAAATTTGATGTTTGGCCGCCGTTTGTTAAGTAATTCGTAAGGCGTCTTGAGGTGCCTTTTCACAATGGTTGATCGATTTTGAGTATAACACGCAGTAGAAATTGCTTCTGCCCAAAAGTTCATTGATAATCCGCATGCTGACATCATAGTTCTTGCGGCTTCCACAAGTGTTCGATTTTTTCTTTCGACAACACCGTTCTGTTGTGGAGTGCGAGCTGCAGAGAAGTTCTGTGATATTCCTTCTGTTGAAAGATAGGCTTCAATGACAGAGTTTTTAAATTCTGTGCCATTGTCACTTCTTAACTTCTGTATTCTGCAATTATAAAGAACTTGGATTCTTTTCATTAGATTTATCAATATATTTGGAACATCTGATTTCTTTCTAACGAATTCAACCCATGTGAAACGCGAATACTCATCAATTAGGACAAGTATGTATTTCTTGCCACCTAGGCTCTGTATGGCAATGGGACCGCAGAGGTCGACATGAAGCATGTACAGAGGTCTAGTGCAAGATACATCTGTTTTGCCTTTGTGGGAAGCTCTTTTGAGTTTTCCCATCTCACAGGCAGAACATAAATGATCCTTATTGAATTTAACATTTGGCAAACCTTTAACTAGATCAAGTTTGACCAGTTTTTCCAATGTGTGAAAATTCAAGTGACAGAACCTGTTGTGCCATAACCAGGCTTCTTCACTTTTGTAGGCAACAAGGCAAACTTTGTCTTTGTTCTTTGAGTTGAAGTTCATTAGATATAGATCACCTATTCTTTCAGCTCGCAGAAGTTCCATACTTGTTTCTTCACTTTGTAGAGAGCAGAAAGTTCTTTTGAACAACACATTGAATCCTGTATCACAAAGTTGACTTACACTGAGTAGGTTGTGCTTAAGGCCATCCACATATGCAACTTTGTATACAGAAACGTCTTCTTTCCTTATGACTCCATAGCCTTTTATGTGTCCTTTCTTGTTGTCTCCAAAAGTCACAGATCCACCATCTTGTGTTTCTTTGTACGTGGATAGTGCACTTCTGTCACCAGTCATGTGCCTTGAGCATCCGGAGTCTAGATACCAGATTGGCACCTACTTCTTCTGCAGGACAATCACAGAGATTTAGGTACCCATATCCATATGGGTCCAATATTGTTAGAGTTTTTCAAGTTTGCCTTGGCATTCTTGAAATACATTTTGTTCTCTGCAGAAGAGTCAGATTGTTTCTTTGTGGGATTTGACTTTTGAATTGTCGTAGAGAGTAAACAGACTTGACTTGAAAAATGATTATTAAGTTTAGACATAAGATCAAAGCAATGACAGTATTGAATATGAGATGTAATTTGCTTGAACTTTTCATTGAACTTTTTAAACTCAGCCACAGAGGCATTACATTCTTTCTTTACATTAGATTTCCTATTACTAGAAGATCTATGAATACTCGAATGTTGTTTGCAAAAGCTCTGTTTAGGACCTGCCTTCTGTGGGTTGCTTCTTTGGTGAACTTCTTTCATCACTGTCACAGAAGAAAAAGATTTATTAACCTTGGGTTTTGAAAATCTAGAACTTATAGGATCAATAGAGGTCTTCTGTAACATTTTAAGCTCAGCAGAGGTTTTGATATGTAGATTCAATTTTAGAAAATCTTGGCAGATTGGAATCTCTGTGAGTTTCTCTTTTGGAGAAATAGTTCTGTGAGGAACTTCAGAGGAGAATTTGACATCCTCTGTGTCACAGTGAATTATCCCTGATTTGAAATCAGTCTCTGAGTTGTCAGAGGATGAATCGTCCTCGTATACAGAGGTTGAGTCAATTCTTTCAATAGAGGCTGGATTTTCTGAGCATGTATCGTACGAGCTTTCTTCCTCTGTAGAATAGTTTTCATAGATTGCAGAGGTTTCTAATAAGATTTCTTCAGTGAGAGTTTTATCTATAGAAGATGTACAGAAATTTTCTAAAACGCTTGATTTCCATATTTCCAAAATTTCTTTTTCAATTAAATTTTTAAAGTTTTCTTCTGAAAAAATGGGTTTAAACTCAGGAGCTTCTGCTGATAATTTCTTTTCAATGTTTATCAAACAGACAAAAGCAACCTGTGTTTGGGTCTCTAGTTTACCAAACTTGAAGATACCAATCTGATCTTGTGTTTTCAGATATTTCTTTGGTTTGATACCTCTATTGACAGAGGTTGAAGATGATGAGTCTATGTTTTCAAACCACACGTTAATCATCTTCTTATGTTTCTTCAAGTAAGGATCCACAGAGATTTTCGCCCTTTTGCTTACAGAGATTAGATTTGGAAAATCTGGTTTGTTCGTTTTTCCAATCACAAATAAAGAGGACAGAGGTTTGTTTCTTTTGCCTTCAACACCTAGGGTGATATCATCATACCCTATACCTCGTCTTCCTATTTGTGAGTTTACTTTTTCATAAACTTTCTGTGCATCTTTATAGTTTTTAATCAAAACTTCTCTTCTGAGTAAATCTTGCCATAATACCTCTCTTTCTCTTTGAAAGTATTCTTTAAGAGCTCTTATGTCAGTAGTTTCGCTCCTTGAAACTGAAAGTTCTTTTGCTTTATCTTTTAACGTATTGGTTAATTTAGAAATTTGTTTTTTTAAAGGATCTAGAGTTTTGTTCCAATTCTTTTCTATTCTCTCTTTTTCCACAAAAATCTTTGCTTTTTCTTGAGTGAGAAGCCGTACTTCTCTCTCATTGAAGGTGAGTCTTTTCTGAATAATTTGATTTATCTCTTTCAGTTCAATTAATTCAATGTTAATTCTAAGTGTATTATCATCTACAGAGGTAATACAAGAGTTGGAATTTGAAGTAGATACCTCAGAGTCAGTGCAGGAGTCGACTTCTGCCATGCCACAGAAGAGGGCATTGGCGGTATGTTCATCGTCAGAAGTAGAGTCTGACTGGAAGTCTTCTGTGTTCTCCTCAGAATGTCCTTTTGCCATTAAGGATTTTTGAGCATAATACTCGGCTTTCTTTTTGTAGAAAGCAGAGTCCCTCTGTGGGCGATTTGATCTGCTTCTGCATTCATTCGCAAAATGGCCGGGTTTGCCGCAGTTAAAACACCCTTGAGGAGTGTTTCCTGTTCGATCATTGGACTTCTGTAGGTCTCCGCCTTTCTCTGATCTACATTCATTTGCATAGTGACCAGGTTTGCCGCATTTGTAGCATTCTTGCTGTGTGTGGCTTACCGAGTCATCTGACCTCTGTCGGTCATTTCCTCTGTAATGTCTTTCGCTTGACCTCTGTCGGCCACTCGATTCTTCTTCTCTTCTGTCATCTCTTCTGTTTTCTCTATCATATCTTTCATTTCCGGAACCTCTTCTGTTTCCTCTGAACTCTTTTGTCAATAGAGCTAAAGATTTAGCTAGTGACGCAAGAGTTATTTCTTTTTCTGCTTGCTCTTCTTCTTCACTGTCTATTCTCACCATCTTCTTCTTCTCCTTCTTCTTCTCCTCTGTGGCTTTTTCATTTCTTGGTCTCTGTGCATCTTCTTTAGTTTTACTAACCAATGCATATGGTACAATGGTTAGTGTTTTAGCCTGTGCTATCTGAGGTTCTTGTGCGGCTAATGTTCCGTAAAGATCAGAGAGAGTCCAGGTGTCTAGATCCTGATTTGTCTGTAGGGACATAGACAGCTGGAGCCATTCTTCATTTAGACTTTTTAAAAACATGACATTGTTTTCTTCAGAAGTTCTGTCAATGCCTGATTTTCTGCACTTGTTGATTAGAGAGTTGAATCTGTCGTATGTTGTTTGCAGAGATTCTGTTGAAGAGGCTCTGAATGCATGATATTCATTGATGTACCGTGCTCTTCGGTTTTTTTGTGTTTTAGCACCTCCTTCCAACTGTCTTTCCAGTTCTTTCCACAGATCATGCGCTGTTTCACATGAATCCAAGGATTGAAAGAGTTCGTTGGGTATTGCCATAATCAATGTCCTCTTGGTTTTCTGAGCAACTTCATCTTCTGCTTTATCTTCGGTTGACCACTCCCCTTTTGGCTTTGGTTTTTGATGTTCGGGGATTTCGGCAGATTCAGCAGTAGCAGGTATACGAGGTACTACTGTCATGGGAATAGGAGGAGGATTGTACAGATATTGTACTTGATTTTTTTCAGTGCCCTCGAAAAAATGGACCATTCTTATTTTCCACTGAGGATACTCATCTCGAAGGAAACTAGGAGGTTTAGTGAGAGAACCAGTAGTAAAGAAATTATTTGTATTTGTCATTTTTGAAGATTTTAGAAAGAAGGTATGACTAAAGAGTTACTTCGATGAACTTGAAGATTTTCTGAGTTTAAGCAGTTTCCAGACACAATAATATCTATCACGAATCTTGATAAGTGGATCACTTGATATTGAAAATCAAGAGTGGCTCTGATACCAATTGTTGGAACCCAGATACACTTAATCAAGATTAACAGTCTATTAGTTGAGTTTAGAGTTTGATGCGGAAGCGTATTAAACTAACAGATATGTTTGATAGATATTAGAACGCACATATATAAAGAAAACAGTAAGGAATAAAAAGGATTTCTTGAACAGTTACTGTTATTCAATATATAATAAGAACACGAAGAACAGATTAATAACTGTTGGTGTGTGTGAGAATATAACACTCAGATATTTGACAATAACGTTTGAGAGTATTAGTGATTCCTTGTGTATTCGTTCTTAGGAAGATCTCAACATGAGACTTCCTTTTATACTACTCTTAGAAGACTATTAAGTAGGTCACTATTCCTTTTACGGCATGAATAGTAAACTGGACGGTGTGAACAGTTGTTTGAGCCATGCGCATTTAATGGCCTTAAAGGAATCTACCCGTTCAGCAAGAGGTTTCACTCGGACATAAAGTTCTGAAAAGATAGGTTCACATACCTGACACGGCTTTTTCATGTCTTCTTCAGCAGGAGACATCTTCAGTTGCACTGGAGTGATCGTCAGACGATTGTTCGATTCAAAGTGGCACAGTATCACGAATACTTAAATGTCCCCCTCCTGCGACTTAGCACGGGGGTCCCGCTAAGATGAAGTAAACACTAAGTGACCGGGTAAAAGATGTCCGGATAAGATGAAGAGTCCTAATAACTTGAGTTGTCCGGATGCAATGAAGTTTCCGGGTAAAATGGATTGTCCGGATAAGATATGTCCGGAAACACTGGGTTTCCGGATACAAATGTTACCCGGATAATATAAGGAATAGTGACTTACCCGGATTGTAGAACTTACCCGGAAAAATGAGGAGTCCGGATGGAATTGGATTTATCCGGATGAAAATCACACAAACGTCCGGACACCTTTAAGTTGTCCGGAAAATTCGGTTGTTTTATCCGGACAAGTCGGCAGTTTGCTCAAATCGATCGATTTTTTCGATTAGGGTTGCACATGAAGGTTCCTGAAAGATTAGAAACAATCCCAAACACAAAAACAAAAACAATACTAACCCAATCGTTTTTAGAGCAAAAACAACAAGTTTTGATGGTTAAAAATCGAATCTTTGTCAAGAACACAACCAAAACTTTAGATCTTAAATTGCTAAATTGACCACTCAAACGATCGAATTGGAATGCGAAAATTTGCAGAATTACTCACAAGTATAATGCTAACACAACCCAATAAATAGAATTGAACAATTTAGCCAGAATCAAGATTTCAAAAAAGTCATGATGAGCGCATACGGGAAAAGTCAAAATCTTACCGGAAATCACTAGAGATGCTTTGAATCGAATCCGTCCGTCTGCTCTGATACCAATTGTTGAATCCAGATTCGTGCAACGATTATGTTTGTGAATAAGCAAATAAGAACAGTTGATATGATTCACAAAGGCTGCCCACTTAGCTATTGAATTAGGGAGAATTACAGTGTAAAGCAGAAAAGCTAAATGAGACAACTAGCTAATTTTCTAAGCTAATTGCACTTTAAATACGCTGGGCCTGTGGTAACAAGCCCACGGCCCGTTCACAATGGACTAAGATTAATCTATTACAAATTAACCCTTGAACTTTAAATCAACACATATTTTACCCTAACACCAAACCCTTGGGTATGTCCTTTTCCATTTCCACCGAAAGTCACAGAGGGACCCTTCTCTTCCTTGTATTCAGCGAGCAGGTTTTTCTTTCCAGTCATGTGTCTAGAGCATCCGCTATCGAGATACCAAATACTCTTTTTAATCTGCATCACAAAGGAAGATTAGTTTTTCTTGGGTACCCACTTAACCATGTGTACACGTTTGTCAGTGGAAGTAGTTGGAATGGAAGGTTCAACAATCTTCGCAGCATTTGAAGATTCAGCTTTGTCAGTCTTCACTTTGGTTAATTTCTTAACCTCAGTGGTCTTCTTTGCCTTGGGGGAAATTTTCACCTTAGCTATCTTTTCCGCTTTGGTGGCTGAGGGACACTTACTAGCAATATGATCAGTAAGTCCACAGTGATAACATTTCCTATAACTAAAAGTAGTTCTAGGAGTATTTGAATGTTGAGCTTTTGATTTAGAATTAGAAGGACCAGCACCAAATAAGCTTTTGGCTTTTGAAATGGGAGGAACGTTTAGTTCTTCAGATTTCTTACCAAGGACATCCACTCTGAGTCTAGGAGTAGATCGCTGAATAGACCCACGCTGAGTAGATCCTAAGATCTGATTCTTTGATCCAGAGGAATAAATCACTAAAGCTTTAGAAGCATTCAGCTTTGGTACTAAAGTACCCTTCTGAGAATTTTGGTTGAAAGAAATTCCTTTACCTTTATCTTTAAAGACAGAGGTAGGTTTTGGATAAACCATTTTCTCTTTACCTTTTGAAGAGGTAGAAATTTCCTCAGAAATAGGTGGTCTGGACGAGGAACACTGAGGGGATGAAGTATCAGCGACTGAGGATACGAAAGTTCCAAATAAGAGCATGGAACGATCAGTGGTTGATTTTTGAGTTTCATATTTGTAACCGAGACCACGTTTATCACTCAAGCGTATCTGAGACTAAATTATCTCAGTGATCTTTGTTGAGGAATTACACCATCCTTCAACAGTAGCTTTTTCAGCTTTCAATGCACCTATAGCTTCTGCTCGTTCGATTTTGACTAGCTGATTTAAGTGCACTTGATCTTTAAAATCTTATTCAATTTTAGAAAGCTTTTCTATTTGAAGGTGACAGTTTTTAAGCTGTTCAGCGAGATCAAGGTTTTGGTTTTCAACTATAGTTTTGCCATTCATGGCTTCATATAAACTTCTAGTCAAGAGATCGATTTTACGGAGACTATCAGCTTCATCAATATTTGCAATATTTGTAAAGAAGGAAGGTGATACCTGAATTGCAGAGGAAGGAGAATGTTTGAACTTTCTTCCTCATCTTCAATCTTTGCCATAAGACAGAGATTTGCTTCATCATCTTCAGAGTCAGATGAAGATTCTTCTTCTTCAGAAGCAGCCCAATCGTAAACCATCAGGCCTTTGCCTTTCTTCTTAAAGCTTTTCAGCTTCGCATACTTTTCTTTCAGCTTAGCGTATTTGTCATCTTTATTCCTAGGAATAAAGGATTTCTTGGGAAACACTGAGTTTCTCGATACTTTCTTAGACCTGCACTCGTTAGCGAAATGCCCAGTCTTTTCGCAGTTAAAACAAGTAGCGGTAGACTTATCAACAGGAGCTGATGATCTTGGCTTATCAGTTATAGAAAGGGGTTTGTTCTTTCTGAACCTTTTCTTTTTGGCGAATCTCCTGAACTTTTTAGTTAGGAGAGCCAAATATTCATCATCATCTGAAGAGTCAATGTCTGATGACCTTTCAGAGTTACTCTCTAACTCAGTGATAGTGACCGAGGGTCGCTGAGTAGAGGGTTCCTCTGAGATTAAAGCAACAGGGGTGCTTTTGGAATCTTTTACAAGATTCTTCTTAAGATGGCTTGATTGCTCATGATTCAGCATCGTGCCATATAAGGTAGCAAGGGTCATTGATCTTAGATCCTTTGACAGCTTGAGACACATAGAATAACTGTCCCAGCTTTCAGGTAAACATTCTAGAAACTTTGTCAGCACTTCAAAGTTAGAATATTCCTTACCAACAGTTTTTAGATCTATTATTAAGCAATTAAAACGTTGGTGAACTTCAGAGAGAGTCTCATTCTTACCACAAATGAAACTTTCATACTGTCTTACCAGGTTGATCTTTCGAGAGTCCTGGACTTCAGCAGTACCTTCATACTGAACACAGATTGTGTCCCACATGGCTTTTGAGGATTTCAGGTTCATGACGGAATGGTAGACTTCGTCAGGATGAGCCATGGATAGTATGGATCTGGCTTTGGTGTCGATAGCCACTTTCTGTTGGAACCCAGATACACTTAATCAAGATTAACAGTCTATTAGTTGAGTTTAGAGTTTGATGCGGAAGCGTATTAAACTAACAGATATGTTTGATAGATATTAGAACGCACATATATAAAGAAAACAGTAAGGAATAAAAAAGATTTCTTGAACAGTTACTGTTATTCAATATATAATAAGAACACGAAGAACAGATTAATAACTGTTGGTGTGTGTGAGAATATAACACTCAGATATTTGACAATAACGTTTGAGAGTATTAGTGATTCCTTGTGTATTCGTTCTTAGGAAGATCTCAACATGAGACTTCCTTTTATACTACTCTTAGAAGACTATGAAGTAGGTCACTATTCCTTTTACGGCATGAATAGTAAACTGGATGGTGTGAACAGTTGTTTGAGCCATGCGCATTTAATGGAGCAGATGTACTATTGGTAAATGCATTAAATGGCGCAGACGTCTATTTTGTACCATTCCCTATTGAGTCCACTCAGAGCTTGACACGTGTTTTGACAGTACTTTTCCATGCAAGTTGATGAACGTATCCAGTAATATCTTCCAAGTCTTCATAGCAGACCACAGAGGCTCTGTAAGGCATTACAGAGGTTCTATGGTCTGACCTTCTGTGGAGCAGTCCACTTGTTTCCGAGTTGATCTTCTTCTTGCGCACTACGGAGGTTCTGTGATTACCTCTGTAGCTTTTGTGGCTTTCTGGACTTGATCTTCTGGAAGAAGTGGCAGAGCCTCTGTGAGAGGCTTTTCTATACTTAGCCTATTTTTCACTACTTCTAAATACTTCTATGATTAGGAAGATTGAAGCTAACAATCCCCCCCTAAGTAGTGAAAAATAAAAAAATTGAACTTGAGTTAAGTTTGGCTAAGTTAGATAAGACAGAGGTTAAACAATACCTCGAAATTTCTTTCATTTAGAAATATGCCAGAGGCATTTTACATTTGAGTACAATGAAAGATAAAACTTTGTTTGCAGAGATTGGAGGTCTGAGAATCAGATTTTGGCATCTTTGAAATCGTTGTAGCTTCTGTTGTCTCTGCCGACTTTTCTGATCTCTTTGTAGAATCTGATGCAGAGTTCTCTTAGGCGGATTGTTGAGTCTATTTCTCTGATGAAAGTATCTGCATCGTCTCTATCCATTTTCTCTGTACCTCTGTATTTTACAAGGCTTGCTCTGAATTTGCTCAGAGTACTGGTTGCGTACTTCTAACAATCCATGAGTACAAAAAGTTTAACCTGGTGTTGTGGGTTTTGAAATACTAACCCAAATCTTGGTTCTCTGATGATTGAGTTGGGCACAGCGTCTGGTGGGCAGCGATCTTCTGGTGGTCGTAGATCTAGATGTTTGAGACCAAGATCTTTTCCCAGCTGAAAATCTATCATGTTGTATAGCAGAAGCTTTTCCCTCATTGCTTTTCTCAATACTTGATAGGCTCTGGTGTTTGCCTCTGTGTTGTAGTTGTCCTTTGTCCATTGCAGAAGGTCAGGTAGATCGTATGGATTGATGTTTCTTAAGTCAGCATCAGCGAAGGTAGATTCTGAATTGTTCTCTCTTCTGACTCTGTAAAGATTGTACCTGACCCTTGGATAGGTTCTTGTGAAGGAGAATCTGCAGAAGATCACCTTTTTGATTTTGTGAATTGAGAAGACATCTGCTTTGGCTCTTGGCTTTGTTCTTGTGAAGATGTTCTCAAATTCTTCTCTGATCCTTGGATCTGTCACATGATCTATTGGATAGTTTGTCTGAAAGGATTGTTTGTAGAGGTATTTGTATACCACTTCTTCCATTTCTTCATGTGTTGGACCAGGTCGTGGAATTTGTCTTCTGAGACTCTCCATCTGTTGAACAACTTCTGCAGCTCTACCAGTTAAAGGAGTTTCTGACAGAGGCTTCAATCCATGTGCCCAGTCAACTTCTTCGGGTTTTGGGGTTTGAAAGGCGTCAAACGCACTCTTCATCAGTTTCTCTGTTGGCTTTGACAATGTTTTCTTCTTCTTAGGCTCTTCTGTCAGTATCCCTTTGCCTTTATCTTTTGTTGTCGTGGCAGAACCTGTTGCTTCTGTGGGTTTTGAGGTTTGCACTTCTGTAGGTTTGATGGAGGTTGCCTCTGTGGATTTTGACGATTGTGACTTAGAGGACTTTTGTGGCGATGGTTCTGTTGGCTTGACTTGCTCTGTAACCTCTGTTGGAGGTTGTTTGGTGACTTCTTCTGTGAGCTCAGTTTCTGTTGATGAAGTGTTGTCATTAAATCTTCTTGCCATTCTGAAGGCTAAAGTGAACCTGTGCCTTTCTTCTTCTCTCTTCACCATACGATCACTCATTGTTGTGTGCATCCTTTTCAGAATGTCAGAAGCAGAGGTCGTTACTCTTTTTGGTTTGGTGGCAATCGACTTTCTTCTGGGTATGGTTTGGGGTGTTTCCACAGAGGTGGGTGTTTTCTCTGTGGTTGGTTCATCTGTTTCTTCCAAAATGATTACCTCAGGGACGGTTGTTGCCTCTGAGGTTTGCTTATCTGCTTCTGTAGTGTTGGGTTCTTCAGAGGTTGAATCCACAGAGATGGGTGTATTCTCTGTGGTTTGTTGAGTTTGTTGTTGTCGGGTCTGTTCTGGAGGTGCTTGACTCAGAGGTTCTGCGGCTATTGGTGGACCTGTAAGTCCTCTGCTTGCAGTTTTCTCTGTAGTTTTCTCCCCCTCAGGATGATCTGATGGACCAGGATGGTCATCATCATCAGAGTCATCCTGACCCTTGTCTGATGTACCCTCTGCTCTGCAGGAAGCATCGGGTTTCTTTGGCATTGTGGCTCCAGCAGCGATCAGTTTCGCGCAGACATCATCACAGAGGCCAAGAAGAGTTGCTAGCTTTGCCTCTGTTTTGAATCTCATCCTTCCTACACTTTCTCTGAAATCTTTGACGAAGTTAGCATTGGCAGTGGTGAAGGAAAGGATGACTTCTGTCACTTGATTAATCACGTTCTGCCCAAGCTCTGTCAGCTGTGCTCTTGTCATGTAGTCTTTGGGTTGCATCAGCATGGTATTTTGCATGGCTTCTTCTTGAACTTTTTGTAGGGCCTTCTGTAGATCTGCAGGAGTGATGCCCGTTGACACTGAAGTCTGTTTGTTCAATTGATCAAGGAACTTGTTGATGGAGTTCTCAATCGAAGGAGTAGTTGTTGCGGCAGAAGTGGTGGATGCAGTGGCAGCAGACTTCATTTGTGAGATGGCAGTTTTCACCTCTGTGGACAGGTTGTCCATTTTGGTGTTTAGGTTTAGCAGTGCCAGTGATGTTGTCTCTGCAAAAGATTTGAAAGAGCTTTGCAACTCTTTCATTGTTTGGTTCACAGAGGTGACAAGGGTTTGGAACTCATCCCTTGATACTTGTGTTCCTTGTGTAACCTCTGGAGGAACACATTCGTCTCCAGAGTGAGTCCCTGTTCCTGGGACACCTTCGTTCACCCTTGTTTGTACGATGGGGGTGGAAGGATTTCCTTCTGATCCTTGAGAGGAAACATGAGTTTCAATCCCTACAGAAGTTCTGAGAAGAATATTGTCCAAATCCACTCCAGAGGTGGGTATTGGAATATCCTTCTGTTGACTAGGAGACTTGTCCAGAGTCTCTTTGTCTTTGTGCTCTCTACTTCTCTCTGAAAGAAGTGTGGGTCTTAACAAGTGTGTGGCAGAGGAAACAAATTCCTCTGTTGGGCGTTCTTCTGTGATCTGGGGCAATTGATCACGAACTATAGGTGAGTCTCTTTGAGGAGACTCCCTAGGAATGGTTTCCCCGGTTTTTGTGGGCACAGAGGTTGAAAGAATAACCTCTGGCTGGATGGTTTGGGTGAGGTTCGAGCTGTGCTGCTCTTTTTCAATGACACCTTCTGCAGCTAGACCTGCGGTGTCAGAAATGTGGGTTGCACTGGGAGGGGGTGATTGATGTGTGCCTTCTTCAACTTCGGCATCTTTTCTTGTTTCTTCTTCTGGTTCTGTGGAAGTTCCTTTCTCTGTGCGCAAGGAGTCATACATGTGATGAGATCCGTATAATCTTACGACATGAGGATGATAGAGACCTTTTCGTATCCAGATAGCCTCTTCTTCATCTGAATCTACCTCTGAGATTTCTATCCCTGTTTCTGTGGTTTCTTCTACAGCCGTTGCCTCTGTAACTTCAGTTGTATTCCACTCAGCTTCGGTTTGTTCTGTATCTTCTGAAGCTTGGTTTGGACTTCTTCTGTGGGCGTCCAATCCTTGAATGAAAGGGTTTTGTAAAATCACAGGGGTTTCGGCTGGTTGATTTCTGGGTGTTGTGTCATCTTCTTGTAGATGAGTGTCAGTACCAGAAATGAAGAAATCATGTTCTTCTGGAGAGTGGTGGTCGAGAGGTTGTGCCGTCCACCCTGCTGTATTAAGGGTGTTTGCAATTTCGGGGTTCTGTAGGAAATCATTCAGGTCTCCCTGGTGAGCAAATCTATCTGGAGATTGATAGGGTGATTGATATCCTTCTTCTGTCATTCCTATTTATGCATCTTCTTCTTCTGCAGTTTCACCCTCTATGATTGCCTCTTCTGCAATGGTAACCAATTTTTTAAATGATTTACCATGCTTCTTTTTGGTTTTCCTCCTTTTTGGTTTTGGTGCCCCTTCCTCTGTTGATTTGGATCTTTTCTTTTTCTGTTTTGTGAAAAGGGGAGGAGCAGAGGAGCCAATCTCTGTGGCATGGGGAGGTGAAGGTCTATCTTCTGTAGTGCTAGTTGATGTGCCTTCTGCAGTTTTTCTCTTCTTAGCTTTTGGAGTAGAAGCAGAGATCTTTGCTGAAGATTTCTTTCCCATTATTTCTGCGCGTTTGGCTATGAAGCTGAGCTGGATAGCCATGTGTTTTGCTAACTTTTGATCCTTTTCTGCTTGAGTGGAAAGAGGTTTTGCTATCATTGTTCCTAGGGGGACACCTAAACGCGGGGGTGTCATAGGACTCGGTTTTGGAGTTCTATGATCGCGTATATACTCTTTCTTAAGGGATATGTTCGATGTGTAGCGCAGAAGTTTCTTTGACAGAGGTCTGCAGTGTGAGTAGCCATCAGCATGATCAGTGGGGGTATTTTTGTTCATCGGGAACTGTTTGGGAGTTGGCCCTTCCATTGGCCAATTTTGGATTAGCAGCAGAGGTTCGAACAGTACTCCCAATATTCTTTGGAATTGCAGAGGTGGTAGAAAGTTGGGATCGTTCTCTTTGACCCTTTTCGAGTTGTTCTTTCTGTCGATGGTGTTTATGATCTCTTGCATCATTATGGTCGCATAATCTAGTGGAAGATCATAGTAAACCCCATACATGATGCTCAAGATTTGATGTGAGCTCTGGTCAATACTCCCTATCTTTCCTGTCAGACATCTGTTAAGAATAGAGAACAAAGTGTTCCACAGAGGTGGCAATCGGCCTCTGCGGAAGTCATTTCTCTTCCGTAGTTTGGTGTTGTACCCAAGCATTTCCACGAATCGACAGAGCTCTTCGTCTGTTGGTTGCTCTGCATAATTTTTCAATCCCAGAAGACCCCTCGTTGGTAGGTTGAATTCAAGTGAGAACATTGTTCTGTTGAACTTGATTTCAAGATGCTCAGATTTATCAGGTCTTGAAATGTACCCTTTGATAAGAGAATCGTCTTTATCAAATCGGCAACTTTGCCAAAATTGGTTCAAATAACGGACTGGAATTCTGTTAGGGGTTCTTGATAGTAGAGGGAAGAGGATATGGTTTTCCATGATGTTCAGAAGTATGGCATGGGCTTCGCCGAAAGTAGTGGGTGAGGGGACCAAATAGCAGTTGTTGGATTTGATAGGAAGAGTGGCTTCAAAATGATCCTTAGCTATGAAGTTTTGCAAGTGTGTCGTCGGAGCAAAGTCTGCGGAGTCCCCAGAATCTTGTTGTTCAATATCTCTTGCAAGGCTGGGGTTTTCAGAATGTTCTGAATGAGCAGGGGAGTTTTCCGTTGAGTTCGCCGGAGAGAGTTCAGAGGATGTAGCTCGAGAAGATGAAGCCATTTGCAAGTGTTTTGCAGGGTATCGCCGGAGAAGAAGATGAGAGTTTGTAAAAGGTTTTATGAGAGGGTAAGGTTTGTTTTTATAGGATGGTAAAACGGTAGACTTCGAAAGGGTAAAATATATGGCAATGGATTAAAGTTTGGAATCCGCACTCGAGTTTGAGCGGCGGGTTCAACTTACCAAAAAAAACGTTCCATGTTTGCCCAATGAAAATGGGACACGTAGGCCATGTCAGAAGATGACAGGATGTCGTGCGCGGCCCATTAATGCTAGGCGCGTGGAGTTGTTCTTAGCCATATGAATTTCACTCGCAGTAAAAGTAACCGTTATTACTACAGAGATGCCCAAGTAATCAGATTGACAGAGCTTCTGTAGTTTACAGAGGCTCTGTGATCTTGATAATCTTTGATGTTTATCCCTTTTTCATATATCTCATTGTTATCATGACTTCTGTGGGGTTCTTCTTTAACCAAAACATTGGAGAGGATAAAATCGAATTTTTGTGAAGAAATTTGCTTTGCAGAGGTTTTGTGGCTCTGTTGGAACTTGCAGAAGTTCTGTGAGGGCCAGCAGAAGCTCTATGAGAGAAAAAATCTCATAACAAAAATTTTATTAGTATTTTTGATCATCCAATTTTTGATTTGGTTTAAGAGATGTTTTTCGGACATATTTGAAAGTTTGTGTCCGAGAAAACTGTTAAAAAAACGGTTTGTTCGAGAAGGTCATGGTCTGCGTTTTCGGTTTTTGAGATAACATTCCAAAAGATCGACAGAAGGTTAATTTGTGATCACAGAGCATATTTCCTGCAGAAGCTCTGTTGAGCTCAGCAGAAGCTCTATGACCTTAAATTTCTCCTAATTCGAATTTTGTGAAACTTTTTGAGCTTTTGATTTTTGAAATGTTATTCACAGTATATTTAGGACATATTTGACAATTCTTGTCCTAGAAAATTGTTTTCCAAAAACCTTTTGTGCGAGAGACATACCTTTTGGTTCTTCTTTTCTCGGCAGTGATATCTGACTTCTGTCGATATGGAGTCATCGACATTTTTCTTTGGCTTTCCCTTGAAAGTTTTATCTCTTTAGATCATTTCAGGGTTCCCTTCTGCTCCCCCTTGATCTAATCACCTCTGTAGATCAAGTAATTTCCTTTTGCTCCCCCTTGACCTAATCACCTCTGTAGATCAAGTAATTTCCTTTTGCTCCCCCTTGACCTATGCTTGGATCAAAGAATGATAAGTTTTGCATAGAACATAGGTCATGGTCTTTCAGAGGTTCTGTAGGGGTCGTCAGAGGTTCTGAGTTGACTTACAGAAGCTCTGTAGTTTCAAGAACTATTGAAGGTGTTAAGAATTTACATATCGAAGTAGAATCTTTCAAAACAATAATTTAAGCAATGTATTTACTTATTATTTATAGAAGATAAAACTATACTTACTGAGGATTTTCACACCATGTTAATCATTCCTATCTTACCCACCAAGAAGTTGAATCTTTTCTCGTCTAGTGCTTTGGTGAATAAGTCAGCGAGTTGATATTCTGTGGGCACAAAATGCATTTCGATTGTACCGTATTCAACATGATGTTTCAAGAAGTGATACCTTATATCGATATGCTTGGTTTTTGAGTGTTGCACAGGGTTGGCAGAGATAGCAATAGCACTTTTGGAATCGCAGAAGATGGGTATTTTGAACAGGATGTGGCCGTAGTCTTTTAGCTGAGTCTTCATCCATAGAACCTGAGAACAACAGCTAGCGGCAGCAACGTATTCAGCTTCTGCAGTGGATGTGGAAACACAATTCTGCTTCTTGGAGGTCCAACTGACTAGTTTACCACCTAGGAATTGACAACTCCCGGAGGTACTCTTTCTGTCGAGCATGCATCCTCCATAGTCTGAATCTGTATAAGCTTTAAGACCAAAACCAGAGTTCTGTGGATACCAGAGACCAAGATTTTTGGTCCCTTTTAGGTATCTAAAGATTCTCTTTACGGCATCATAATGTGATTTCTTTGGATTAGCTTGATAGCGTGCACAGAGACATGTGGCATGCATAATGTCAGGTCTGCTTGCTGTTAAGTATAACAGAGATCCAATCATGCCTCTGTAGAGAGTGCATTCTACAGAGATGCCATCTGAATCTAAGAATAACTTGTTTCCAGTGGCCATTGGAGTTTTCATTGCAGAGGCATCAGAGAAGCTATACTTGGAAAGAATGTCAGAGACATATTTAGGTTGATTTATAAAAATTCCCTCTGATGATTGTTTGACTTGGAGTCCGAGGAAGAAAGTTAATTCTCCCATCATACTCATTTCAAACTCACTCTGCATGAGTTTTTCAAATCTTTTACACTCTTCTGAATTAGTAGACCCAAAAATTATGTCATCTACGTATATTTGTACAAGCATTATCTCACTACTTTTGCGTTTATAGAATAAGGTAGTATCTGTTGTACCTCTGTTGTAACCATTGACTAGAAGAAAGGTAGAAAGTCGTTCATACCATGCTCGTGGAGCCTGTTTCAGTCCATATAGAGCTTTTTCAAGGTAGTATACATGCCTTGGAAACTTTGAGCTTTCAAATCCTGGTGGCTGATTAACGTAGACCTCTTCTTGGATTTCACCGTTGAGAAAAGCTGATTTTACGTCCATCTGATAGACTTTAAAACCTCTGTGGGCTGCGAAGGCTAAGAATATTCTTATTGCTTCGAGCCGTGCGACAGGGGCAAAAGTTTCATCGTAGTCTATGCCTTCTTCTTGTCTATATCCCTTTGCTACCAATCTTGCTTTGTTTCTGATGACCACTCCATCTTCATCCTTCTTGTTTCTGTAGACCCATTTAGTCCCAATGGCATGTTTTCCTCTTGGCAGAGGTACTAGAGTCCATACTCTGTTACGCTCAAATTGCAAAAGTTCTTCTTGCATGGCGTCTACCCAGTTTGGGTCATCTAGGGCTTCAGAAATCTTCTTTGGTTCTATCACACTAATAAAATTTGTAAAGAAACAAAAGTTAGCAGTGGCAGACCTTGTTTTTACTGCGTCAGAAGGTTCTCCGATTATTTGACTTGGAGGATGGCTTTTTGTCCATTGAGTTGTGCGTGGAAGATGATCATCAATGTCATTCAGACTTTCTTTAGAGACTTCATGTGTTTCTTCTTGTGTAGCCTCTGTTGTTCTTCGTGCCTTGGTAGTTGATTCTACCGTTTGTGGAATGATTTGTATGAGTGGTGGTGGAGTTTGTTCCTCTGAGGACGTATAGTCTTGGTCCTCGATTTCCTCTGTAATTGGTTCTTCTGTGGTTTGTGCAGCTTCTGTGGTCGTTTTCCTTGATGTTTCATCTTCTGCACTTTCTTCTGCTTCGGCAATTGCATCTGTAGTATTTACAGAAGAAGATGAAGCATTGTTAGGACCAGTTAGAGACAAACCTGTAGGATTTTGTCCGACAGAGGATGGTTCTTCAGAAACCCTGATTGTTCCAACAGAAGGATCAATGTTTTCGTGGAGCATCTCTAAAAATAGAAGATCCAAGTCTTCTTTTGCTTGTGAGATGACAGAGGATTTCCCTTTAATTCCGAGTTCTGAACTGATTTGTTCAGAAGTCATCTGGAATGAATCATCAAAAGAAACATTGATGCTTTCTACAATCTTGTGAGACTTTGTAAGGAATGTTCTGTAGGCTTTGGAAGTGGCAGAGTATCCAATGAATTTGCCTTCATCTGCTTTTACATCAAACTTTCCTCTTGAATCTCGGTCGTTTAAGACGAAGCATTTGCATCCGAATACATGGAAAAATTTGATGTTTGGCCGCCGTTTGTTAAGTAATTCGTAAGGCGTCTTGAGGTGCCTTTTCACAATGGTTGATCGATTTTGAGTATAACACGCAGTAGAAATTGCTTCTGCCCAAAAGTTCATTGATAATCCGCATGCTGACATCATAGTTCTTGCGGCTTCCACAAGTGTTCGATTTTTTCTTTCGACAACACCGTTCTGTTGTGGAGTGCGAGCTGCAGAGAAGTTCTGTGATATTCCTTCTGTTGAAAGATAGGCTTCAATGACAGAGTTTTTAAATTCTGTGCCATTGTCACTTCTTAACTTCTGTATTCTGCAATTATAAAGAACTTGGATTCTTTTCATTAGATTTATCAATATATTTGGAACATCTGATTTCTTTCTAACGAATTCAACCCATGTGAAACGCGAATACTCATCAATTAGGACAAGTATGTATTTCTTGCCACCTAGGCTCTGTATGGCAATGGGACCGCAGAGGTCGACATGAAGCATGTACAGAGGTCTAGTGCAAGATACATCTGTTTTGCCTTTGTGGGAAGCTCTTTTGAGTTTTCCCATCTCACAGGCAGAACATAAATGATCCTTATTGAATTTAACATTTGGCAAACCTTTAACTAGATCAAGTTTGACCAGTTTTTCCAATGTGTGAAAATTCAAGTGACAGAACCTGTTGTGCCATAACCAGGCTTCTTCACTTTTGTAGGCAACAAGGCAAACTTTGTCTTTGTTCTTTGAGTTGAAGTTCATTAGATATAGATCACCTATTCTTTCAGCTCGCAGAAGTTCCATACTTGTTTCTTCACTTTGTAGAGAGCAGAAAGTTCTTTTGAACAACACATTGAATCCTGTATCACAAAGTTGACTTACACTGAGTAGGTTGTGCTTAAGGCCATCCACATATGCAACTTTGTATACAGAAACGTCTTCTTTCCTTATGACTCCATAGCCTTTTATGTGTCCTTTCTTGTTGTCTCCAAAAGTCACAGATCCACCATCTTGTGTTTCTTTGTACGTGGATAGTGCACTTCTGTCACCAGTCATGTGCCTTGAGCATCCGGAGTCTAGATACCAGATTGGCACCTACTTCTTCTCTTCTGCAGGACAATCACATAGATTTAGGTACCCATATCCATATGGGTCCAATATTGTTAGAGTTTTTCAAGTTTGCCTTGGCATTCTTGAAATACATTTTGTTCTCTGCAGAAGAGTCAGATTGTTTCTTTGTGGGATTTGACTTTTGAATTGTCGTAGAGAGTAAACAGACTTGACTTGAAAAATGATTATTAAGTTTAGACATAAGATCAAAGCAATGACAGTATTGAATATGAGATGTAATTTGCTTGAACTTTTCATTGAACTTTTTAAACTCAGCCACAGAGGCATTACATTCTTTCTTTACATTAGATTTCCTATTACTAAAAGATCTATGAATACTCGAATGTTGTTTGCAAAAGCTCTGTTTAGGACCTGCCTTCTGTGGGTTGCTTCTTTGGTGAACTTCTTTCATCACTGTCACAGAAGAAAAAGATTTATTAACCTTGGGTTTTGAAAATCTAGAACTTATAGGATCAATAGAGGTCTTCTGTAACATTTTAAGCTCAGCAGAGGTTTTGATATGTAGATTCAATTTTAGAAAATCTTGGCAGATTGGAATCTCTGTGAGTTTCTCTTTTGGAGAAATAGTTCTGTGAGGAACTTCAGAGGAGAATTTGACATCCTCTGTGTCACAGTGAATTATCCCTGATTTGAAATCAGTCTCTGAGTTGTCAGAGGATGAATCGTCCTCGTATACAGAGGTTGAGTCAATTCTTTCAATAGAGGCTGGATTTTCTGAGCATGTATCGTACGAGCTTTCTTCCTCTGTAGAATAGTTTTCATAGATTGCAGAGGTTTCTAATAAGATTTCTTCAGTGAGAGTTTTATCTATAGAAGATGTACAGAAATTTTCTAAAACGCTTGATTTCCATATTTCCAAAATTTCTTTTTCAATTAAATTTTTAAAGTTTTCTTCTGAAAAAATGGGTTTAAACTCAGGAGCTTCTGCTGATAATTACTTTTCAATGTTTATCAAACAGACAAAAGCAACCTGTGTTTGGGTCTCTGGTTTACCAAACTTGAAGATACCAATCTGATCTTGTGTTTTCAGATATTTCTTTGGTTTGATACCTCTATTGACAGAGGTTGAAGATGATGAGTCTGTGTTTTCAAACCACACGTTAATCATCTTCTTATGTTTCTTCAAGTAAGGATCCACAGAGATTTTCGCCCTTTTGCTTACAGATATTAGATTTGGAAAATCTGGTTTGTTCGTTTTTCCAATCACAAATAAAAAGGACAGAGGTTTGTTTCTTTTGCCTTCAACACCTAGGGTGATATCATCATACCCTATACCTCGTCTTCCTATTTGTGAGTTTACTTTTTCATAAACTTTCTGTGCATCTTTATAGTTTTTAATCAAAACTTCTCTTCTGAGTAAATCTTGCCATAATACCTCTCTTTCTCTTTGAAAGTATTCTTTAAGAGCTCTTATGTCAGTAGTTTCGCTCCTTGAAACTGAAAGTTCTTTTGCTTTATCTTTTAACGTATTGGTTAATTCAGAAATTTGTTTTTTTAAAGGATCTAGAGTTTTGTTCCAATTCTTTTCTATTCTCTCTTTTTCCTCAAAAATCTTTGCTTTTTCTTGAGTGAGAAGCCGTACTTCTCTCTCATTGAAGGTGAGTCTTTTCTGAATAATTTGATTTATCTCTTTCAGTTCAATTAATTCAATGTTAATTCTAAGTGTATTATCATCTACAGAGGTAATACAAGAGTTGGAATTTGAAGTAGATACCTCAGAGTCAGTGCAGGAGTCGACTTCTGCCATGCCACAGAAGAGGGCATTGGCGGTATGTTCATCGTCAGAAGTAGAGTCTGACTGGAAGTCTTCTGTGTTCTCCTCAGAATGTCCTTTTGCCATTAAGGATTTTTGAGCATAATACTCGGCTTTCTTTTTGTAGAAAGCAGAGTCCCTCTGTGGGCGATTTGATCTGCTTCTGCATTCATTCGCAAAATGGCCGGGTTTGCCGCAGTTAAAACACCCTTGAGGAGTGTTTCCTGTTCGATCATTGGACTTCTGTAGGTCTCCGCCTTTCTCTGATCTACATTCATTTGCATAGTGACCAGGTTTGCCGCATTTGTAGCATTCTTGCTGTGTGTGGCTTACCGAGTCATCTGACCTCTGTCGGTCATTTCCTCTGTAATGTCTTTCGCTTGACCTCTGTCGGCCACTCGATTCTTCTTCTCTTCTGTCATCTCTTCTGTTTTCTCTATCATATCTTTCATTTCCGGAACCTCTTCTGTTTCCTCTGAACTCTTTTGTCAATAGAGCTAAAGATTTAGCTAGTGACGCAAGAGTTATTTCTTTTTCTGCTTGCTCTTCTTCTTCACTGTCTATTCTCACCATCTTCTTCTTCTCCTTCTTCTTCTCCTCTGTGGCTTTTTCATTTCTTGGTCTCTGTGCATCTTCTTTAGTTTTACTAACCAATGCATATGGTACAATGGTTAGTGTTTTAGCCTGTGCTATCTGAGGTTCTTGTGCGGCTAATGTTCCGTAAAGATCAGAGAGAGTCCAGGTGTCTAGATCCTGATTTGTCTGTAGGGACATAGACAGCTGGAGCCATTCTTCATTTAGACTTTTTAAAAACATGACATTGTTTTCTTCAGAAGTTCTGTCAATGCCTGATTTTCTGCACTTGTTGATTAGAGAGTTGAATCTGTCGTATGTTGTTTGCAGAGATTCTGTTGAAGAGGCTCTGAATGCATGATATTCATTGATGTACTGTGCTCTTCGGTTTTTTTGTGTTTTAGCACCTCCTTCCAACTGTCTTTCCAGTTCTTTCCACAGATCATGCGCTGTTTCACATGAATCCAAGGATTGAAAGAGTTCGTTGGGTATTGCCATAATCAATGTCCTCTTGGTTTTCTGAGCAACTTCATCTTCTGCTTTATCTTCGGTTGACCACTCCCCTTTTGGCTTTGGTTTTTGATGTTCGGGGATTTCGGCAGATTCAGCAGTAGCAGGTATACGAGGTACTACTGTCATGGGAATAGGAGGAGGATTGTACAGATATTGTACTTGATTTTTGTCAGTGCCCTCGAAAAAATGGACCATTCTTATTTTCCACTGAGGATACTCATCTCGAAGGAGACTAGGAGGTTTAGTGAGAGAACCAGTAGTAAAGAAATTATTTGTATTTGTCATTTTTGAAGATTTTAGAAAGAAGGTATGACTAAAGAGTTACTTCGATGAACTTGAAGATTTTCTGAGTTTAAGCAGTTTCCAGACACAATAATATCTATCACGAATCTTGATAAGTGGATCACTTGATATTGAAAATCAAGAGTGGCTCTGATACCAATTGTTGGAACCCAGATACACTTAATCAAGATTAACAGTCTATTAGTTGAGTTTAGAGTTTGATGCGGAAGCGTATTAAACTAACAGATATGTTTGATAGATATTAGAACGCACATATATAAAGAAAACAGTAAGGAATAAAAAGGATTTCTTGAACAGTTACTGTTATTCAATATATAATAAGAACACGAAGAACAGATTAATAACTGTTGGTGTGTGTGAGAATATAACACTCAGATATTTGACAATAACGTTTGAGAGTATTAGTGATTCCTTGTGTATTCGTTCTTAGGAAGATCTCAACATGAGACTTCCTTTTATACTACTCTTAGAAGACTATTAAGTAGGTCACTATTCCTTTTACGGCATGAATAGTAAACTGGACGGTGTGAACAGTTGTTTGAGCCATGCACATTTAATGGAGCAGATGTACTATTGGTAAATGCATTAAATGGCGCAGACGTCTATTTTGTACCATTCCCTATTGAGTCCACTCAGAGCTTGACACGTGTTTTGACAGTACTTTTCCATGCAAGTTGATGAACGTATCCAGTAATATCTTCCAAGTCTTCATAGCAGACCACAGAGGCTCTGTAAGGCATTACAGAGGTTCTATGGTCTGACCTTCTGTGGAGCAGTCCACTTGTTTCCGAGTTGATCTTCTTCTTGCGCACTACAGAGGTTCTGTGATTACCTCTGTAGCTTTTGTGGCTTTCTGGACTTGATCTTCTGGAAGAAGTGGCAGAGCCTCTGTGAGAGGCTTTTCTATACTTAGCCTATTTTTCACTACTTCTAAATACTTCTATGATTAGGAAGATTGAAGCTAACACTTTCTTCTTATCTTCGTCAGTCCACGTATGAACTTCTTTGGGTACCAGCCTTTCTGGAATAGCAGGTCTATTCTCAGCGGCTGGTACTGCGGCATCAATTCTTACAGGAATAAATGGGCCGTTTTCATGATAATAAGGCATAGTAGGGTCTACACCTTCTAGGAAGAGAGTCATCCTATTTTTCCATATATTAAAATTATCTCTGGAGAATCTAGGCGGTTTTGCAAGAGAACCAATGTCGATATAATTTGTGTTTGTGTTGGTAGCCATTTTCAGAAATAGCAAGGAAGAGAAATCTTAGTATAGATTAGATCTTGTTTATGAGATTAAACAAATCCGCTCTGATACCACTTGTTGGTCCCGAGGGCTATACAAGTTTGTAGAAGGGGGGGGGGGGGTTGAATACAAACACACAGATTTTACTTTTCTAAATTGTTTATTGATAAATCATTAACAATTTACAGCTTGTTGCGGAAACAAGATTAAGGATAAACCTAAATCTAAACAAGTTGGAACACTAAGTTTCTTGCACTAAGAAAGAGAAGGAAATTACTAATAAAAACCTATCTCAAGATAAGAAGGATGAATTTGACCAGAGTTAGCAAGTTACTTCAAAATGAAGTGAGTTCATCTTTTTATATACTGCATGCATTTAATGCATTGCAGTTTACACTTTACACGTGACAGCAACTGATTGGTTGCATGTCATTGACCTTTGTTGACAACCTTAGTAGCCGCATGTTTGAACAGTGTAGTATCAGAGTGGTTGTACGATTTCAGACAATAAGGAGGTTCTTTTTCTGACATATCGTACGGAGACGTGCAAGGGAGGTTAAGACAAAAAGTACTTTGTACAGAGGACTTTATGATCAGCTTTTCGTTGATTCAGCGATCTATCATTCTATTTCAGCGAATGATAGAGTTCAGCGATAGCTAAAGTCTTGTACTTGATACTTCACGTTGAGTGGATAAATCTGAGTCTTCGCTGATCCGCATCAGTTCATTAGGAGACTTGTCGCTGGCTCTTGAGCTTGATCTTCGACTTCAGCGTAGAACCTATGTTAACGTGAAACTTGTCTTCAGGGATCATAAGTAAACAACTAACTTATCAGCGATCACCATAAGTACTGAACAGACTCATAGTATTATGGTGAACAGTTTCGCTGAATGTTTAATCTAAAGAGTGAGAGTTCCTATTAGCGGTACTGTAAGATCTTAGTACACTTCAGCGATAGTGAAACTCTGATACATATTGTTTACTTACAATTTTCACTAAGTATATAAGAGAGGGTCATTATCAAATCACTGAGGGTTTTGATCAACAGATATGGTCGAAGAAACCCAAGACCAACCTCTGCAATCACCATCACCCATCAATGATGCAGAAGATCAGGGTGATTTTTCTATCTTCCTCCAACAACATGGGATCGCACACTCATTAGACCCCTCTGGATGGACTGCAGAAGCTCTATCTCATCATTCAACAGAAGCTCCAAACTTCAGAATCTCTTTTGACTTGGATGATGATGACCAAACCCCACAGAATAATCAGTCTAAGACTCCGGAAGTTCTACAGAACCCCTTCACCCAACCTGGTTTTGATGTTCTACGAGCAAGTCCAGAGGATTTGGCTAAAACCACCACCAAAACCACACCAGTCATAGTCTCAGAGGTGGACTCTGATGAAGAAGATGATCAAGCAGAAGAAGGACCTCTGCATCCCCACGTACGACAATTAATTGGCTCACATCCAATGTACGACTCTTTACGCACTGGTGCAGAAGCCGCTACAGAAGTTAGGGTAGAAGCACCGAGCCATAGGGTAGCTACAGAGGTTGAGACTATAGATGGAGAAGAAGTGGTTGGATGCTCCATAGAAGCAGAAGCTAGAACTGATGCATGGAATAGTAGAGGCACACAACCCCAACCAAATCCCAGTGCAACCCAATTTTCTATTACCGCCAGTCTAGTGGCAGAAGGTAATATTGAACAAGAGCAGCACGGCTCGACCCCAACCCAAACCGACCGGGAAGAGGAAATTCCTTCCACCTCTGTGCCACTTATATCCGGGGAAACCATTCCAGGGGAGTCCTCTCAAAAGGACTTACCCTTAGTTCGTGGTCCATCGCCCCAGACCACAATCGCCCACCTTACAGAGGAATTTGTTTCCTCTGCCACGCACACTACTATAGGTCCAAACAGCTCTTCAGAGGAGCTTAGAGTGCACAAACACGGAGAGACTCTAGACAAGTCTCCGAGTCAACCTAAGGATAATCTTGTACCCACCTCTGGAGTGGATCAAGACAATGTCTTTACCAAAACTTCTGTAGAGTCTGAGGCACAAGATGCCTCTGCTCGAGGATTAGAGGGAAATCCTTCCGCCCCCAACATACAAACAAGGGCGAAAGAAGGTGTCCAAGGAACAGGGACTCACTCTGGGGACGAATGTGTTCCCCCAGAGGTTACACCAAGTCCACATGTATCAAGGGATGAGTTCCAAACCCTTGTCACCTCTGTGGACACCACATTGAAAGAGTTGAAAAGCTCTTTTGATTCTTTTGTAGAAGTTACTTCTTAGGCTTTTACAGATATGAACACCAAAATGGACAACCTGTCCCCAGAGGTGCAAAATGCCTTAGCCCATATGAGAACAACTGCTGATACCTCTGCTGCATCTGCTGCCAATGAATTCGAGAAAGTCGCCGCCTCTGCATTCAAAACCTCTATCAAACTCTTCCTTGAAACGATGAATGCCAAAACCTCCACCTCTAAGGGCCTTACCCCTGAAGACCTAAAGAATGCATTAGAGGAAGTTCAAGAGCAAACTATGCAACAAACTCTGGCCATGAAGCCTTCTGACTATATGACCAAAGCTCAGCTGACAGAGCTTGGGCAAGGAATACTTGATCAAATGACAGAATTCATCCGAGCCTTCACTGCTGCCAACGCAAACTATGTCAAAGAATTCAAGACAAGTGTGGGCAAAATGCGCTTCAAGACAGAAGCAGAGGTCCATACCCTTCTTGGCCTCTGTGACGATCTATGCGCCAAGATGATAGCCGCAGGGGCAGTACCGCCTAAGAAACCCGGGACTTCGTGCAGAGCAGAGGGTACTAAAGAAAAGGGTCAGGATGACTCTGATGATGACTCTGACGATTCATCAGATCATCCTGAGGGGGAGAATAAAAAAAAAACCAAGGGAGAAAGCTGCAAGCAGAGGTCTACTAGGACCACCTGTATCCGTAGAACCCCTGAACCAAGTCCCCCCAACAACTCAAACCCAAGGAAGAAACCAGCAACAAACCACAGAGGCTACAACCACCTTTGTGGAAACCCCTCAAGAAACCCCAATCCAAACCCAAGTATCTGAAACCAACCAAGATCAACAACAGAAGACCACAGAGGCAACACCACCTCTGTGGAATCAACTTCTGTATTCGGAGCAGATGTCCCAACCCGTGAAGAATTCCAAATTCTAACATCCTCCGAAGAAGATCAACTATCCCAATCACCAAAACCAAAATCACCAGAAGAACTCCCCTCTCCAACACCAAAAACTAGAAGCTGCAACAACAAAACACCCATCTCCCACACCCAAAACCAGAACCAAAACCATTGCTCACAAAAGAAAACATCTGAGCAAAACCACAAAAGCCTCACAAATAAAACCCACGTCACCAACAAAGTCCTCAGAAACACAAGTGCCAAAACCTACAGAGGCAACCCCCAAAACTACAGAGGCACCCTCAGAAATCCAAAAGACAAATCCCACAGAGGCAACCCCATCTCTACAAGAAGATCTTCAGCCGAAGGCAAAAGACAAAGGCAAAGGGATAATGACAGAGGAACCCAAAAAGAAGAAGCCCAAGCATCAACCAGCAGAAAAATTGATGAAAAGCTCTTTCGATGCGTATGTAACACCAAAGCCAAAACAAGAAGACTGGGCTTTCGGTGTTACCCCTCTGTCAAATATACCTGTTCTAGATCCGAAGGCAAAAGTCACAGAGGATCGAGTGGCCCAAATCAAGAAGCGAATGGATGCTATGCGCAGACCCATGCCTCCACCTAGTGCACCTCCACAACAAATGGAAGAAGTGGTGTACAAATATTTGTACAACAGAAGTGCCAGAGATATTCTGCCCACAACCATTCAAGATCCCCACTTCCATGCTGACCTCGAGAACACCTTCACAAGAACAACACCCAAGCCAAAACATCAAGTCTTCTCAGAGTCCAAAATCGACAAAGTCATATACTGTAAGTTCTCTCAAACCAGAACCACACCTAAGGTTTCCTATAACATCTATAAGGTCAAAAGGGAGGACAAAAGCATTACCCAATTCTCAGATGCTGATCTGAGAAATCTAAGTCCCTACGACCTACCCGACCTTCTGCACTGGACCAAAGAAAACTACACAACAGATGCAAATCGAAGGGCATACAGGGTGCTAAGGAAATCCATGAGAGAGAAACTTCTGCTATACAGCCTAGTCGACTTTCAATTAGGATGAGATCTCAGAGTGAGAAACTTGAATCTTCGACCACCAGAAGACGACTGCCCATCCTCTGCCATACCAAACTCGATTATTACATCTCCAAGAGTTGGGCTAGTTTATCAAGATCCTGCTGGGAAGTCAAGATTGTTCGTAGAAATGGACTGTCAGAAGTATGCAACAACTACTTTGACAGAGTTCAGAGCAAGCCTTGTGGAGCATAAACGAAAAGAGCTCATGAATCAAGCTCTCGCAGATAGACTGATAGAGGTCATCGACCAAGTAATTAACTTCAGAAACATGTGCATCAGTTTCTATAACGAGCTCAGAGAATTAGAATTCGACAACAGAAGTTTCAACGACTTCAAATATGCCAATGTTTGATATCCTCAAACAACCTCTGCAAATCTTTTCTTTCATAATGTACTCAAATGTAAGTGCCTCTGGCATATCTTATGTATGAAAGAAATGTAAAATCTTTTGAGGTGTATTGTTTCACCTCTTGTTATGTACTTAGCCTAAAACTCTGCACTTTTCAATTTTTTATTTTTCAATACTTAGGGGGAGATTGTTAGCTCCAATCTTTCTGTTAATAGAAGTATTGAAAAATAGGCTAAGTATAGAAGTCGTCGAAAGAGGCTCGGCCGAGTAGCCAAGTAACCGAAAAGACAGAAGTCTCCGATAGAGGCTCTGTCGGGTTAGCCAAGAAGACCGAAGTGAAGAAGCAACAGAAGACTCTTCTAAGCGGACAAGGCCACAGAGCTTCTGTCATACTTGACAGAGCCTCTGTGGTAAAAAGAAGATCTACGCAAAAGATCTATACAAGGACAATCGTACTTCACACGATTTCTGCCATTCGAAGGTTCTGAAGATCACTCGTATAAAGGCGTGACCTGACAACTCCACGTGTCAAACTCTGATAGGTTTCAGCCTAAAGCAGAAAACGGAGCATTTAATGAACGTTGTATTTGCAACAGTTCCAGAATAGTGTTTTGTACCTTCCAACAACTGTTCAAAGCAGTGTCTTAGTACCTACCATCCTTAGTATCTAGATCTTGTCCCCTTTAGAAATAGTATAAATAGAAGGTTCATGTGAGCTATTCTAAAAAGCTTTACACAACACACACACCTTTAGAGCAGTTTCTTGTCAAACCTTTCGGTGTTCTTGGTGTTCTTATTATATCAAATACAGTGAATCCTTAGGCTATTTATCTGTCTTATTTACACTTCTTGTATTTGTTATTGTGTGTTATTCTACCCCATTATATATGTTAGTTCGTTAAAACGTTTCCGCATTATATATTGTTTGAACTAATTAGATAGAATCATCATTGTTAAGCAAAACAGGAACCAACAGATAGTATCAGGACTGACCTGCTTTGAGACATCAAATTTAAAAATGATGTCTTCAACTTCTTTGACTTTGTTTATCAAAACATTTTTCTCTTTAAAAATTAGATCAAATTTCTTTTGGAGATCAGATTTGATCAATAGATCCTTCATAATATCAGTTGATAAACCAGATAATCTTTTGGTAAGATTAAGAATCGCTTCTTCAAAATATTTGCGTTCCGATTCAAAATCTTTTTCCAAGAATTTTCCTTTATCAGTTATCTCTTTGAAAGTTTCCATATTTTTCTTTTTAAGGATTTTATTTTCCTTTTCCGTGAAATCTTTTCTTTCCTTTTCCAAAACATTTTCTAATTCAGAGATTTTCACGGAAAGCTCAGAACTTTTAATCTCAAAATATTTTCGTTCAGTTTCAAATTCAGTTCTTTCTTTCTCTTGCTTCTCTTTTTCAAGATATAAAACTTTTTCAAAATCGGAGATTTGTTTCAAAAGTTTTATGTATTTCAGTTCAATTGCTTTCTTTTCTTTAAGAACTTTCTTTGAAGAAGGTGACTCTCTTTCACGTTCAGAAAGCTTCTTCTTTAGTTCAACTTTTCACTTTCCAACGTTGTTCCTTTTTCTTGAACTCTTTTTATTTGATCTCGTAAATATGAGTTCCCCTTCTCACTCTCGTTTTCCCTACTCTTCATATCAACATTTTCGCTTTGAAGAGTTGTTACTTTCTCTTGAAGTTTCTCGATTTGTTCGTGCAGTCTTGAGTTGTCTTTCTTTGTTTCAAGACCTGCAATATAAACTTCAAGGTCAGTAATTCTTTTAGTAAGTTTAGCATTTTGTTCTTTTAAATTAGATTTTTCATTTGAAGAATAAATGTCGGAATTTTGTCTCTTCAGAACAGCCTGTTGATCCAAACCCTCAGTGATTTGATAATGACCCTCTCTTATACTTAGTGAAAATTGTAAGTAAACAATATGTATCAGAGTTTCACTATCGCTGATAAGTACTAAGATCTTCCAGTACCGCTGATAGGAACTCTCGCCCTTTAAGTTAAACATTCAGCGAAACTGTTCACCATTAATGCTCTGAGTCTGTTCAGTCATTATGATGATCGCTGATAAATTAGTTGTTTACTTATGATCCCTGAAGACAAGTTTCACGTCAACAAAGGTTCTACGCTGAAGTCGAAGATCAAGCTCAAGAACCAGCGACAAGTCTCCTAATGAACTGATGCGGATCAGCGAAGACTCAGATTTGTCCACTCAACGTGAAGTATCAAGTACAAGACTTCAGTTATCGCTGAACTTTATCATTCGCTGAATAGAAAATGATAATCGCTGAATCAACGAAAGCTGATCATGAAGTCCTCCGTACAAAGTACTTTTGTCTTAACCACCCTTGCACGTCTCCGTACAAAATGTCAGAAAAGAACCTCCGAAAATCTGAAATCGTACAACCACTCTGATACTACACTATTCATCCTTACGGCTACTAAGGTTGTCAACAAAAGTCAATGACATGCAACCAACCAGCTGATGACACGTGTAAAGTATATACTGACTTGCATTAAATGCATGCAGTATATAAAGAGATGAACTCACTTCTTTTGAAGTAACTTGCTAACTCTGGACAAGTTCAAATCTCTTATCTCAGATAGGTTATTATTAGTAATTTCCTTATCTCTCTTAGTGCAAGAAACCTTAGTGTTCCAACTTGTTTAGATTTAGGTTTATCCTTAATCTTGTTTCCGCAACAAGCTGTAAATTGTTAATGATTTATCAATAAACAATTTAGAAAAGTAAAATCTGTGTGTTTGTATTCAACCCCCCCCCCCCCCCCTTCTACAAACTTGTATAGGCCTTCTGGACCAATAAGTGGTATCAGAGCGGATTTGTTTAATCTCATAAACAAGATCTAATCTAAGATATTTCTTTTCCTTGCTATTATCTAAAAATGGCCACCAATACAAAGACAAATTATATAGACAATGGTTCTCTTGCAAAACCCCCTAGATTTTCCAGAGATAACTTCAACTTATGGAAAAATAGGATGACACTCTTCTTAGAAGGTGTAGACCCTACTATGCCTTACTATCTTGAGAATGGTCCATTCATCCCTGTAAGAATTGATGCTGCAGTTCCAGGCGCAGAGAATAGACCTGCTATTCCAGAAAGGCTGGTACCTAAAGAAATCCATCAATGGACTGACGAAGATAAGAAGAAAGTGGCTATAGATACAAAAGCCAGATCCATACTATCCATGGCTCTTCCTGACGAAGTCTACGATTCCGTCATGAATCTGAAAACATCAAAAGCCATGTGGGACACAATATGTGTTCAGTATGAAGGAACGTCTGAAGTCCAGGACTCAAGAAAGATCAACCTGGTAAGACAATAAGAAAGCTTCATTTCTGGTAAGAATGAAACTCTCTCTGAAGTTCACCAACGTTTTAATTGTTTAATTATAGATCTGAAAACTGTTGGTAAGGAATATTCTAACTTTGAAGTGCTGACAAAGTTTCTAGAATGTTTACCTGAAAGCTGGGACAATTATTCCATGTGTCTCAAGCTGTCAAAGGATCTAAGATCAATGACCCTTGCTACCTTATATGGCACGTTGCTGAATCATGAGCAATCAAGCCATCTTAAGAAGAATCTTGTAAAAGATTCCAAAAACACCCCTGTTGCTTTAATCTCAGAGGAACTTTCTACTCAGCGACCCTCGGTCACTATCACTGAGTTATAGAGTAACTCTGAAAGGTCATCAGATTCTGTTTCTTCAGATGATGATGAATCCTTGGCTCTCCTAACTAAAAAGTTCAGGAGATTTGCTAAGAAGAAAATGTTTAGAAAGAACAAACCTCTTTCCATAACTGACAAGCCTAAATCATCAGTTTTTGTTGATAAGGCTACTGCTACTTGTTTTAACTACGAAAAGATATGACATTTTGCTAACGAGTGCAGGTCTAAGAAAGTTTCTAGACCCTCAGCTTTCACAAAGAAATCCTTTGTTCCAAGGAATAAAGATGACAAATACTCAAAGCTGAAAGAAAAATATGCGAAGCTGAAAAGCTTTAAGAAGAAAGGAAAAGGCCTGATGGCTGACTATGATTGGGTTGCTTCTGATGAAGAAGCATCATCATCTGATTCTGAAGATGATGAAGCAAATCAATGTCTCATGGCCAAGATTAAAGAAGAGGAAGAAAGTTCAGACATTCCCTCCACTTCAACCTCTGTTATTCAGGTACCACCCTCTTTCTATACCAATATTGCAAATATTGATGAAGCTGATAGTCTCCGTAAGATCGATCTCTTGACTAGAAGTTTATACGAAGCCATGAACGGCAAAACTGTGGTTGAAAACCAAAACCTTGATCTCGCTGAAAAGCTTAAAAACTGTCATCTTCAAATAGAAAAGCTTTCTAAAATTGAAGAAGATTTTAAAGATCAAGTATATTTAAATCAGCTAGTCAAAATCGAACGAGCAGAAGCTATCGCTGCATTAAAAGCTGAAAAAAGCTACTGTTGAAGGATGGTGTAATTCCTCAACAAAGATCATTGAGATAATAAAGTCTCAAATTCCACTGAGTGATAAACGTGGTTTGGGTTACAAATATGAAACTTCAAAACCAACCACTGAGCGTTCAATGCTTAAATTTGGAACGTTCGTATCCTCAGTCGCTGATACTTCATCTTCTCAGTGCTCATCGTCCATTACACCAATCCCGGAGGAAACTCCTACCTCCTCAAAAGGCAAGGAGAAAATGGTTTATTCAAAATCTACCTCTGTCTCTAAAGACAAAGGTAAAGGAATTGTTATTTATCAAAATCCTCGGAAGGGTACTTTAGTACCAAAGCTGAATGCTTCTAAAGCTTCAGTGACACATCCCTCTGGATCAAGGAAGCTGATTTCTGGATCTATTCAGCGATCTACTCCTAGACTCAGAGTGGATGTCCTTGGTAAGAAATCTGAAGAACTGAATGTTCGTCCCATTTCTAAAGCCAATAGTTTACTTGGTGCTGGCACTTCCAATTCAAAATTAAAAGTTCAGCATTCAAATGGTCCTAGAACTACTTTTAGCTATAGGAAATGTTATCACTGTGGACTCACTGATCATATTGCTAGTAAGTGCCCCACAGCCACCAAAGCTGAAAAGATAGCTAAGGTGAAGATTGCCCCCAAGGCAAAGAAGACCAACCCTGGTGAAAATCAGGTCAAGGTGAATTCTACCACTGAGGTTAAGAAATTAAACAAAGTGAAGAAAGACAAAGCTGAATCTTCAAATGCTGCGAAGACTGCTGAACCTTCCATTCCAACTACTTCCACTGACAAACGTGTATACATGGTTAAGTGGGTACCTAAGAAAAACTAATCTTCCTTTGTATTGCAGGTTAAGAAGGGTATCTGGTATCTCGATAGCGGATGCTCTAGACACATGACTGGTAAGAAAAGACTGCTCGCTGAATACAAGGAAGAGAAAGGTCCCTCTGTGACTTTCGGTGGAAATGGAAAAGGACATACCCGAGGGTATGGTGTACTTTCAAATGGTACAACCTCCTTCAGAAGAGTCGCATATGTTGAAGGGCTGAAGCATAATCTTCTAAGCATCAGTCAGCTTTGCGACATGGATAACAAAGTAATTTTTACTAAGGAATCCTGCTTTGTCTCTGACAAAAAGGAGAAGATAGCTCTCAGCGGTTATCGTTTGGAAAATGTTTATGTAATAAACATGGACTCAACAACCACTGAGAACTCCTGTTTCTTCTCAAAGGCCTCATCTGATGTCAACTGGCTATGGCATAAGAGGCTCTCTCATCTAAATTTCAAGACACTGAACACTCTTTCTTCAAAAGAGTTAGTCACTGGTCTACCTCAGCATTCATACGCCAAAGAGTCATTATGTTCAGCGTGTGAAAAAGGGAAGCAGATCAAAGCAAGCTTTAAATCAAAGCAAGTTTCTTCAGTGTCAACTCGTCTACAACTACTCCATATGGATTTGTTTGGCCCTGTTAACAAACAATCCATCGCTGGAAAGAAATATACGCTGGTCATAGTTGATGAATTCTCACGCTTCACTTGGGTAATGTTTCTCCGTTCTAAGAGTGACACCCCTGAAGAACTCATCACCTTTGTTCGGAAGATGGAAACCCTGAACAATCTGACCGTTCGCTCAATAAGGAGTGATCATGGGACTGAATTCAAAAACATTTCTCTTGATTCCTTCTTTGAGAGTAAGGGTATTTCTCACAACTTTTCGTCAGTGAGAACACCGCAACAAAATGGAGTCGCTAAAAGAAGAAATAGAACAATTATTGAAGCTGCACGTTCAATGCTCAGTGATTCTCACCTGCCTACTCAGTTTTGGGCAGAAGCTGTCAACACTGCTTGTTTTACGCAAAACAGGTCGCTGATAGTCAAAAGATTCAATAAAACAGCCTATGAACTTTTTCATGGGAGAAAGCCCTCAATCAGCTTTCTTCACATCTTTGGTTGTCAGTGTTTTATACTGAACAATAGAGATGCTCTTGGAAAGTTTGATCCTAAGGCTGATGATGGAATTTTTCTTGGATACTCCTCAGTTTCCAAAACCTTCAGAGTCTTTAATCGAAGAAGACAAACTGTAGAAGAAACTATTCACGTCACGTTTGACGAATCCCGTTCAGCGAACTCTAAACCGAACGCTGATACAGAAGAACTGAATCAATGTATGTTTTCTCATCTTGGTGATTCAGAAGATATTCCCACTCCTCATGCTCATCCAGTAGAAGATGATAGTCCCACTATCATTCCAAACATGCAGAATAGTGAAGCTGAAACATCATGGGTCTCAGCTGTTCCTATAAACACTATACCTGCAGTTGATCCAAATATCTCAGACATTCCATCTACCTCTCAGCAATCAGTGAATATAATGACAACTGCATCCATTCCTCTCTTGGCTGATACTCCCGACGTCGCTGAAGCTTCATCTTCACAAGATCAAGTTGAGTCAGCATCTCACGCTCCGGCTCAGCGATGGACCATAAATCACCCAATTGATCAAATTCTTGGTGATCCAAACGCTGGGATTCAGACTCGACGAAGTGCAGGTAATATTTGTCTATTTGTAAATTTTATTTCACTAACTGAACCAAAGAAGGTAGATGATGCCCTCAAAGATCCAAACTGGGTCAGCGCCATGCAAGAAGAGCTGACTGAATTTGAAAGAAACAAAGTTTGGAAACTTGTTCGAAGACCAACTGACAAAACTGTGATAGGCACTAAATGGGTCTATCGAAACAAGTTGGACGAACATGGTACTGTAACCCGCAACAAAGCTCGTCTTGTTGCTCAGGGATACAGACAAGAGGAAGGCATAGATTATGACGAAACATTTGCTCCTGTAGCAAGACTTGAATCTATTCGTCTATTCTTAGCATATGCTGTACACAAAAACTTCAAAGTACATCAGATGGATGTTAAGTCAACGTTTCTAAATGGAAAGCTGAATGAAGAAGTCTATGTGGAACAACCTCCAGGATTCTCAGATCCTAAGCATCCAGATTATGTTTATAAACTGGATAAGGCACTTTATGGCTTGAAGCAAGCTCCACGTGCATGGTATGACACTCTTTCCACTTATCTCCATATTGAAAAATTTGAGCGAGGTAAGATTGACAAAACTCGTTTTTTTAGAAAAGTGAAAGGTCATATCATTCTAGTTCAAATATATGTTGATGACATTATATTTGGTTCTACTAACCCTGAGCTTTGTACTCGTTTCGCTGATAGAATGAAAGATGAGTATAAAATGAGCATGATGGGTGAACTAACATATTTCCTTGGTCTTCAGATTAAGCAAACTGAAAAAGGAACTTTTATAAATCAGGGAAAATATGTTAAAGATATGCTGAAGAAATTCGACTTAACTGAAAGTTCAGCTATGAAAACCCCTATGGCACCACAGCTGACACTTGATAAGGACACAAAGGGTGTTCCTGTCAATGTTACGTTGTACCGTGGGATGATCGGCTCACTATTGTACCTTACAGCTAGCCGACCCGATATTATGTTTGCAACATGCTTGTGCGCACGATATCAAGCTGAACCTAAGATATCCCATATGAAAGCTGTAAAGCGAATCTTTCGATATCTTAAGGGTACAGCGAATCTAGGTCTTTGGTATCCCAAAGACTCGGGATTCGATCTAACTGCATATTCAGATAGTGATTTTGCAGGTTGCAAAATGGATAGGAAAAGCACCACAGGAGGATGTCAGCTCCTGGGTGGAAAGCTGGTAAGCCTGACAAGTAAGAAGCAAAACTCAGTGTCCACTTCCACAGCTGAAGCTGAATATGTAGCCGCTAGAAGCTGCTGCTCTCAGGTCTTGTGGATGAGAAATCAGCTACTAGACTATCATCTTCAACTCTCCAAAATTCCAATCTATTGCGACAGCACAAGTGCCATCGCTATAGCCAACAACCCAGTGCTACACTCAAAGTCAAAACACATCGAAATCATATATCATTTTATCAGAGATCATGTGATGAATGGTGATATAGAACTTCATTTTATTCCAACTGATTATCAGTTAGCTGATCTGTTTACCAAACCTCTTGATGAGACAAGATTCAAGTTTCTCATCAGCGAGCTTGGAATGGTGAACTTTGAAGGATAAAATCCTCAGCGATTCACATTGATCAGCGATAGGATAAAATCAACTTATATAATCCATTTCATCATCTTCTCTCTGAATAAACTTGATTCGCTGATATCAAGGTATGTTTTCTCTCTCTGACATATCGCATGTAAATGCAAGATTTCAAAATAAATTGCATCGCTGAAAATCTCTTCCTTAACAGCGACTTTTTGAAATTTCTTAAAACCTTCACTGATATTTCTATTCAGTGCTTCATGTTTTCAAAGAGTCCCTGAGTTTTTCAAAACCTCAGAGACAACCAAGAATATGAAAGGACAGTTGTGACGTCATTGCAACGGATAAACCCCGGCACGTTCTTCTTTCTGACACACGTTTGCACGTTTCGTTCGTTCGCCAATCAAATGCAAACACGTGTCCGTGTCATGATGAAAATCTTTTCCCGCTCAAAGATTTTCTCTTTCTAAAATCTCTATATAAACAAACTCTTGGTTTATATTTGTTTTTTACGCGATCAAATCTTCCTCCGCAAGAAAGAATCCTCTGTTGCATTTGTGCTCTCAAAAACCTCAAGAACTGTTCATCATCTTCTTTATCAAACATCAAGGTTAATATGTTCTTATTTATTACCAAATGCGTATAACTTGTTTCCGATCTTCTCATTTGTTTTAACAAGATCAAACAAAAGAACTTTGTAAAATGAAATCATTTCTTTCATGGTTTTATGAACACAACCATTTCATGGTTGTTCTTCAAGTTTAAATGCAAAAATCTTAAACTTGTTCTTCATTCGTTTCCAGAATCTAATTTCTTCATAGAAAACTGGATAACAAGATTCAATGGGTTTTACATTTCTGTCAAAAATCAAGAAAAACCCTAATCTTCATTAAGACATTTTTGTATGAATGAAATGGATAAAATTCGAAACATCTTAATGGAAATTTCTTTCCACATTAAGATAATTCTTATTTGTTAACATCTTTGGTTGAACTGATAATACAGAGAAATGGCAACTTCCAAGACTCATGCCACCGCTGAGAACTTCTCCACTGACTCTGAAGAAGTGGATATCATCATGGCTCCACAGGTTAAGTTTTCTATGGATCAACTTGACTGGACCAAGATAAACAAACTCTCTGCGCTTTTCGAGTTTCCTCCTCGAAAGCAAGTTACACATCTGGATGATGCTGTAAATTTCCTTAAGAATAGCTGCATTTCAACAGCCTTGACAATTACACCTCCTGCAAGTCAGCTATTGCTATCCCAGTTCTGGTACTATGCCAGACACTCTCAGCTACCATTCGCCAAAGATCCCTCCAAAACAATTGATTGTATCCTCTGCGATACTGAATATGGCACAATAAAGATCACACCAACCATCATTCGCAAAGCTCTAAACTTTCCCATCGCTACAAAAGAAAAGCCTTTTGTTCCATTTCCCTGACCACAAAAAGCACGCTGACAAAGAAGCTCTTATTGCATTTTTTGATGCAATGGGCTATGTATGGGAAATTGGCAGAGACAAGAAGCCTGAGAATAAGCTGACCCTACTGAAGAAATCAAAAATGCCCAGCGAGATGAACTTCATCTTCGCTCACCTTATCAGCTGCATGACTGCCAAGACCGGCTCCTCTGATCAAGCCGCTCAACCTCAGCAAGCAATGGGATACGCTCTGCTGAAAGGTCGACACATTGATTGGGCATCTCTCATTTA
Source organism: Saussurea involucrata (assembly GCA_033807775.1). Classification (NCBI taxonomy): domain Eukaryota; kingdom Viridiplantae; phylum Streptophyta; class Magnoliopsida; order Asterales; family Asteraceae; genus Saussurea; species Saussurea involucrata. The sequence goes on from JAWVWS010000995.1 coordinate 198,088, forward strand.
TGATGACTTGCTGCAAAGAGTAGACTCTGCCGCTGACAGGCCTGCATGGGTTCCATACCCAAGATTCATCAGCGCCATCTTTCAATATGGCCTGAAGGACAGCTACCCGAAAGAGGGAGACCTGAAACTCTCTCAGGTTGGCCCTAAGGTGCTCGACTTCAAACCTGTCGAAAATGAGGTACGTCTTTCTACCCTTCTCACTCTTCTCAACCCTACTTCTTCCACTTCTGTGGCTCCTTCAGCGACTATACCCATCGCTGATACCCCGGCCACACAATCCTCTCCTTCTAAGAAAAGGAAACACTCTTCAATCCAACTTGGTTCCAAAAGGATCAAGAAAACCAAGGAGCAGCCCCAGCAATCTCTTGCTGAAGACTCCTCAGCTCATTCTTCAGAGCTGAAGGAAAGTTCTGTGGTACGCTCTGCCACATCCATTCAAACCATCCCTTCAATCCCGGCTTCAGCGTCTATAAACGCTGAGGTTAGAAACTTGGAACCTACCAAACCTTCTTCAGTCTCTCCAAAGACTGATGAAGTGATTATCAGCGAATCCAACGTTGAACTCAGTACCCGAACCCAATTCTTATCCTTCGCTTCTCCCTCTACTCACTTGGACTCTCCTCCAAAGAATACTGGAGATGCCATCATTCCAGAAGCCTCCGCTGACGCTTCTCAAAGAATGATGAAGACAGGACCTGCAGAGATCACCATTCCTCATGGAACTTTTGAGGAAGATATGGAACATTTTTCAGGAATCCACAACTTTGACGAGTTCATCAATCCTCCTGCAGGTACAAATCAACCCATATACACTGTAACTAAACCTGAAACTTCTGAGCTTTCCTTTGTTCACAAGTACTTATGTGTTACAGGTCCTAATTTGGGAGACATCAACGCTTCTCTGAAGTCCATGGAAACAAAGCTGACAGGTCTCACCACCACACTCTCCAACAACTCTACAGCTGTAACCACCGCTGGAGAAAATTTGACAAAGCTGACAACGGTGGTGGAGAAGAAGGCTTCCACAGATGACTTGAAGCAAGTTGATAAGACTCTCAGCGATTTCGCTAAGGTGCTCGCTGATATCTACACAGACTACACCTCACTCAAAAACTCAGTTTCCTCCAGGTCCGGCGAACTAACAACGCTGAAGACATCTGTTGGAACACTCGAGGGAAATATGTCTGATGTGAAGACAAATGTCCAAACTCTGACAACTGACTTAGGCTCTGTAAAGACCGATGTTAGTTCGATAAAGACAATGGTCGAGCAGCTGCTGAACAAAGCCAATACTCCTGATCCTGCTCTTGCACCCGTCCCTGAAACTGAAAACTTCATAGCGGCGGATCGCACAGAGCTGAAGAAGATCAATCCTGCTATTTCTGGCCTTGAAGACAGATTAGCTAAGATTGAAGTTCGCGTAGGTCTCTCTGGCCAAGAAGACAGAGAACCTACCCATGCTGCTGAATCTACCCATTCCTCCCCCAGTCATCATGAAAAAGATGGGGAGAAGAGCGCTGAAAACCCTTCCAAGAGCGCTGAAGACCTTTCCCATGATGAATCTATCAGGGGAGAGAAGAACGAAGACCTCACCTTCGCTGAAGAGGGTGAGAAGACTATTGAAGCGGATGCAGCCGCTGGACCTCAGGGAGATGAAAACCCTGAGGGAACCGAAGAAGACGCTGAAGAAGACGATGTAGAAGACGCTGAAGAATCCGAAGCAGAAGATGATGAAGACGTCGACATCCCTGATGATGAACCATCTCCTTCTCCAAAGAATGATGATGATGACGAAGATGACGATGATTTCTTTATCGTCAAACCTGCCCCAAGGATTAAAGCTCTTAAGGGAATCTCGATAAATGAACCTTCAGGGGAGCGGACAAAGACAAAGCCCTCAGCCTCTGGAGCTGAGAAAGGCAAAGGCAAAAGCGTCGCTGAAGATGACAATCTGACGATCTTGCTTGAAAAGCCGGGTTTGTCAGGTACACTAAACATCTCTTACTCCATCCCTCCTCTATCATACACTATCAGTTCCTCTACCCAAGCCTATACACTTGAACAATTTCTCTATCTGTTTCTACCCAAGTTCTTACTGGTAAGATCGCTCTGTTTCAGCTAGTCCTCTCCCCTGTTTGAGGATATCGCTGAAGGCTCCACAACTGCGACTTCACCAAAAATACCAGCTGCCGCTGAAGAAAAAATCCCAGTCTTGGATTTGATCTCTGAGACTGATGAACCTGAGGAACAGACTCTCTCTCACAAACGCAGACCTTCCTTAGCTCCTCAAAAGCTAAGTGAAGAGGAACAAAAGAAAAGAGAGGAAATAATAAAGCGATTCGAGGATCAGCGAATCATTCTGAGGCGTGATCAACTTCCTTCAGTTCCTCCAAAGTTCAGAATCTCAAAAGCTGAATACAAGGAACACCTCAGAGCTGAACGCCTAATCGCTGAAAGAAAGGAGGCTGAAGAAAAAGACAGAGAATACGCCATCAAGCTTACTCAAGAATCTGTCAAAGACCCCAAGCTGAAACGTGTTCCCATTCAAATCCAACGAAAGCTTTTGGAAGAAGCCCAGAAGATCGTGGAAAAGAAAACTGAAGTTTCTCAGACCACCCTGATCTGGTGTAAAGAGAAAATTCACTTCAGATATCGTCCAGTGAAGATCAACAAGGTATTCATCTCTGGAAGAACCTCTATCGGAGTACCTATTGTTGACATCAAACTTTTCAGAGAAGATGGCCAATCTGAAGCCTTTCGCGCTGACAGTGTAAAAAGGTATGGTCTCTCCGAATGGCTGGAGATGAGGTTAGCTATCCATTCGTCACGATCTAAGTACAAGGATCATTTCGAAAAGCAGATAAACAGACAGATCGACTTGATATCTTCTTGTGTGGACATTCCTCCTCTTCCTGATCTTAAGCTGAAAAGAAAAAGGGCCTCTCCAAAGAAGAAACGTCAAGATTCAAACTCAGGTCCTGTCATACGAAATGAAACTGGAATTGTTTTCTCTCGCGCTGAAGTGCTTGGTCCTGACCCTGATCTATCTGCCTTTGACATTTCTTTGCCACCATGTGAACTTTTCGTCCCTGGTAAAGTCATCAGTAATCCTTATGGAATATTCTTTCTCGACTACGACGGACGTAAATGTTTTCAACGGATCGCTGAGCTTCCAATCACTCCAATCGAACAGTTCAGAGATCTCATCTACTGGTGTGACTTCAGAAAAGACATTCAGGCACGACACCTAAAACTCTTGATCTTTGAAGAAGCGCTGAACAAAAGAAAACGAGGTGTAACGGTTCCTGACTGGATGATCCCCACTGAAAAGACCCTTGATGAACTTCTCATTAAGGAAGAACCTCTGTAAGCTGATAAAATCGCCTCTTTCATCTATTTTATCAGTTATCCTTTTGTACTTGTAATTTATTTCGCTCGTACTTGTAATCTTTCCATTTCTCTTTGTAACCTGATTCAAAGTTTTAAAGAAAGATTTCAGCGAATGTACTTTACTCCATCAGTACTGAAAAGATCCCAGAAAACAGTAAAAGGGACAAATATTTTATGAGTTCTTTTTATCCTTATGTTTTCATTAAATAGCAATTTTCTTTGTTGCTATGTCATAATCAAATAGGGGGAGATTGTTGATCCAAACCCTCAGTGATTTGATAATGACCCTCTCTTATACTTAGTGAAAATTGTAAGTAAACAATATGTATCAGAGTTTCACTATCGCTGATAAGTACTAAGATCTTCCAGTACCGCTGATAGGAACTCTCGCCCTTTAAGTTAAACATTCAGCAAAACTGTTCACCATTAATGCTCTGAGTCTGTTCAGTCATTATGATGATCGCTGATAAATTAGTTGTTTACTTATGATCCCTGAAGACAAGTTTCACGTCAACAAAGGTTCTACGCTGAAGTCGAAGATCAAGCTCAAGAACCAGCGACAAGTCTCCTAATGAACTGATGCGGGTCAGCGAAGACTCAGATTTGTCCACTCAACGTGAAGTATCAAGTACAAGACTTCAGTTATCGCTGAACTTTATCATTCGCTGAATAGAAAATGATAATCGCTGAATCAACGAAAGCTGATCATGATGTCCTCCGTACAAAGTACTTTTGTCTTAACCACCCTTGCACGTCTCCGTACGAAATGTCAGAAAAGAACCTCCGAAAATTTGAAATCGTACAACCACTCTGATACTACACTATTCATCCTTACGGATACTAAGGTTGTCAACAAAAGTCAATGACATGCAACCAACCAGCTGATGACACGTGTAAAGTATATACTGACTTGCATTAAATGCATGCAGTATATAAAAAGATGAACTCACTTCTTTTGAAGTAACTTGCTAACTCTGGACAAGTTCAAATCTCTTATCTCAGATAGGTTATTATTAGTAATTTCCTTATCTCTCTTAGTGCAAGAAACCTTAGTGTTCCAACTTGTTTAGATTTAGGTTTATCCTTAATCTTGTTTCCGCAACAAGCTGTAAATTGTTAATGATTTATCAATAAACAATTTAGAAAAGTAAAATCTGTGTGTTTGTATTCAACCCCCCCCCCCCCCTTCTACAAACTTGTATAGGCCTTCGGGACCAACACAACCTTTTCTTCTTCCAATGCCTTTATACTCCCTTAAAGCTTCTTCATATCATCTTGAAGAGTTGAGATCTCAAGTGTCTTAATCTTCTCAAGAGAAGAAACTTTATCTTCCAATTTAGCGTTCTCGGACTTGAGCTTTGTTTCTTCATTTGCAACTTGATTAAAAAGATTCATGTAGAATTGAACCGAACGATCAAGACGCTCGATCTCATCTTTAGCTCTAGGAAGAATGAAAAATGAAACACACAAAAAAAATTAGATGAAATATAACAAAATAATACCAAAAAATTTACCTAATAAAGTGATCGTCAAAAGAAACTTCGCTTAAAAGTTAGAATTATGTGCACACTCGTAAAAATTAGAAAAATTATGACTAAAAATTCGACACTTAAATAACTAAAAATGTCAAAAATACAAAATATAGGGACTAAAAGTAAAAAATACTAAGACTCAACAAAAACAAGGACTAAAAATGACAAAAACTGAAAAATAATACTCAAAGGACTAAAAATGTAAAATTCTAAAAACTAACAAGTGTAGGGACTGAAAATGTAAAAACCTAGAACTTAAAACTACATGGACTGAAAGTGTAAGAAAATAAAACTAAAACTACAAGGACTAAAATTGACAGATTCTAAAACTACTAACTACAGGGACTAAAACTGTCACTTCCTAAAACTATCTAAGACTTAACGAACAACTAACTGAAGGACCAAAAATGTAACAAATCTAACGGAAAATCTAACTAAGATGTTAACAAAATAATACTAACCTAACTAACGACACTTAAAGAAATAAGGACTAAAATTGAAAGAAAATTAACAAAACTAACTAACGAGTTTTAACAAAACTAACGAAATTAGGACCAATTTTGTTAGAAAACTAACGGCACACTAACGGCTGCCGTTAGTGCTGTTCATCTCTTTCAAAATGAAACGGGTTTCGATCTGTACTTTTCAAACTCGAAAATTTCCTTCGTTACTCAACAAAAATTGACGAAATTTGTTTCGTTGTGCTCCTTAATCGAATACCAATCGATTCCAACGAAAAATTTTCGATCATGCACTGATTTTCGAAGACCCACTTTTTCCAGCGAGACTTTGTTTTTACGGCGAGGCGTTTTCAATGACCCAATCACACTGATATCTTGCTTGAATATAATAAAATTTGATGTTTTATGATCGAATCAACGTGATAAATCGATATGTGAAGGATTTAAATAAAAAAACGTGATCACAAATCGATTTTCCGGTGAAACCCGTTTTTCCGACAGGGTGGTTTTCAGACGACCAGAACTTCTCGTATCACGTTGGATGCGAGAAGTTTCACTTATGCGAGTTCTATGAGTTAAAGAGGATGCGAGTTCTGTGGTTTAGAAGGATACGAGTTCTTAAGATGGTTGTGGGTTGCGAGTTCTTGAAATTGCTATGTGTTGCGAGTTCTTTGTCCAGATATGACACACGCAAAACACACACTCAACACACACGCAACACACACTCAGCACACTCTCACGCACCACGTCAGCATACACACACACCTCATGCACACACCTCATACACACAGACACATATCACAAACAAACACACACACAACTGAACTTATGTAGCTTGCGAGTTCTGTCAATTTGCTTGCTGTTGCGAGTTCTTTTCCTTAGCTGCTTGCGAGTTCCTTTCCTGCAATATCACAAACTAAACAACCAAATTAAATTTCTTGAATTATGGATCAAAAACAAGTCACAAACAACTTCTAACAACATCTGAACAACAAAATTGGATCAAAATTCAAGATCTAAACTTTTTTATCAATAACACTTGAAGAACATGATGAATCCAAAAATTTCAAAAATGATTTTTATGGTTTAATCCATGAAATTTTTGATTAAATCATGTCTAAAAACTGTTTTTGGACCCGAATTTGCACAAAAATCAATCAATTCAACACCAAATTGCAAAATCAATGTTCTAAAAATTCCACAGAGAACTTTTTCTCAAAAACATCAAATTTTACAAAATCTTAAAATTGATCAAATCTTGGCATGATTTTGCAAAATTGATGATTCAAAACTTGTTTAGAATGATGGAGAAACACTTTGCAATAAAAATCAAGAACAAAAACACACTAAAAATCCATAACCCATTTGTGATATTCAAGAACTTCAAAAATGGAGATTTTCTTCAAAATTCTTCAAATCTTCATGAATTTGGACGAATTTGTGCACACAATTCGATCTCCCAAAGCTCTGATACCAATTGTTAACACCAGATATATTAGGTAATCATCATAATCTTCATTGATCTTGAAGAATCTAGAGAATTACATAAGAATTCCAAACTTTCTCTCTCTAGATTCTCTCTCTAAATCTCTCACTAGATATTACAACTATGATCATTAATAACGACTTGCTTACAAACTAAGCTTTACAAAACCTATTTATACTTCCTAATTACAAGGCTTTAAACACTAAATCTAGTTTGACTTTACATGACTTTGACTATTTTGACTAATGCTTTGACTTTACAATGTTTGACTTATTACAAGACTTTACAATAAATCTTGAATACAATAATGCTCTAACAACTTATATTTATTAGAGTTGGACATTCTTCAGATGGACCAGAATCAGAAATTACAGTTGTTGTTTGGACCTCTGAGCTTCTTCCTTTCATCTCTTGAATCATATTAGGATTTTCATAATCTGCATAAGATTCAGAATTTAGTTCCAGAAATGCATCCTTAAACAATAAACCGAGTTCTGAACAATTAGGATTAGAATTTGATTCAGAAGTCATATTTTTTTTATTCTGATTGAGTTCTAAACTGTCTTATTCAGAAGTCTTTGATCTTGACTCATCAAATGTGACATTTATGCTTTCCATAGTCCTCTTGGTTCTTCTGTTATAGATTCTGAATGCTTTGGAAGTTAGTGAATAACCAACAAAGTATCATTCATCTGCTTTCTTGTCAAATTTACCTAGATTTTCTCTATCCTTGAGAACATAGCATCTGCAGCCAAAAATATGAAAAAAATTAATTAGTGGCTTTCTTTTATTAATCAGTTCATATGCAGTTTTATTTAATCTTTTATTAATCAAAGTCCTGTTCTGAGTAAAACAAGCAGTGGCAATTGCTTCAGCCCATAAGAAAGTTGGAAGATTTGAATAAGCCAACATGGTTCTTGCAGCTTCAACTAAAGTTCTGTTCTTTCTTTCAACAACACCATTTTGTTGAGGAGTTTTGAGAGCAGAAAAATTGTGAGAAATTCCAGTGCTTTGCAAAAAGTTCTGAAGAGTCTCATTTCTGAATTCTGTTCCATTGTCACTCCTTATCTTCTGAACTTGAAGTTGTAATAATACTTGAATTCTATTGATGAAGTTTATCAAAGTTTCAGCAGCCTCAGATTTTACTCTTAAAAATTCAACCCATGTATATCTTGAATACTCAACAACAATGACAAGCATATACTTCTTCCCACCCATTGACTGAACTGCCATTGGACCACATAAGTCTGTGTGTATCATCTCTAATGGTGATATGCATGAGGAGTCCATTTTCAACTTATGAGAACTTTTCTTCATTTTTCCCATCTCACATGCTGAACACAATGATTCATTTTCAAACTTAATCTTCGGCATTCCTTTGACCAAATGTTTGCCAACTAGATTGTTCGACTCCTTAAAGTTCAAGTGAGAACATCTTCTGTGCCATAACCAACATTCATTTGCAGTTGCATTTGACAGTAGGCATATTGGAGTTGATGCTTCAATTTTTGAAAAATTGACCACAAATAAGTCCATGTGTCTTTTAGCCCATAATACCTTTATCCTATTCTCACTCAGAATTAAGCATCCTGTTATACTGAACTTGATCTCACAAAGACTATCCAAGTACTGACTTATACTGAACAGATTATGTTGTAATCCCTCCACATAGAACACTTTCTGAATGGTTAAATCTCCTTTTGTTAAATCACCATAGCCTCTAACTTGCCCTTTACTGTTATTGCCAAAATTAACTGCTCTTCCAGCTTTTTCTGTGAAATTTGTCAGAGAAGCCTTGTGACCTGTCATGTGTCTTGATGCTCCTGAATCTAAAAACCACACATGATAGCCCTGCAAAAACAATTACTCAGATTTAGGTACCCATATTGGAATGGGTCCTTTGTTAGTTTCAATAACATTTTTAACAAAAGAGCCTTTTACTTTCCATTCATAATTTTCTTTTAAGCACCATTTTCCTTGTACTTTTATGAAATCGGAACATCTTCTGTTTACAAAATTATTTCTTTTCATTTTGAAAACATTAGGTTGAGACTTAGAAACATTTTCAGTCTTCTTTTCTTTTGACTGAGATTGAGAAATATTTACAGTCTTCTTTTCTGAATTCTGTTTTGCTTTAGACTTGAAAGATGTTTTAGAATTTTGAGTTTTCTGGAAAAGTTGAAATGATTGACTACCACATTGAACACATTTCAGACGTCTTCTTGCATGAAACAACAAATCTGAATGAAAAGAATTTTTATTGATAGTATTCAGATTACATTTGCATCTATTACAAGAACTACTGGTTTTGTGTTCAGAAGTAGTATTCAAAGGAATCTTCTCAGAACTCTTTTTCAAGCCATCTTTCCCTTTGCACTCTTCTTTTTCTGAAACATTAAACTTTGCAGAATTAGTAGATGTTCTAGATGATTCACCATGCTCAAAAGTACTTGATTCATTAAAAAAATATTTGTTTTTCTCTAAGGCTTTAATCTTAAAAAGATTATACTCAGCTTTTAACTTCTCAAGCTCTTCTATTTTCAAGACATAAGTTTTATTTTCTTTTAAAGCTTCCTCAAGTTTAAAATCAGCATCACAAAAATCATTTTCAAGTTCATCAAAATTTTTTCTTAACTCTTCAAGTTCTTGATTAACCAGATTAAATCTCTTTTCAAGTTCTGAGAAACTTTCTGATTTTGAGTTCTGAACAGTTTCATCAGAACTCTGAACTGACTCAGAACTCTGAGATGACTCAGAATCCTGATCGACAGACTCAGAATTCTGACTTACTGACTCAGAATTCTGACTAACTGTATCAGAATTTTCAGAAACCTTATTTGCTTCATTAAAGAATACATTCTCAATGTCAGTTAGGACCATAAATGTCCTACATAATAGAAAGTTATATAAAGAATTATAGAACTTCATTATAGAGCTTAATTAGTTTATTTAATCTTTTTGTAAAAGCCATTATTATTAAATGGGCTTCGTTTAGGCTTAATGGGCCATGGGCCTTAGCTTTCAAGACTAAGTATAAATAGTTTCCTTAAACCTGGAATTAGGTTAATCGTTCCTTTACTTTGAATTGTAATATTCTCTGAACGATACTTTGAGTGAATACGAGATTGATGACAAGTTGAAATCATCAATTGTTCTTGTTATTGCTCATTGATTTTATTGTTACCTGTTAATCTGGGATTCACACATGGTATCAGTGCCGAATCGGTGATTTGAAGATATAGAAGAAATCGAACGAAAGCGAAAAAAAAGCATAAAATTCGTATTGAATTTTCTGGAAAACGCAGCGAGACGTTTTGCGTATTCCTGGAGTTTGAACCGTCAGATCGTCGCGATTTTTGGTCAGTAGCTTCACGACATCTTGGTGTACATTCGGAACGGTGGGATTAATCGTTTGAGGTCCAGAAGACACTCGTTTGCTGTTCGTCGTAGAGCATTAACTTTTTGGGCGAAACGATCATCAATCGGGTTTGCAAAGCTTTTCGTTGATTTAATAATTCGTTTGTTAATTCTCGATTGTTTAATCGTTCGTAATCTGGTGTTTATCTGCGTTTATATCTATTCTCAAAGGTATTAATTTTTCAATTTAAAAATCAATTCTTGAGTTTTTGGTGTTCTTAAATTTTTGTGGTGATTATTGAAAAATAGGATATACTTTGCTTAGAAATCGATTTGGGTATGTTTGTTTTTGTGTTTTTGGTCAAAATCTAACCCTACAGGAGTGAAATCAAGCAACCCCATCGAACCCTGATCCGAATTTTTCAACCAGCCGCAGTGTTCGGAAGATCCTTATTGTTTCCGGGTAAGTTTTCTAATCTCTCACCACTATCGGGACAAATCATCCGGATTGATTTTGGTTTCCGGGTAAATTTAATCGGACACCTCAATCTTTTCGGGTACCAATTTTGTCCGGATAACTCAAACTTCCCGGATACCAATTTACTTCCCGGACAAATTTTTGTCAAATACCCACTTTCCGGGTAACAACAATTCCCCAAGGTTACCGGAATATCAATCTTTCCGGATAGCAACAACTTTCCGGACAAAAAGTGTTTCCCGGACACCTATTCACAGCAGGCACACAACTTTGACTTTTGTTGAGTGTCGACTTTTCTTATCATTCGTTGCATGCATACATATTTCACTACACTCACATCAGCCATACCCCATGCATCCACATCGAAGCTGTTACAGAACTTTCTTTGATTTTTTGTGTTTAATCCGTGATAATACATGCATGCATATTATATAGATAATAACCATTGAAAGTTGATTTTCTCAAGCATACATACATCGTCTTTTTTGGTGCCATCACATGCATCGTGCAGCCTATTTTTGTTTCTCATACAAGTATAGTTAATCATATTGCATTTTTTATATTGAGTATTCCTCCATATTCATAATATTAATTGTGAAATTGATTGTTAGAAAACATTTTTTTCCGGAAAATATACTAAGTTGATCTTATTTCTCATCCGGTAAGTTTTTTTTTTGCGGAAAGTCATTCGTCCGGTAAGATTAATTTGTCATCCGGTAACTACTTTTGTCCGGAAACTTCAATTCATCCGGTAAACAAGTTTTATCCGGTAATCTCATTTCATCCGGTAAGTGTGTTCATGCGGTAAGTTTCTTTTTCTTCTCACCCGGTAAGTTTTTTTTGAACGGCATCTTTAACACACACACGTTCCCGAGGTATCCGGGCTCCCACTTAAGGGTGCCACCCGACTAATCCCCGGCGACCCGGCATTGGTAAGTTCTGATCGGTACCCGAGTTACCGAACGTCTCGTGACTGAAAGCTTTTATCAAAAGCAGCGATTTTTCTTAACGGTCGATTTGCGAGTTTTAGTGACGGTTTGAGAATTATTGCGACGTTTTTTTTGAGCTTATTTTCGTCGTTTTTGATCTAACTTGGTTTGTTATCTTGCAGGTTTCATTCTCAAAGTTTGATTTCGTTCGTTCCGATAATTTTCAAATTTTAAACTTTGAAAACGAATTTAGTTTTTAAATTTGTTTCTCAAATTTAATTTTTGATTTTCTTCCGCAATTTTTCTTCAAAACAACATCGATCAACGTTCAATTTTTCAGCTAACAATGTCGTATTGCTTTAATCTGGAGTATCAGGCAAATCAAACACTATATAAAACGAAGATCAGGCTAGCAGATGAATCGATCAACAAGTACATCAAAGAACTGAAGGAACAGAAATCTCAAATCTGGAATAGTTATGAGAAGCTGGCTAAATCTCAAGAAAAGACAACAATATTAGAGTCTGAAAACACTGAGCTGAAAAGAAAGATCTCTGATTTTCCATCACAAGACGAGATAAAGGCACTTGAAGAGAAAGGTAAGCTCTTGAACTGTGAAAATCTTGAGTTTAAAAGTAAAGTGACTACTCTTGAAAAAGTATTTGAAAAGGAGAAAGAAAGTTTTACAAAGGAAAGGCAAATGCTTATACAAAAGTAATCTGATTCTTCAAAGAAATCTCTTGAAGAGAAGAAGAGTCTTGAGCTTATATGTCTAAAACTTTCAACACAAATCTCCGACTTTGAAAAAATTCTGATTTTAGAAAGAGAGAAGTTTGAAACTGAACGCAAATCTTTTACTAAAAAGAATGGAGAACTTTCTTTGAAAATATCCGATTTGGAGAAAGAATTAGACATTCTAAGCAAAGAGATTGAGAAGAAGAAGGTTGAAGATTTTAGAGCAAAAAGTTTGAAAGATGATTTTGCATTCGAAAGAAAGATTTTTCAGACTGAGATTTCTAAGCTTACAAAGAGATTATCTGTTTTGTCAACTGACATTATGATAGAGAAGAGGCTAAAATCTGATCTCCAAAAGAAGTTGGATCTAATGCTTGAAAAGAAAAATGTTTTGTTTAACAATGACAAGGAACTTGAAACCAAAAACTCTGATGTTGAATCACCCAATCTTGCTAGTCCAGATACTGTTAATCAGTCTCTTTACGGTGATTCAGTTAATTCAGTTTGCTTTTCTAAGACTGCTTCAAGTTCTATTCTTAAAAAGGTTTCTTCAAAGACCTGCATTAGATCAAATAGCTCATCAAAAGATCGGATCCGCACCTCTAATCTGTTTTATGACCCTATTATGGACAAATCAGATAATCAATTTTTCAAGAAAGTAAACATGGTTTGGAGAGCTAAAGGATCCGCTCCTACTCCAAAGACATTCGTCTCTGTTAAGAGTGACAAGAACAACAAAGCTTTCCACGCTAAACCTTTTGTGAAAACTGATCGTGTTTACTCTGTTAATAATCTGATCAACTTATCTACACAGAAGCTGTGTTGTTCTTATTGTGGAACAAGTGAGTTTGTGAATAAAGACCGTGCTAAGTATTGGTATGGTACTTATAGTATCCCTGGTCCTCATAGGGCATCTAACCAACAAGGATCCATCAAAAGATGGATACCAAAATCTTTCTAATCTGTTTTGCAGGAATGTCATGTGCACTTAGTTCAGAACATTCTTTTCACATGACTGCATTCGAAGGTTATGCCACATTTGAGGGAGAGTACTATTATATGAAAGGTAAGTGAACTTCAACTGAATTCAAAGACCGTGGTAATTCATTCTGGATAACTTACTTGTGTTTGTTATTCTCCAATTTTAAATTCCATGATTGCCACGTGTCATTTTTTCTTGACTTAGTTATTTCCATGTCTCTCATATGTTTGTTGATTTTTCGATGGAAATACACTCGTTTAAATTCCTAGTTGCTTTCCAAGTTCGCTATTTCTTGTAAATGATTCAATTCTTATCTGATATAATAATTGTGACTTGTTCTTCATAATTAAACTTTCTGATCATTGTTTCATTTATTGCAAACACTGTGCTCAATGAGTCAATCTGTTTCGCGCTTGATCTTGTTTCTTGAAATTCTATATTTCAAATGATTTTCGATGACTTCTGATTACCTCAGATCAGAACTCGGACTTCATCTTTATGACTTCTGATTACCTCATACCAGAACTCGGACTTCATCTTTATGAATTCTGATCAACTCAGATCATGACTCGTTCTTACATGCTTTGACTTCTAAACAATTCAGTTTAGAACTCATACTTCAATGTTTACTAAACTGGTTTACTCGATGCATGAAAGGAGTGTTAGGACTAATATTGTTTCAATGGTCTATCCAGAACCGGAAGGACCTACCCAAGAAACACATCCACTTATAGACATCAGTGAGGGGTCTATATGATAGATGAGTTTGGAGTGAAAAGAATATGGTGAGGATGTGACAGGACTTAAAAGAATTATTGATCCTTACCAAACCGAGTCAGTTATCCGGGTAACCACACAATCTATTCATTCTCGTTCTTTGGAGATGAATATTGAAACAGACATGGACCCAGTGTCGATAACTCGTGTCACCCCATCTAGCCACTCAAGTATCTCACAACAGATGCTTGTTTCATATATTCACGGAGATTTAGCACATAATCTATCTATTCCTCACTCGAAGGTCTTAGATATTGAAAAAGGAAGACATCAACTCTGGTCTCCAAACTTCATATTCTAATCACTGTGTCAATTGATTTTTAACTTGCGTCCCAGGTTAAATCAATTTTTGAGCCAAATTGATATAACTTAATTCTTTCACACATGCACGAGTCTTTATGATTCCAATTGCATATCTTCGTGATATTGCCGGAACAGTTTGAGAAGTAATTTATAATATTTTACTTCAGTGATAACTGGAAGTCCTATCAGAGATACCCCATTGCCAACTCTGAACGTAGGCCACACAGTTATTTTAATTGTTGTGATAACAGTTACTAACGTGTTTCTGTGTTAGTTGATTACCCCATTCTGGTTACTCAATGTTTTGATCTGGATTTTTTTTTGCTACTCGTCACTATTGTCTTTGAACATACATCATGCTCCGGATGCTCCTACTCATCATGAGGGGGAGAAAGGGTACAGATTCAAAGACATCGAATATCAAGTTGAGGGGGAGTTAGCAAAAGCCGAGGGGGAGTAACTGTTGATTGATCAGTTCCGTTAATTGATCTGTTCCGAAATCCGAAAAGAGTTCAAAGCGCCTACAGGTTGACAAGTTCTTCTTATCCTTCATCAAGTGGTATTCGCTACAAGTTATTAGTTTCTCCTTCAAGCGTTTGACAAGTTCTGAAGTTTTTCAAAGCCAGTTCAACTCGCGTTAAAAGCTGCTTTTTGTGCACTCAGTCGTGGTTATTGTTCACTGAATCTGGTGATTAAGTTGAAGATCGGAAGATAAGAGCTTTATTCAACGGGGGAGCTTCGAAAGACATGAAGACAAGCAACACCAAAGTTCTTCAAAGATTCAAGAGGGAGAGAAGATCAATGACCTGAAGATTTCAAGACTCGTTTTTTCTTTATATAACTTTAGGGGGAGATTGTTAGAACCATAAATGTCCTACATAATAGAAAGTTATATAAAGAATTATAGAACTTCATTATAGAGCTTAATTAGTTTATTTAATCTTTTTGTAAAAGCCATTATTATTAAATGGGCTTTGTTTAGGCTTAATGGGCCATGGGCCTTAGGTTTCAAGCCTAAGTATAAATAGTTTCCTTAAACCTAGAATTAGGTTAATCGTTCCTTTACTTTGAATTGTAATATTCTCTGCACGATACTTTGAGTGAATACGAGATGGATGACAAGTTGAAATCATCAATTGTTCTTGTTATTGCTCATTGATTTTATTGTTACCTGTTAATCTGGGATTCACATAAACAATAGAAAACCAGTCATAAATTACTTTCGTGTGTTTGGTTGCAGGTGTGTAGTGCTAAATGACAAGGATAATCTGAACAAATTCAGTCTTAAGGCAAACGAGGGCGTTTTCATCGGATACTCTTCAAGCTTAAAGGCATACAGAGTGTACTTCAAATCTTCCAGAACTGTGGCGAAAGCATAAAGTCAAATTTGATGAGAGAGAAGAGATGGCTTATGTGCAAAACAGTACAACACCCGCAATATCTGGATATCTAGCGTCCGGACAAATCCGTCCGACGATTATTATGCCAAACAAAGATCAAGCTTCCACTTCTAATTCTAATTCTAATGAACTTGATATTTTGTTTGAAATTTTTATGATGATTTCTTTGGAAACAATAACTCATCTTCAAATGTTAATAACAAGAATCAGGTTGCTCAAAATCCAGTACAAGCCACAATGTCAGGTCCTTCAACGGTACCAACATCATCGAATACTGGTGCAACGACTCTTGCGGCATCCCCAAACAATCCAATCATGACATCTACACCAGCAATACAACAAGTATCAACTAATGGTGCTTCTTCGTCAAGTACAACTTCAAAGGTTAATGATCAGAATACTGCTAACATACCTGAGGCATCTACTGACGCAGTTCCCGAGGCAGTGCTAATTGTCACTTCTGACAACCAACCAGCCTCACGATTGGAACCAACATTGACAATTGAGTTTAGCTTCAATAAAGATCCTACCTTAGTTGACCCCAATCAAGATGCCATATCTCCTCACCCACACTCAAAGAAATGGACACGTAGTCACCCTTTAACTCAAGTAATTGGTGAAGTGTCTGAACCTGTGAAGACCAGATCTGGAACCGCAAATGAAGTTCTGTTCGCGCTCTTTCTAAGTCAAGTTAAGCCAACCACAGTTCAACAAGCCTTAGAGGATCCAGATTGGATTATTGTGATGCAAGAGGAGCTGAATCAATTTGATGCTCTGAAAGTGTGGAGATTAGTTCCTAGACCCAAGGGAAAAACAGTCATTGGTACGAAGTGGGTCCTGAAAAATAAGAAAGATAAAGACGGGATAATCGTGAGGAACAAAGCACGACTAGTAGCAAAAAGGTACATGCAACAGGAGGGTATAGATTATGATGAGACGTACGCACCAGTTGCCCGCTTAGAAGCAATTAGGATGTTTCTATCATATGCCGCATACAAGAACTTCACTGTTTATCAAATGGACATGAAGACTGCTTTCTTGAACGGCGTAGTGAAGGAAGAAGTGTACGTATCTCAACCTGAAGGCTTTGTGGACAAAGATAAACCAGACTATGTGTACATTCTTGATAAAGCTCTTTATGGTCTCAAGCAAGCCCCGCGTGCCTGGTATGAAGTTCTATCTACCTTTCTACTAGGATCCGACTTTGAAAAAGGTAAAATCGAAACGACTCTCTTTACCAAGCATGAGGAAGGTGAAATTCTTCTCGGACAAATTTATGTTGATTATATAATCTTTGGTTCGACTATCACTGCATTATGTACTTGGTTCTCTAACAATATGGTGACCAGATTCCAGATGAGTATGATGGGAGAGATTAACTTCTTTCTTGGACTACATGTCAAGCAGTTTTCGACAGGAATATTCATTAATCAATCAAATTACGTGTTTGATATCTTGAAGAAATTCAAGATGGAAAACTGTACGTCGATTGGTACACCAATGGCACCAGGATCTAAGATCGGTCTAGATCCTGATGGTAAGGATGTCGATCTTAAGAATTATAAAGGAATGATAGGGTCATTAATGTACTTAACTGCGAGTCGTCCATATATTATGTTTGCAACTTGTCTGTGTGCGAGATTTCAGGCTAAACCTAAGGAATCATACCTTGGCGCAGTCAAAAGAATCTTTCGTTATTTGAAAGGCACTACATATCTTGGACCGTGGTATCCAAAAGGGACGGGATACGAACTCACTGCATATTCAGACGCGGATCATGGAGGAAGCATGCAAGACAGGAAGAGCACATCAGGACATGTACAGTTTTTGGGAGACAAGCTCGTGAGTTGGTCGTCGAAAAAGCAGAAATGTGTGTCAAGATCAACTGCGGAGGCTGAATATGTAGCCGCAACCAGCTGTTGTTCACAAGTCCTGTGGATGAAGACCCAACTCATGGACTACAGATTCAAATATGAGAAAATCCCGATATACTGTGACAGCAAAAGTGCAATTGCCATATCTGCTAATCCTGTTCAGCATACCAAGACGAAACACATTGATATCAGGTATCACTTCATTAAAGATCACGTTGAAAAGGGAACAATTGAATTATACTTTGTTACAACTGAATTTCAACTTGCCGATCTTTTCACAAAAGCCTTGGATGAAAAACGCTTTAATTTCTTAGTATCCAAGCTTGACATGATGAACATGAAAGTTTAACTTTCCTATATTGATCATATAATAGATGAAAATATTTGTATCTTAATGTAGCTACTTTATCTATATCGGTACACTTCAATTTTCATCATATTCTACTCTAAATATATGTTATTTAAATTTTCATGATTCTATTATTCAAATGTTTATTCAACTTGGTATTTCTTTTTCTTTAAATGCATTATTTGTGATTTCTTATGATACTTGTGTCTGCATAAGGTGTGTTCATGGTCTCAGGGAAGTGAATTATAGTTGGTATGCACAAATATAGGGGGAGTATGCTTAACTGACATAATTTGTAAGTTTAAGATGACATGGGATTTTCTTAGAGACAACAAGGTACGCATTCTAATATGTTTTGATCACACTCTTAAATGATGGAAAATCATTTTCAAAAATCTATGCATCATTTAAGGGGGAGTGAAAACCTTGTTTTAAAACGCGAGTGCTTAATCAATTGAATGTTGGACATCTTTCAATGTGATAAAATGTTTTGAAATTTCTTGAAAAATATTTTTGAAAAATGTCTAAGTGCTAAGGTTATCGCATCTAATGGCTTGCGACAACAAGTTTTATCGCACCATGCTACATGCGATAAAACATCCGCTAATTTTATCGCACGTTTGTCTTGCGATATAACCTTGTGAACAGTACCTTATCGCAACCTTCAGATGCGATTAAGTCACTGGTGATGTTATCGCACCCTGCTTCTTGCGATAACATTGGGGTTTATCGCATCTCGTTTCATGCGATAAACTGACACTGTGGAGGTCAACCGTTGGACCAATCTTTCGATGCCACGTGTAACAATCCTCAAGACACTATAAATAGAGCGGTTTTCAAAACCCTTGTTTGTTTCTATCACTCAAAACCCTCTCAAAACCTCTGTTCGATTTCTAAAAAAATTTCAAGGATTTGCGGCTCGTTTTTTATTCCATTCCATTCAGATCGTCATCAAGGTTAGTTTTCTATGTTTTTCGTTCTCTTTTATCCATGAATGTTCCAGCTACAGTCGATTTTTAGGGTTTAGGGTCGACTCCATTGGAGACTTTTCATCTTCTTGCTGTAAATCGTTGAGTTTGGGTCTGTTTGTTGTTAAAAATACTAGGGTTTTGCTTCTGTGTACTTCGTGAACCTAGTGTGACAGGTTAAAACTTGTTTTTATGCGAAAAATAGATTTTCTGGGTTGAACACTTAGGAAATTTTTTGTGCTCATCATTATCGCAAGGTACTATATTCTTCATGTTCATAGTTATCGCAAGCCTCATGTGTTCATCTTTATCGCAAGTACCTGTGTTGGTCCCGAAGGGTTATACAAGTTTGTAGAAGGGGGGGGGGGGGTTGAATACAAACACACAGATTTTACTTTTCTAAATTGTTTATTGATAAATCATTAACAATTTACAGCTTGTTGCGGAAACAAGATTAAGGATAAATCCTAAATCAAAACAAGTTGGAACACTAAGTTTCTTGCACTAAGAAGAAGAAGGAAATTACTAATAATAACCTATCTCAAGATAAGAAGGATGAACTTGTCCAGAGTTAGCAAGTTACTTCAAAATGAAGTGAGTTCTTCTTCTTATATACTGCATGCATTTAATGCATTGCAGTTTACACTTTACACGTGGCAGCAGCTGATTGGTTGCATGTCATTGACCTTTGTTGACAACCTTAGTAGCCGCATGTTTGAACAGTGTAGTATCAGAGTGGTTGTACGATTTCAGACATTAAGGAGGTTCTATTCTGACATATCGTACGGAGTCGTGCAAGGGTGGATGAGACAAAAGTACTTTGTACGGAAGACTTCATGATCAGCTTTTCGATGATTCAGCGATCTATCATTCTTCATCAGCGAATGATAGAGTTCAGCGATAGCTGAAGTCTTGTACTTGATACTTCACGTTGAGTGGACAAATCTGAGTCTTCGCTGATCCGCATCAGTTCATTAGGAGACTTGTCGCTGGTTCTTGAGCTTGATCTTCGACTTCAGCGTAGAACCTATGTTGACGTGAAACTTGTCTTCAGGGATCATAAGTAAACAACTAACTTATCAGCGATCATCATAATGACTGAATAGACTCAGAGTATTATGGTGAACAGTTTCGCTGAATGTTTAATCTAAAGAGCGAGAGTTCCTATCAGCGGTACTGTAAGGTCTTAGTACTTATCAGCGATAGTGAAACTCTGATACATATTGTTTACTTACAATTTTCACTAAGTATATAAGAGAGGGTCATTATCAAATCACTTAGGGTTTGGATCAACAATCTCCCCCTATTTGATTATGACATAGCAACAGAGAAAATTGTTATATAATGAAAACATAAGGATAAAAAGAACTCATAAAATATTTGTCCCTTTTACTGTTTTCTGGTATCTTTTCTGTACTGATGGAGTAAAGTACGTTCGCTGAAATTTTTCTTTAAACTCTGTAAAGATTACAGAGGGAAGTGGAAAAATTACAAGTACAACGAATAAAGTTACAAGTACAAAAGATGTAGACAGATAAGGATAGAAAGAATTTCAAGGCGATCCTATCCGTCAAAAGGTTCTTCC
This sequence comes from Saussurea involucrata, assembly GCA_033807775.1. Lineage (NCBI taxonomy): Eukaryota > Viridiplantae > Streptophyta > Magnoliopsida > Asterales > Asteraceae > Saussurea > Saussurea involucrata. The sequence continues at coordinate 218,694 of JAWVWS010000995.1, forward strand.
TTAATGAGTTGTTCATCAAGGGTCATTGATGTGGCAATCATCCAATCAGGGACATCTACTCATTGATTCTTTTTCTTCAGAGCTTCTTCAAAAATCAAGGGCTTCAGGTGTCTAGCTTTGATGTCGCGTCTGACTTCACACCAGTATAAGAGATCTCTGAGTTGTTCGATGGGAGCGAGGTGGAGCTCAGAGATACGTTGAAAGTGATGGTTTCCATCGTAGTCTAGAAAGAATATACCATATGGATCACTTACAACTGTGCCAGGAATGAAAGTTTCTCCAGGTGGTAGGGAGGTGTCAAGCGCTGAGAGATCAGCATCAGGGCCAAGAACTTCAGCACGAGAGAAACCAATACCTGTTTCATTCCGTATAGGAGGACCTGAATCAGAGACTTTATTTTTCTTAGCAGAGACTTTTCTTTGTTGAGGAAGAGGAGGAATATCCACATCAGAAGAAAGCAGGTCGATCAGTTTGTTTAAGATCTTCTCGACATGGCTTTTGTACTTTGAGCGCGGTCCCTGAATGGCTAATTTTGTTTCTAACCATTCAGAGAGACGAAACTTTTCTAAGGTAGCAGCATAGAAAGTTTGCTTGGTTTTGTCATCTCTGTAGACACCCACTTCAACAACAGGAACGTCGGCTTACAATTTTCCTCTGATGTTTGCTTTGCGGATTTTAGATGGTCTAGATCGATAGGTCAGCATCTGTTTAGCCCATTCCAAGGTCGTGTCAGAGACCTTAGTATTTTCTCTAACGATCTTTTTGAGGATCATGTAACGACCCAAATCCCATAACATACATCATATTACATAACATTCATACATATCATTGATTTACAACAAAAGTTACATAACAAACCAAGTACGGTCCCATTAGTCTTGACATTACAAAATATATAAAAGCTTCCTAATCAACATCCATCAAAAGCTTCCTACACTTCATCCTCTCCTGCCGATCCTTAACCTGGAAAACATATTTTTGAAAACAAAATGAGGGTTAGACCAAACGGGTCTAGTGAGTTAATCCCGGTCCTTTCCAAAATCATTATAAAACCTTTTATGTAAATCCTTTGTATCAAAATAGTTTAGATAAACCTTTGATAATCCTTTCGTAAAATATAAACATACCACACGTATTTAAATACCAATCCAGACTCGTGCATCATGTACATCTCATTCACCTTATTCCTCCACAATTGGCCATATTAGTTGGTAGCAAGCCAACTAATAAATCAACAACCGGTCCGCTCACCGGAACCCGGCTACCCGTCGGTCCGCACACCGGAACCCGACTACTCACCGGTCCGCACACCGGAACCCGGCTACACACCGGTCCGCACACCGGAACCGGCAACAAGTGCACTCGTGTAGTGCAAAGCTTATATAAATACAATATATATCTCATTACATCATATTGTCATTTATATACACATAATCATATTCCTACCACATAATCATCTCATATATATATATATATACACATATGTATTCCAGTTCAAAACGTTTTACATCAAAACTCACCTTGAATGCTTAAAATACGCTTCCAAGCCTTTCTCCGAGCTATCCGATCCTTTATCCAAATACCTCAGAATCTGAAACCATTTAAATACAAATATCTCCTTACCAACTTATGTATAAGACTTACTAGCAGGTTATGGACTCTAGATACATCTACATAACTTTTATCCTCAAAATTTACCCAAACAGCCAAGTTATCCGGAAACCTCAAAGTATCCGGACAACTTTCCGGACAACACAAAGAATCCGGACAACACGAGGAATCCGGATACCATCCCGTATCCCATTCCATCCGGAAAAGTATAACAAGAAGGACTTACCCGGATAAAACCCTGTCCGGACACCTTCAGAAAGTCATCCGGACACCATCGACATAATCACCCGGACACCCCCAACAGAACTATCCGGACACATTCTTACTGTGTCCGGACACCTCTGTCGGTTTCATCCTTTTTGCCCAGAAATCGACAGGATTAATACCAGAAGGGTTTGTGATGTTTCTACTCAAATAGAACCCTTCCCAAAGCAATTACAAACATAAAATACAAAGGAACTTACCTTATTTTCACTTCCAAATACTCCAACTTGAATCTCTAGCCTTCTTATCTTCTTTTACTTCTTTTCTCCCCAAAACACTCTCACACACACACTTTCAAAAATCTAGATGAATTCTGCTGAAATGAAATATCTAAATATCCTAAGGGATAATATCCATTCCATATTTACCATTTAAACCTTTAACTATCCACTAATGATCAAATACCCTTAAACTTATAAATTCACCCAATCTTACCCTAAACATCAATTATAAAGTTAACTAAACTTAACGGAATTAGATTTTTAACTAACGGATTTACCCGGGGTATTACATCATCTCCCCCTTAAAAGAATTCCGTCCCGGAATTCGGTTAGACAATAAGGTATGAATACCTATTACTACTACTTCGAACTTATTCAAAGCCATAGTAACTAACTGAATAGCCACCCCACACCCACCTATATCTCTAACACAGATAAGCAACAAAAGCACGGAAATATCAATAACCATGTTGCACCGAAGTCAGATAACACCTTAGCACGTATAGAGTTTATAGAAATATACCTGTAACCTCATCAGGACTTTCTTCCACCTCTTGTTCCGTCATCTGAAAAACTCGACCCTTTGATTTCGGTACCTCAGGCCCTTGTTCCTCTCCCGGTCTAACACTTGTTGGTCTTACCGTCATACTACCCTGCTGTGCTTTCCATTGCGGACAATCTGCCTGAATATGATCCGGGGAATTGCAAACGAAACATAATCGAGTTACCCGACAGTCTCTAACTATGTGACCAGTCTTTCCACATTTGTAACAACTTCGGGAATCCACATAACAGTTTCCTTGATGCACACAGTTGCATTTTGGACATGGTCTTTCAACTGGTCTGAAAGGTGAATAACTATCAAACCTCGGGGATTCATATTCATCCGAATCGTACATCGTTTCTTCCAGTTTTCTTTTCCCAGCACTCTTATCACCAACGTCTCTCCGGTTATCCTGTTCCACATTTTCCGCGGCATCCACTGCGGCTGAGAAGGTATCGGGTCCTCTTGCAGTCACTAGCTTTCTAATTTCTGCATTTAATCCAAAAATAAACCTTTCCATCTTTAGAGCCTCCGTGGCAACATAGTACTCTGCAAAGTGAGACTTCTCCAGAAAGAGAGCGGTGTAATCCCTAACCGATAAACTTCGCTGGTGTAGGTTCATGAACTCCTCTTCCAATTGTCTAACTGCTGCTTGAGAACAAAACTGTCCTTTGAATGATGTTGTGAATTCATCCCAAGTAAAAGTAGAGTATACATCCGACCTTGTGGAATCAATGTGAGCTTCCCACCAGTACAGAGCTTCTGCCTTCAACATCGCCGTTCCGTATAATACTCTGTCCTCATCCGCACACTTACTGGTCTTGAAGATGGCTTCTATTTCTTTTAACCATCTCATCGCCTTCACTGGGTCTCTATCTCCTGAGTTAGTTGGAGGTCTACAGTTTAAGAACATCTTGTAATCACACCTTCTTGACACTGGTATGACCGTAGGTGTAATGGGCATTTCGTCTTCCAAACCAGGATCTGGTGTTTCAGTATGACGAGCTTGGTCGAACATAGTCTGGATATTTGCTTGAAGTCTTCCCATCTCCGCCATCAGATCGTTTCTTGTAATAAACTCCGTACCTTGCCCCTGAACTCTACCTCCGGTTCTGCCCCTACCTCTTTCTCTTCCTCTTCCCCTTGTCCCGACTGTTGGATTCGTTCTATTAGGATTTCTTCCTCCCTCTCTAGTCATATTTCTAGTACCGCTTGCCATTCTGTAGATTCAGACAAGATTAATATACACATAAGCACATACCCTATATAATAAGGTATCCCAGTCCAAACATGCACCTGTAAGATCACAATTACACTGGCCAGGTGTAATCTGAAATTACCTTACATGATGTTCCTTCTACCTTTTATACTTAGCATCCCAAGGTTCTAATATATCAAGGACATCCTACTTCACATGCAGTTTAAGTCTAGGTACGGGTACAAATACCTAAATCCCTTAAACTAGGGCTCTGATACCATTTGTAACAACCCAAATCCCATAACATACATCATATTACATAACATTCATACATATCATTGATTTACAACAAAAGTTACATAACAAACCAAGTACGGTCCCATTAGTCTTGACATTACAAAATATATAAAAGCTTCCTAATCAACATCCATCAAAAGCTTCCTACACTTCATCCTCTCCTGCCGATCCTTAACCTGGAAAACATATTTTTGAAAACAAAATGAGGGTTAGACCAAACGGGTCTAGTGAGTTAATCCCGGTCCTTTCCAAAATCATTATAAAACCTTTTATGTAAATCCTTTGTATCAAAATAGTTTAGATAAACCTTTGATAATCCTTTCGTAAAATATAAACATACCACACGTATTTAAATACCAATCCAGACTCGTGCATCGTGTACATCTCATTCACCTTATTCCTCCACAATTGGCCATATTAGTTGGTAGCTAGCCAACTAATAAATCAACAACCGGTCCGCTCACCGGAACCCGGCTACCCGTCGGTCCGCACACCGGAACCCGACTACTCACCGGTCCGCACACCGGAACCCGGCTACACACCGGTCCGCACACCGGAACCCGGCAACAAGTGCACTCGTGTAGTGCAAAGCTTATATAAATACAATATATATCTCATTACATCATATTGTCATTTATATACACATAATCATATTCCTACCACATAATCATCTCATATATATATATATATATATATACACATATGTATTCCAGTTCAAAACGTTTTACATCAAAACTCACCTTGAATGCTTAAAATACGCTTCCAAGCCTTTCTCCAAGCTATCCGATCCTTTATCCAAATACCTCAGAATCTGAAACCATTTACATACAAATATCTCCTTACCAACTTATGTATAAGACTTACTAGCAGGTTATGGACTCTAGATACATCTACATAACTTTTATCCTCAAAATTTACCCAAACAGCCAAGTTATCCGGAAACCTCAAAGTATCCGGACAACTTTCCGGACAACACAAAGAATCCGGACAACACGAGGAATCCGGATACCATCCGGTATCCCATTCCATCCGGAAAAGTATAACAAGAAGGACTTACCCGGATAAAACCCTGTCCGGACACCTTCAGAAAGTCATCCGGACACCATCGACATAATCACCCGGACACCCCCAACAGAACTATCCGGACACATTCTTACTGTGTCCGGACACCTCTGTCGGTTTCATCCTTTTTGCCCAGAAATCGACAGGATTAATACCAGAAGGGTTTGTGATGTTTCTACTCCGATAGAACCCTTCCAAAAGCAATTACAAACATAAAATACAAAGGAACTTACCTTATTTTCACTTCCAAATACTCCAACTTGAATCTCTAGCCTTCTTATCTTCTTTTACTTCTTTTCTCCCCAAAACACTCTCACACACACACTTTCAAAAATCTGGATGAATTCTGCTGAAATGAAATATCTAAATATCCTAAGGGATAATATCCATTCCATATTTACCATTTAAACCTTTAACTATCCACTAATGATCAAATACCCTTAAACTTATAAATTCACCCAATCTTACCCTAAACATCAATTATAAAGTTAACTAAACTTAACGGAATTAGATTTTTAACTAACGGATTTACCCGGGGTATTACACATCATCCCATAGCTGACGTTGAACATCAATGGGAACTCTTTTTAGCTTGGGGTCTTTTATTGATCGTTGAGTAAGCTTGGTGGCGTATTCTCTATCTTTTTCTTCAGCTTCCTTTCTTTCAGCGATTATGCGTTCAGCTCTGAGGTGTTCCTTGTATTCCTTCTGGGAAACTCTGAACTTTGGAGGAACGGAAGGAAGTTGATCACGCTTCAGAATGATTCGCTGATCTTCGAGTCTCTTGATCATTGCATCTCTCTTTTCTTGATCCTCTTCACTTAGCTTTTGAGGAGCCAAGGAAGGTCTGTTTTTGTGAGAGAGAGTATGTTCTTCAGGTTCATCAGTCTCAGAGATCAAGTCCAAGACTGGGATTATTTCTTCAGCGTTGAGAGCTAGGATTGTTGTTGAAGTCGCAGATTTAGGAACTTCAGCGATATCCTCAAACAGGGGAGAGGACTAGCTGAAACGCAGCGATCTTACAAGTAAGAACAGAGATGGAAAGAATGGGATTGTGTATAGAGTTTTGCGGAGGAAGAGAACTGATAAAGTGTATAGAGGAGGGATGTTGTGTAAGATTAATGTACCTGACAAACCGGCTTGTTAAGCAAGATCATCATATTTTCATCTTCAGCGACACCTTTTCCTTTGCATTTGTCAGCTTCAGATGCTGATGGCTTTGTCTTTGTCCGCTCCCCTGAAGGTTCATTTATCAGAATCCCTTTAAGAGCTTTAGTTCTCTGAGCATGCTTGACGATAAAAGAATCATCATCATCGTCATCTTCGTCATCATCATTCTTTGGAGAAGAGGATGGTTCAGCATCAGACAAATCGATGGCTTGTTCATCTTCAGCTTCAGACTCAGTTTCTTCAGCTTCTTCTTCGAGTTGCTCCCCCTCAGATACAGAGGCGAGCTTCTCGGTTCCCTCAGGGTTTTCATCTCCCTGAGGTCCAGCGGCTGCTTCAGCTTCAATTGTCTTCTAACCCTCTTTAGTGAAGGTGAGGTCTTCAGTCTTCTCTCCCCTGATAGATTCATCATGGGAAAGGTCTTCAGCGCTTTTGGAGAGGTCTTCAGCGCTCTTCTCCCCCTCTTTATCATGATGACTGGGGGAGGAATGAGAAGATTCAGCAGCTCGTGTGGTTTTCCTGTCTTCTTGGCCAGGGATCCCTATATACATTTCAATCGCTGATAATCTGTTTTCCATGTCAGAAATACCAGGATTGATCTTCACAAGTTCAGCACGATCCGCCGTAGTAAAAGATGGAGGTGCAGGGGCAGGTGCAGGGGCAGGTGCAGGGGCGGTCGTGTTGGTCAGAATCTGCTTCAACAAGTTCTGAATTGAAGAGATGTCATTCTTCATCGTGTTGAAATCAGTCTTCACAGAACTCATATCAGTTTTTACTGAACTGACATCAGTCTTTACAGCAGACATATCACCTTCGAGTGTGCCAACCGATGTCTTCAGCGTTGTGACTTCGCTGGACATGGTGTCTACAGATTTCTTGATGTCGAGGTAGTCTGTGTAGATGTCAGCGAGAACTTTGGCAAAGTTGCTCAGTGATTGATCAACCTTCTCCATGTCAGCTTTGGAGGCATTCTTTCCGACTTCGGTTGTAAGTTTTAAGAGATTCTCTCCGGCGGTTGTTACAGCTGAAGAGTTGCCGGAAAGAGTAGACGTGAGACCAGTCAGCGTTGTCTCTACTGTCTTCAGAGACGTGTTGATGTCTCTCAAATTAGGACCTGTAACATATAAAAACTTGTAAACAGAGGAAAGCTCAGAAGTTTGGGGTTTAGTAACAGTGTATAGGGATTGGTGAGTACCTGCAGGAGGATTGGTGAATTCATCAAAATCACGGGTTCCTGAGTAAAGTTCCATATCGTCAACGAGAGTACGTGAACGTATGGACAGCTCTGCAGGTCCTACTTCCGTCGTTCCTTTAGCTCCTGCAGGAATGACAGGTGCAGCTGTGATAACTGGAGTGGGGTCCAAATGAGTGGAGGGAGAAGCGAAGGGTAAGAAAGGAGGTTGGTTACCGAGTTCAGCGTTGGAATCGCTGAGAATCACTTCATCAGTCTTTTGAGAGACTGAGGGAGGTTGGGTAGTTTCCAAGTTTGTAACCTCAACGTTTGGAGATGCTGAGGTCGGGATTAAGGGGATGGCTTGTTCAGGTGTGGCATAGCGTACCACTGAACTTTCCTTCAGCTCAACAGGAGGAGCTGAGGAGTTTTTAGCAGGAGATTGCTTGGGTTGCTCCTTGGTCTTCTTAGTTCTTTTGGAACCAAGGTGGGTGTCAGAATGTTTCCTTTTAAGAGGAATGGAGGTAACAGCTGGGGTATCAGCGGTGGGTTTGTCCGCTGAAGGAGCTGCAGAAGTAGGAGAAGTAGTAGGGTTAAGAAGAGTCAAGAGTGTAGAAAGACGTACCTCATTCGCCACTGGTTTAAAGTCGAGTATTTTAGGGCCGACCTGAGAGAGTTTCAGGTCACCCTCTTCTGGGTAGCTGTCTTTCAGGCCTCTTTGGAAAATAGCGCTGATGAACCGAGGATATGGAACCCATGGAGGTCTGTCAGCGACGGTGTCCACTCTGAAAACCAGGTCATCATAGATAATCGATGCTCAGTCTATGTTGAGACCTTTCAGCAAAGCATATCCCATTGCTTGCTGAGGCTTAGCGGCTTGGTCAGAGGAGCCGCTCTTGGCAGTCATGCAGCTGATCAAATGGGCGAAGATGAAATTCATCTTGCTGGGCATTTTCGATTTCTTGATAATCGTCAGCTTCTTCTCGGGCTTCATGTCTCTGCCGATTTCCCATACATAGCCCATTGCATCGAAAAATGCAATGATGGCTTCCCTGTCTGAGTTTTTCTTGGGGTTAGGGAGGGGAACAAAGGGTTTTTCCTTGGTGGCGATGGGAAGGCTGAGAGCTTTGCGAATTATGGCAGGGGTAATCTTCATGGTGCCATATTCGATATCGCAGAGGATGCAATCGATTGTTTTGGAGGGGTCTTTGGCTGAGGGTAGCTGAGAGTGTCTGGCTGAGTACCAGAATTGTGAGAGCAAAAGCTGATGTGCAGGAGGTGTTATGGTCAGGGCTGTGGAGATGCAGCAATTCTTTAGGAAGTTCACAGCATCAGCTAGATGTGTGACTTGCTTTCGAGGAGGAAACTCGAGAAGCGCATAGAGGTTGTTCACCTTAGTCCAATCCAGTTTGTCCAGGGCAAATTTGACTTGAGGAGCCTTGAAGATGTCCATTTTCTCAGCAGTGTCATCAGCAGAAGTGTTTTCAGCGTTGGTGTTCTTGGGAATGTCAGAAGATGCCATTCTCTGTATTATCAGTTCAACCAAAGGATTAACAAATAAGAATAATCTTAATGTGGAAAGATTTTCCAATAAGATGGTTCGAATTTTGTCCATTTCATTCAGACAAAATGTCTTAATAAAGATTAGGGTTTTTTTTTAAACGAAATTTCAAACCCAATAAAAATCTTGTTTTCCAGTTTCCTTTGAAGATAGGGATTCTGGAAAAACGAATGTGTGAAGAACAAGTTTAAGATTTTTGCATTTAAACTTGAAGAACAACCATGAAATGGTTGTGTTCATAAAACCATGAAAGAAAATGATTTTATTTTTAAGAAGTTCTTTTGTTTGATCTTGTTAAAACAATGAGAAGATCAGAAACAAGTTATTTGCATTTGGTAAATAATAAGAACATATTAACCTTTGATGTTTGAAGAAGATGAACAGTTGTTCTTGAAAAATTGAGAGCCAAATGCAACAGTGAATTCTTTCTTTTCTTAGAGGAGAAGTTCGCGTAAGAGAAAAATATAAACGAAGAATTTGTTTATATAGAGAGATTTTAGAAAGAGAAAATCTTGAGCGGGAAAAGATTTTCATCATGACACGGACATGTGTTTGCATTTGATTGGCAAGTAAACGAAACGTGCAAACGTGTGTCAGAAAGAAGAACGTGTATGGGTTTATCCGTTGTAATGACGTCACAACTGTCCTTTCATATTCTTGGTTGTCTCTGAGGTTTTGAAAAACTCAGGGACACTTTTGAAAACATGAAGCACTGAATAGAAATATCAGTTGGTTTTAAGAAATTTCAAAGTATCGCTGATAAGGAAGAGATATTTAGCGATGAGATTTGTTTTGAAATCTTGCATTTACATGCGATTTGTCAGAGAGAAAAACATACCTTGATATCAGCGAATCAGGATAGAGAGAAGGATAGAATGGGTTATACAAGTTGATTTTATCCTATCGCTGATCAAATGTGAACTGCGGAATATTTTATCCTTCAAAGTTCAGCATTCCAAGCTCGCTGATGAGAAAGTTGAATCTTGTCTCATCAAGAGGTTTGGTGAACAGATCAGCTAACTGATAATCAGTTGGGATAAAGTGAAGTTCTATATCACCATTCATCACATGATCTCTGATAAAGTGATACCTGATTTCGATGTGTTTTGTCTTTGAGTGTAGCACTGGATTATTAGCTATAGCGATGGCACTTGTGCTGTCGCAATAGATTGGAATATTTGAGAGTTGAAGGTCATAGTCCAGTAGTTGATTTCTCATCCACAAGACCTGAGAACAACAGCTTCCAGCGGCTACATACTCAGCTTCAGCTGTGGAAGTGGACACTGAATTTTGCTTTTTACTTGTCCAACTTAGCAGCTTTTCACCCAGGAACTGACATCCTCCTGTGGTGCTTTTCCTATCCATTCTGCAACCTGCAAAATCACTATCTGAATAGGCGATTAAATCGAATCCTGAGTCTTTGGGATACCAAAGACCTAGATTCGAAAAATTCGCTTTACAGTTTTCATATGAGATATCTTAGGTTCAGCTTGATATCGTGCACACAAGCATGTTGCAAACATAATATCGGGTCGGATAGCTGTAAGATACAATAGTGAGCCGATCATCCCACGGTACAACGTGACATTGACAGGAACACCCTTAGTGTCCTTATCAAGTGTCAGCGGTGGTGCCATAGGGGTTTTCATAGCTGAACTTTCAGTTAAGTCGAATTTCTTCAGCATTTCTCTAACATACTTTCCCTGATTAATGAAAGTTCCTTTTTCATTTTGTTTTATCTGTAGACCAAGGAAATATGTTAGTTCACCCATCATGCTCATTTTATACTCTTCTTTCATTCTATTAGCGAAACGAGTACAGAGATCAGGGTTAGTCGAGCCAAATATAATATCATCAACATATATTTGAACAAGAATGATATGACCTTTTACTTTCCTGAAAAATAGAGTTTTGTCTATTTTTCCTCGCTCAAAATTTTCAATATGGAGATAAGTAGAAAGAGTGTCATACCATGCACGTGGAGCTTGCTTTAAGCCATAAAGTGCCTTATCCAGTTTATAAACATAACCTGGATGCTTAGGATCTGGGAATCCTGGAGGTTGTTCCACATAGACTTCTTCATTCAGCTTTCCATTTAGAAACGCTGACTTAACATTCATCTGATATACTTTGAAGTCTTTGTGTACAGCGTATGCTAAGAATAGACGAATAGATTCTAATCTTGCTACTGGAGCAAATGTTTCGTCATAATCTATGCCTTCCTCTTGTCTGTATCCCTGAGCAACAAGACGAGCCTTGTTGCGGGTTACAGTTCCATGTTCGTCCACCTTGTTTCGATAGACCCATTTAGTGCCTATCACTGTTTTGTCAGTTGGTCTTCGAACAAGTTTCCAAACTTTGTTTCTTTCGAATTCAGTCAGCTCTTCTTGCATGGCGCTGACCCAGTTTGGATCTTTGAGGGCATCATCTACTTTCTTTGGTTCAGTTAGTGAAATAAAATTTACAAATAAACAAATATTACCTGCACTTCGTCGAGTCTGAATACCAGCGTTTGGATCACCAAGAATTTGATCAATTGGGTGATTTATAGTCCATCGCTGAGTCGGAGCGTGAGACGCTGACTCAACCTGAACTGGAGGAGCTGAAGATGAAGCTTCAGGGACGTCTGGAGTATCAGCCAAGAGAGGAATGGATGCAGTTGTCATTATATTCACTGATTGCTGAGAAGTGGATGAAATATCTGAGGTATTGGTTTCAGAAGCAGGTATAGTGTTTATAGGAACAGCTGAGACCCATGATGTTTCAGCTTCACTATTCTGCATATTTGGAATGATAGTTGGACCATCATCTTCAACTGTGTGAGCATGAGGAGTGGGAATATCTTCTGAATCACCAAGATGAGAAAACATCCATTGATTCAGTTCTTCAGTATCAACGGACGGTTTAGAGTTCGCTGAACGGGACTCGTCAAACGTGACGTGAATTGTTTCTTCAACAGATTGTCTTCTTCGATTAAAGACTCTGAAGGCTTTGGAAACTGAGGAGTATCCAAGAAAGATTCCATCATCAGCCTTAGGATCAAACTTTCCAAGGGCATCTCTGTTGTTCAGTATGAAACACTGACATCCAAAGATGTGAAGAAAGCTGATTGAAGGCTTTCTCCCATGAAATAGTTCATAGGCTGTTTTATTAAATCTTTTGACTATCAGTGACCTGTTTTGCGTAAAACAAGCTGTGTTGACAGCTTCTGCCCAAAACTGAGTAGGCAGGTGAGAATCGTTGAGCATTGAACGTGCAGCTTCAATAATTGTTCTATTTCTTCTTTCAGCAACTCCATTTTGTTGTGGTGTTCTCACTGAAGAAAAGTTGTGAGAAATACCCTTATTCTCAAAGAAGGAATCAAGAGAACTGTTTTTGAATTCAGTCCCATGATCACTACTTATTGAGCGAACGGTCAAATTGTTCAGGGTTTCCATCTTCCGAACAAAGGTGATGAGTTCTTCAGGGGTGTCACTCTTGGAACGGAGAAACATAACCCATGTATAACAAGAGAATTCATCAACTATGACCAGTGTATATTTCTTTCCAGCAATGGATTGTTTGTTAACAGGGCCAAACAAATCCATATGGAGTAGTTGTAGAGGAGATGACACTGAGGAGACTTGCTTTGATTTAAAGCTTGCTTTGGTTTGCTTCCCTTTCTCACATGCTAAACATAAAGACTCTTTGGCATATGAGTGTTGAGGTAGACCAGTAACTAACTCTTTTGAAGAAAGAGAGTTCAGTGTCTTGAAATTCAGATGAGAGAGCCTCTTATGCCATAGCCAGTTGACATCATATGAGGCTTTTGAGAAGAAACATGAGTTCTTAGTGGTTGCTGAGTCCATGTTTATTACATAAACATTTTCCAAACGATAACCGCTGAGAGCTATCTTCTCCTTTTTGTCAGTGACAAAGCAGGATTCCTTGGTAAAGATTACTTTGTTATCCTTGTCGCAAAGCTGACTGATGCTTAACAGATTATGCTTCAGCCCTTCAACATATGCGACTCTTCTGAAGGTGGTTGTACCATTAGAGAGTACACCAAACCCTCGGGTATGTCTTTTTCCATTTCCACCGAAAGTCACAGAGGGACCCTTCTCTTCCTTGTATTCAGCGAGCAAGCTTTTCTTTCCGGTCATGTGTCTAGAGCATCCGCTATCGAGATACCAGATACCCTTCTGAACCTGCATCACAAAGGAAGATTAGTTTTTCTTGGGTACCCACTTAACCATGTGTACACGTTTGTCAGTGGAAGCAGTTGGAATGGAAGGTTCAGCAATCTTCGCAGCATTTGAAGATTCAGCTTTGTCAGTCTTCACTTTGGTTAATTTCTTAACCTCAGTGTTCTTCTTTGCCTTGGGGGCAATCTTCACCTTAGCTATCTTATCAGCTTTGGTGGCTGTGGGGCACTTACTAGCAATATGATCAGTGAGTCCACAGTGATAGCATTTCCTATAACTAAAAATAGTTCTAGGACTATTTGAATGCTGAGTTTTAGATTTTGAATTAGAAGGACCAGCACCAAATAAGCTTTTGGCTTTAGAAATGGGAGGAACACTTGGTTCTTCAGATTTCTTACCAAGGACATCCACTCTGAGTCTAGGAGTAGATCGTTGAATAGACCCACGCTAAGTAGATCCAGAGATCTGATTTCTTGATCCAGAGGAATAAATCACTAAAGCTTTAGAAGCATTCAACTTTGGTGCTAAAGTACCCTTCTGAGGATTTTGGTTCAACGCAATTCCTTTATCTTTAAAGACAGAGGTAGGTTTTGGATAAACCATTTTCTCTTTACCTTTTGAAGAGGCAGAGATTTCCTCAGGGATAGGCGGTCTGGAGGACGAACACTGAGAGGATGAAGTGTCAGCGACTGAGGATACGAAAGTTCCAAATAAGAGCATGGAACGATCAGTGGTTGGTTCTTGAGTTTCATATTTGTAACCAAGACCATGTTTATCACTCAGGGGTATCTGAGACTTAATTATCTCAGTGATCTTTGTTGAAGAGTTACACCATCCTTCAACAGTAGCCTTTTCAGCTTTCAAAGCAGCGATAGCTTCTACTCGTTCGATTTTGACTAGCTGATTTAAATGCACTTGATCTTTAAAATCTTCTTCAATTTTAGAAAGCTTTTCTATTTGAAGGTGACAGTTTTTAAGTTGTTCAGCGAGATCAAGGTTTTGGTTTTCAACTATAGTTTTGCCATTCATGGCTTCATATAAGCTTCTAGTCAACAGATCAATTTTGCGGAGACTATCAGCTTCATCAATATTTGCAATACTTGTAAAGAAGGAAGGTGATACCTGAACAACAGAGGTTGAAGTGGAGGGAATGTCTGAACTTTCTTCCTCATCCTCAATCTTTGCCATAAGACAGAGATTGGCCATCATCTTCAGAGTCAGATGATGATTCTTCTTCTTCTGAAGCAGCCCAATCATAAACCATCAGGCCTTTGCCTTTCTTCTTGAAGCTTTTCAGCTTTGCATATTTTTCTTTCAGCATGGAATATTTGTCATCTTTATTCCTGGGAATAAAAGATTTCTTGGGAAACGCTGAGTTTCTCGATACTTTCTTAGACCTGCACTCGTTAGAGAAATGTCCAATCTTTTCGCAGTTAAAAGAAGTAGCAGTAGCCTTATCAACAGTAGCTGATGATCTTGGCTTATCAGTTATAGAAAGAGGTTTGTTCTTTCTGAACATTTTCTTTTTGGCGAATCTCCTGAACTTTTTTGTTAGGAGAGCCAAAGATTCATCATCATCTGAAGAATCAGAATCTGATGACCTTTCAGAGTTACTCTCTAACTCAGTGATAGTGACCAAGGGTCGCTGAGTAGAAGGTTCCTCTGAGATTAAAGCAACAGGGGTGCTTTTGGAATCTTTTACAAGATTCTTCTTAAGATGGCTTGATTGCTCATGATTTAGCATTGTGCCATATAAGGTAGCAAAAGTCATTGATCTTAGATCTTTTGACAGCTTGAGACACATAGAATAACTGTCCCAGCTTTCACGTAAACATTCTAGAAACTTTGTCAGCACTTCAAAGTTAGAATATTCCTTACCAACAGTTTTCAGATCTATTATTAAGCAATTAAAACGTTGGTGAACTTCAGAGAGAGTCTCATTCTAACCACAAATGAAACTTTCATACTGTCTTACCAGGTTGATCTTTCGAGAGTCCTGGACTTCAGCAGTACCTTCATACTGAACACATATTGTGTCCCACATGGCTTTTGAGGATTTCAGGTTCATGATGGAATGGTAGACTTCATCGGGAAGAGCCATGGATAGTATGGATCTGGCTTTTGTGTCGATAGCCACTTTCTTCTTATCTTCGTCAGTCCACGTATGAACATATTTGGGTACCAGCCTTTCTGGAATAGCAGGTCTATTCTCGGCGGCAGGTACTGCGGCATCAATTCTTACAGGAATAAATGGGCCGTTTTCAAGATAATAAGGCATAGTAGGGTCTACACCTTCTAGGTAGAGAGTCATCCTATTTTTCCATAGATTAAAATTATCTCTAGAGAATCTAGGGGGTTTTGCAAGAGAACCATTGTCTATATAGTTTGTGTTTGTGTTGGTGTCCATTTTCAGAAATAGCAAGGAAGAGAAATCTTAGTATAGATTAGATCTTGTTTATGAGTTTAAACAAATCCGCTCTGATACCACTTGTTGGTCCCGAAGGGTTATACAAGTTTGTAGAAGGGGGGGGGTTGAATACAAACACACAGATTTTACTTTTCTAAATTGTTTATTGATAAATCATTAACAATTTACAGCTTGTTGCGGAAACAAGATTAAGGATAAATCCTAAATCTAAACAAGTTGGAACACTAAGTTTATTGCACTAAGAAGGAGAAGGAAATTACTAATAATAACCTATCTCAAGATAAGAAGGATGAACTTGTCCAGAGTTAGCAAGTTACTTCAAAATGAAGTGAGTTCTTCTTCTTATATACTGCATGCATTTAATGCATTGCAGTTTACACTTTACACGTGGCAGCAACTGATTGGTTGCATGTCATTGACCTTTGTTGACAACCTTAGTAGCCGCATGTTTGAACAGTGTAGTATCAGAGTGGTTGTACGATTTCAGACAATAAGGAGGTTCTATTCTGACATATCGTACGGAGTCGTGCAAGGGTGGATGAGACAAAAAGTACTTTGTACGGAAGACTTCATGATCAGCTTTTCGATGATTCAGCGATCTATCATTCTTCATCAGCGAATGATAGAGTTCAGCGATAGCTGAAGTCTTGTACTTGATACTTCACGTTGAGTGGACAAATCTGAGTCTTCGCTGATCCGCATCAGTTCATTAGGAGACTTGTCGCTGGTTCTTGAGCTTGATCTTCGACTTCAGCGTAGAACCTATGTTGACGTGAAACTTGTCTTCAGGGATCATAAGTAAACAACTAACTTATCAGCGATCACCATAAGTACTGAACAGACTCAGAGTATTATGGTGAGCGAGAGTTCCTATCAGCGGTACTGTAAGGTCTTAGTACTTATCAGCGATAGTGAAACTCTGATACATATTGTTTACTTACAATTTTCACTAAATATATAAGATGGGGTAATTATCAAATCACCGAGGGTTTGGATCAACAACCTGTGTGCGATAAAGGTTTATCGCATCTAGTACCTTGCGATAAAACATACCTTGCGACATTATCTTGATGTACCTTGCGACAAAACCAGAACTTAGAAATTTTTTAGACAAATGTTTTCATGAAATCAATTTTTGGGCACTGTATTGATCGTATTCTATTCAGATGGCACAAGTAAGACAGAATGATGGTAATTCTTCGGATGAGAACACTGTAATCCCATCTCATCGTTCATCTCATTCATCGGTGAACTCCCAAGATCTCGATGTTGAATTATTAACCCGAGGGTCTTACCTTGCCATAGCCGACAACAATCATCACCTTGACATTAGTGTGGATTTTGAATACCGTATCATCCTAGAAATCCTTAATAGCCCTCCACTTTGCACTGCACTTAACAAGACAGTGACTGTACCACTCATATATCTCCAATAGTTTTGGAATACCCTTACATTCCATCCAGTTCACCGACGTGGCCAACACTTTACAGCAAAGGTAGATCACTTTGATGTTCGCCTAACCCTGAAAAGACTTCGCTGAGCACTTGATCTACCATACCAAAACGATTTCGAAGACCAAATTCCTGAGGCTCAACTTTGTGAAGATATCCGTAGCTTGGGATATCAACCCGATAACAACACCATCCTTACCCGATCCACTCAATTCAAGAGAAAGTTCTTACCGAGGATCTGGTATACACTGTTCTCCAAAATAGCCACTCTCAGACTATTTTATGCCGTTGCGTTCAACCGGAATATCCATTTCGCAATTATTATCTGGAATGAGTTGATAGAGATCGTCACCGACAAGACTAGCTAAGCCCGGCAAAGCCCGCACCTTTGTTCCTTATCAACGTTTTATGCAGATCATCATCCAGAACATCATGGATGGTAACCAAGAAATACCTCGATGCCCAAATGCAGTCCAAGGTCCAAGCCAATGGATGAATTTTCTCAAAATGCCCGACCCGATTAACTTTGCTCACATCGCCACTATTCCAGAAGATGTACTAGCCTATGCTGACCAACAGTCTCCGATTGTTAGATAATATAGGTTAGATAATGCACTGTTGGTCCAGCCAGATCCGAAGGGACCTACCCACAGTGCCAACCAACTAGGTGGTGACGGTACTAGAGTCGAGCAGGTTTAGGAACATGGGGTTTCTGAACGGGGAGAGGTGAGGAGAACTCCAAGAAAGAGAGGGGGTGAAATGGTGAGGACTGCTGGTCATGCATCAACCTCTAAAGCTGCACAAGTTCAAATTTTTGAGGATGATGTCTCTTGGGATTCTAATGATGATGCTACTAATGTTATATCTGCATCTACTTCTAGGGATGAAGTCTCTACCCAAGCCAGACATGATGTTGATGGTGCTTCAGATTCGAATTCTGATTTAGACCATGATCCGGATGTTAACAAGATACCAAGACATGTTGGTTCGAGACCTCATGTGGAGAGTTCCGATGCTGATTCCATTTGGAACGTCGGACTCTGAAGCGATATTGGTGTCATAAGGCGGGATGAGGGAGCTTCAGTTGAAAATATTGAAAAAGTGAGTCGAGAGAGTGTTAGAAAAGAAATGGGAGAACATGTGACAGGATCACATAAAGTTTTAACTAATGATCCTCCCCAAACCGCATTAAACCGGGTAGCCGCATCTACTGCCAACGAGCGTACGTTTCCGTTGCGCATTGAAACAGACATGGTGGACCCAACCATGCAGTACACAACCCCACTAAGCCACTCATCGGCTTCTCAACAAGCCGATGTTTCACTCAGCACAGGGGATCAAGCACAACTTCTATCGGGAACACATTCGGTGTTTGCTGATATGAACTAGGTAGGCTCCTGCCCCGGCCAACGCCTTTTATTCCACGCACATCGAGTCTAGTGCCATTTGGTAGAATATCTTTTCCTAGGGCACGAGCGCCGGTATCACATCAAGTTGGAGGCTTCCGTGCCCCAACCGGAGCACCCAAAGTGAGGCCACCATTCGTTGGTGTCTCGCGAGGACAGGGTGGAAGACCTGTCAGTGCTACATCTATGCCAACACTGAACACAAGCCGTACAGTTGCTATAACTGCTATGTTAACCGGTAACCTACGTGGTCCGGGTGGTAATATTACCCGTGTTACTCCTGATGAAGTATTTGAAATGCTAGGTCCGCCCCCGCACTACATTACTCTGGACTTCTTAAAAGCGTCTTTAGCATCCATCAACAATTCTTACAAGCTTTACCGTAAAGAAATGCAAGAGACAGTTGACAGACTTTCAACAGAAGTTAGCAGAGCAATTAAAGGGAAAGGCATAGCAGAAACTTCTTCAGTTCCTGAATCTCAATCATCTAATACCCAACCAAGATCTCAACCTCCACAATCACCATCTCTTCATACCATTCCAACACATCAGCTCAAATCAGAGCTCCTAGCGCGGTTACTTGCCCAAGGAGATAATAATACCAACAAAGAAGTAGATTTGGTAGGCCTGCTCCGAAGACAAACTGACACCCAAACCCAACTACCCACTAGCACTGATTTCCAATCTCTTAATACCTCATTCCGATAAATGACCGATGCCATGATGTCAGGTTTCACATCCCTATCTGATAGAGTTAAAGTTTTAGAACAAACATGTGGTATTCAAGCTCAAGGGTCAAAGAGACGTAGACATGATGATCAGGACGTTCATGATCAACATGAGGGGGAGAAGAGAGCCAGAGTTGGAGAATCAAGTGGTGTTCATGCTGAAAATACTGGGGGATCAGATCAAGCAGTAACTGAGGGGACAGGTGGACAAGGAAATGATGTGGTTCAGGTTGATAATATTGAAGTCCTAGCTGATGCCACACCTAGGGTTGAAAAGCCTCAAGGTGGTGACAATAGGACAACTGAAGAACAGATGGCAGATGATCTTATTGTTGACTACATTTATATAGATTCAGAAGAAGAGTCGGAGAGAACAAATGTCAGGATAAAAGAAGAGTTGGATGACGTGTTTGACACAATTGGAGCACATGTTGTTGATTCTGAATCCGATGATGATAACTCTCAACCACAACAACCGAATGAAGAAGGCACTGGTACTTCAACGCAGAATATTCCGGTAAATACAGATGGCAAGATAACAGATCCCATCTCAGATGCTGAGCTCCGCTTTTATCAGAATATGATTGATGATGAACCTAACTACATTGGGATAGGAGAAAGAGTAAGGATACTCACTCCATTCCAAGAGAGTGCAAGAAAGGATTTGTTTGTGAAGAACATTCAGAGGATCACCTTGGTAAAAGTGTACGGAACTGAGAAGTGGCCTGCTCTTCACCGAGCCGAATTTCTGCATGTAATGAGGTATAAAGACCTAGAGATGAATGTTGTAAGGTCTGATAAGATGATAATGAAGATTCTGAAGATAGAGTCACACAAGTTGTTAAACGTCTGGTATCCTCAGTTTACAGTCATAAGATCCGATGGTTCAGAATGGTTCTTCACGGAAGCTGATTTCAAGAGCATAAAGTTGGACGACCTACTAAGCTTATACGGCATTCTTGCTCGTACCCCCGACAAGAAGATAGAATGGCCTGCTGCTTATCAGAGTGTCAAGAGGTTTATGAGAAATATGGTAAAGTTTGCTTATCTAACCGACTTTCAGATGGCCTTAGAAGCAAATCAGACTAGAGTGAACCTCCGAATACCCAACAAGAGTCTTCTTGACATCCAAGGTATCCCTGTTTACTCTGTTCTTAATAAACATGAACTCGGAGTTGTCTACTTCAATCAAGAGAAGAAGAAGAGATTACTGAGAATCTGTGAAGTAAACAAATACTGCGATGGGACGCTCAAATTGATTCGAATCCAACTAGAGAGTAAGATCAGACTTGATGAAAGTGGGGAAGTCAAGCAAAAGGAGAAAGAGAAGAAGCTGATCCGACAAGTTCTTGATGCCTTCAACTACCGACAAGAGTATCGGAACGCACTTAGAAGTTTTTAGATCATCTTCGGAATTCGGAAGAAACACGTGACTCCAGTGAATGCCTAAATCTTTTGCCTCTACTTTGATACAAATGGGGAGATTGTTAGTGCCCTAACTAGCACCTTGTATTAAGTAGAGGGGCCGTAATGAAACTTTATTATTTGCAACCTATTTAAGGTTTTTCTCTTGTAATTTTGTAGGGTGTCATTCCATTTCTTCCAAGTACATTTCTGCACTTCTCTCCATTTCATCATAGTGTGTACTTGAGGATTTTGTTCTTAATAGAGGGATGACTAATTGATATCTATTGATTATATTGAATGCTTGTTCTGGGATCACAAATATAAATACATAAAAATCAGTGTGAAAGATGTGTTGGCTATAAGGTATCGAATGATGCAATGAGAATTTAGAATTTTCTCAAAAATGAATTGTAGTTGAGTTTTGTTTATCCCACGTTGACGATAAACTGAAATATTGGAAGTGTTGGTCCCGAAAGGCTTAAACAAGTTTGTAGAAGGGGGGGGGGGGGGTTGAATACAAACACACTATTTTACTTTTCTAAATTGTTTATTGATAAATCATTAACAATTTACAGCTTGTTGCGGAAACAAGATTAAGGATAAACCTAAATCTAAACAAGTTGGAACACTAAGGTTTTCTTGCACTAAGAAAGATAAGGAGATTACTAATAAAATCCTATCTTGAGAGATTTGAACTTGTCCAGAGTTAGCAAGTTACTTCAAATGAAGTGAGTTCATCTCTTTATATACTGCATGCATTTAATGCAATCCAGTATATACTTTACACGTGTCATTAGCGGATTGGTTGCATGTCATTGACCTTTGATGACAACCTTAGTAGCCGCATGAATGAACAGTGTAGTATCAGAGTGGTTGTACGATTTCAGATTTTCGGAGGTTCTTTTCTGACATTTCGTACGGTGGCGTGCAAGGGAGGTTAAGACAAAAGTACTTTGTACGGAGGACTTCATGATCAGCTTTCGTTGATTCAGCGATTATCATTTACTATTCAGCAGATGATAAAGTTCAGCGATAGCTGAAGTCTTGTACTTGATACTTCACGTTGAGTGGACAAATCTGAGTCTTCGCTGATCCGCATCAGTTCATTAGGAGACTTGTCGCTGGTTCTTGAGCTTGATCTTCGACTTCAGCGTGGAACCTTTGTTGACGTGAATCTTGTCTTCAGGGATCATAAGTAAACAACTAACTTATCAGCGATCACCATAAGGACTGAACAGACTCAGCGATATGGTGAACAGTGTTCGCTGAATGTTTAATCTAAAAGTGCGAGAGTTCCTATCAGCAGTACTGTAAGATCTTAGTACTTATCAGCGATAGTGAAACTCTGATACATATTGTTTACTTACAATTTTCACTAAGTATTTAAGATAGGGTCATTATCAAATCACTGAGGGTTTGGATCAACAATCTCCCCCTATTTGATTATGACATAGCAACAGAGAGAATTGCTATTTAATGAAAACATAAGGATAAAAAGAACTCATAAAATATTTGTCCCTTTTACTGTTTTCTGGGATCTTTTCAGTACTGATGGAGTAAAGTACATTCGCTGAAATCTTTCTTTAAATCTTTGAATCAGGTTACAATATGAATAAGAAAGATTTACAAGTACAAGCGAAATAAATTACAAGTACTGAAGGATGACTGATACAATAGAGAAAATGGTGATTGTTGTCAGCCTTCAAAGGGTTCTTCCTTAATGAGAAGTTCATCAAGGGTTGTCTTTTCAGTTGGAATCATCCAGTCAGGAACATTTTCTCCTTTATTCTTTAGCTTCAGAGCAGCTTCAAAAATCAAGGGTTTTAGGTGTCGTGCCTGAATGTCTTTTCTGAAGTCGCACCAGTAGATGAGATCTTTGAGCTGTTCGATTGGAGTGATTGGAAGCTCAGCGATCCGTTGAAAGCATTTACGTCCGTCGTAGTCAAGAAAGAATATTCCATAAGGATTACTGATGACTTTACCAGGGACGAAAAGTTCACATGGTGGCAAAGAGACATCAAGGGCAGATAGATCAGGATCAGGACCAAGTACTTCAGCGCGAGAGAAACCAATTCCAGTTTCATTTCGTATGACAGGACCTGAGTTTGAATCTTGACGTTTCTTCCTTGGAGAGTCCCTTTTTCTTTTTGGCTTTAGATCAGGAACAGGAGGAATATCCACACAAGAAGATATCAAATCGATCTGTCTGTTTATCAGCTTTTCGAAATGATCCTTGTACTTAGATTTTGACGGTTGGATAGCTAACCTCATCTCCAGCCATTCAGAGAGACCATACCTTTTTACAGTGTCAGCACGAAAGGTCTCAGATGAGTCATCTTCTCTGAACAGTTTGATGTCAACAATAGGTACTCCGACGGAGGTTCTTCCAGAGATGAATACCTTGTTGATCTTCGCTGGACGATATCTGAAGTGGATTTTTTCTTTACACCAGATCAGGGTGGTCTGAGAAACTTCAGTTTTCTTTTCCACGATCTTCTGGGCTTGTTCCCAAAGCTTTCGTTGGATTTGAATGGGAATACGCTTCAGCTTGGGGTCTTTGACAGATTCTTGAGTGAGCTTGATGGCGTATTCTCTGTCTTTATCTTCAGCTTCCTTTCTTTCAGCGATGAGGCGTTCAGCTCTGAGATGATCTTGGTATTCAGCTTTTGAAATTCTGAACTTAGGAGGAACTGAAGGTAGTTGATCGCGCCTTAGGATGATTCGCTGATCCTCGAATCGCTTTATCATTTCTTCTCTCCTCTTTTGATCAACTGAGGAAGGTCTGTTTCTGTGCGAGAGAGGTTGTTCTTCTGGTTCATCAGTCTCAGAGATTAAATCTAAGACTGGGATTATGTCTTCAGCGTTAGCTGGAATTATTGGTGAAGTCGCAACAGATCTTTCAGCGATATCCTCAAACAGGGGAGAGGACTAGCTGAAACGCAGCGATCTTACAAATAAGAACTGGGTAGAAGAACTTGGGTAGAAAAGATAGAAAAAAATGTGGATGTGTATGGTGTTTGTGGAATGGATAACTGATTTTTCATAGATGATCAGGGAAGGAAAAATAAGTTTAGTGTACCTGACAAATCGGCTTTGCAAGTAGGGTCGCCAGATTATCATCTTCAGCGATGCCTTTGTCTTTGCTTTTCTCAGCGCCAGAGGCTGAGTGCTTTGTCTTTGTCTTCTCCCCTGAAGGTTCTTTTATTGAAATACCTTTAAGAGCTTTGGTTCGAGGAGCAGGTTTGACAACAAAGAAATCATCGTCATCTTCGTCATCATCATCGTTCCTTGGAGAGGAGGATGGTTCAGCTTCAGGGATGTCGAAGTCTTCGTCTTCTTCTGCTTCAGATTCCTCAGCATCTTCATCGAGTTGCTCCCCCTCAGATATAGAGGCGAGGTTCTCGGTTCCCTCAGGGTTTTCATCTCCCTGAGGTCCAGTAATCCGATCTTCATTACCCTCTCCCCTGATAGATTCATCATGGGAAAGGTCTTCAGCGCTCTTCTCCTGTTCAGCGCTCTTCTCCCCCTCTTTCTCATGATGGGCGGGGGAGGAATGGGTAGATTCAGCATTGGTGTTGTCTCTGTCTTCTGGGCCAGAGATTTTCACACAACCTTCAAGCTTAGCTATTCTGTCTTCTAGGCCAGAAATAGCAGGCGTGATTTTCTTCAGCTCTTGGCGATCCTCTGCGGTGAATGAGTCCAAAACAGGTGCAGGGGCCGGAGCAGGAGCTGGATTATTTGCCTTGTTTACCAGCGTCTCGATCATTGTCTTGACGGAACCAAGGTCGGTCTTCACTGAGCCCAAGTCGGTCTTGACCACTGACATATCACCTTCGAGTGTACCAACCGATTTCTTCAGCGTTGTAACTTCGCTGGAAATGGTGGAAACTGATGATTTGAGGTTGGTGTAGTCAGTGTAGATGTCGGAGAGCACTTTGGCAAAGTCGGCGAGAGTTTTATCAAGATCTTTGATGTCATCAGAGGAGGCCTTCTTTTCCACCACAGTAGTCAGCTTCGTCAGATTCTCTCCAGCGTTTGTTACAGCTGTAGAGTTATTTGATAGACCGGTGGTGAGATCCGTAAGTTTCATCTCCATAGACTTCAGAGACTGGTTGATATCTCCCAAAAAAGGACCTGTAACATATAAGTACTTGTGAACAAAGGAAAGCTCAGAAGTTTCAGGTTTAGTTACAGTGTTTAAGGTGGGATCTGTACCTGCAGGAGCGTTGACGAACTCATCAAAGTTTCGAGTCCCTCCATAGTGTTCCATATCTCCCTCAAAAGTTCCGTGAGGAATGGAGATCTCTGCAGGTCCTTTCTTCGTCATTCGCTGAGAAGCTTCAACGGCTTCTTGAATGATGGCATCTCCAGTTTTGACCGGAGGAGTGTCCAAAGAAGTGGAGGGAGGAGCGAAGGATAAGAATTGGGGTTGGGGTTCAAGTTCAGCGTTGGATTCGCTGAGAAGTACTTCATCAGTCTTTTGAGAGACTGACGAAGGTTGGGTAGATTCCAAAGTTCTAACCTCAGCGTTTAGGGACGCTGAAGTAGGTTTAGAAGGGATGGCTTGAATTGGTGTGGCAGAGCGTACCACGGAACTTTCCTTCAGCTCTTCAGAATGAGCTGAGGAGTCTTCAGCATGCAACTGCTGGGGTTGCTCCTTGGTTTTCTTGATCCTTTTGGAATCAAGAGGGGTAAGAGATTGTTTCCTTTTCTTAGAAGGAATGGATTTTGTGGCCGGGGTATCAGCGATGGGTATTGTCGCTGAAGGAGCCACAGAAAGCGGAGAATTAAGAAGAGTGAGAAGAGTAGAGAGACGTACCTCGTTGGCGACAGGCTTGAAGTCGAGAACTTTAGGGCCAATCTGAGAGAGTTTCAGATCACCCTCTTCAGGATAGCTGTCCTTCAGGCCATATTGAAAGATGGCGCTGATGAATCGCGGGTAAGGAACCCATGCTGGTCGGTCAGCGGCAGAATCAACACGTTGAATGAGGTCTTCATAGATGATGGAGGCCCAGTCAATGTTGAGACCTTTCAGCAGTGCGTAACCCATGGCCTGCTGAGGTTGAGCGGCTTGATCAGAAGATCCGGATTTCGCTGTCATGCAGCTGATCAGGTGAGCGAAGATGAAGTTCATCTCGCTGGGCATCTTGGATTTCTTTATCAGCGTCAGCTTCTTCTCAGGTAGCTTGTCTCTTCCAGTCTCCCAGATGTAACCCATCGCATCAAGGAAAGCAATGATTTCTTCCCTGTCAGCGTGCTTCTTGTGGTCTGGAAATGGAATGAAAGGATTTTCTGAGGTAGCGTTAGGGAATTTCAGAGCTTTACGGATTATTGCGGGGGTTATCTTGATGGTGCCATACTCAGTATCGCTGAGTATGCAGTCGATGGTTTTAGATGGATCTTTGGCTGAGGGTAGGTTGGTGTGTCTGGCAGAGTACCAGAATTGGGATAATAGACGCTGACTGGCAGGAGGTGTGATTGTCAGTGCTGTGTATATGGGGCTATTCTTCAAAAAAATCACAGCGTCGTCTAGATGGGATACCTGCTTCCGAGGAGGAAACTCGAGAAGCGCTGAAAGGTTGTTTGCCTTAGTCCAGTCTAGTTGATCCAGCTCAAACTTTACCTGAGGAGCTTTAGTGATTTCCAGTTCCTCAGAATCACTGGAGATGGACTCAGCGGTAACATTCAGCTTTGAAGTTGCCATTTCACTGTATTATCAGTTCAACCAAAGATGTTAACAAATAAGAAATATCTTAATGTGGAAAGAGAATTTCCATTAAGATTTTTCGAATTTTGTCCATTTCATTCAGACAAAAAAAATCTTAATGAAGATTAGGGTTTTTCTTGTTTTTTTTTTTTTAAAAAAAAAACGAATATAACACCTATAAGCCTTGTATTCCAGTTTTTAAAAAAAATGGATACGAAAGAAGAACAAGTTTAAGATTTTAGATTTAAAACTTGAAGAACAACCATGAAATGGTTGTGTTTATAAAACCATGAAAGAAAATGATTTTATTTTTGAGTTCTTTTGTTTGATCTTGTGTAAAACAATGATAAGATCGAAAACAAGTTATTTGCATTTGATAAAAGATAAGAACATATTGACCTTGAGTTTGATGAAGAAGATGATGAACAGTTCTTGAAGATCGAGAGCACAAAATGCAACAGTGTTCTTTTCTTGCGGAGAAAGATTGATTCGCATAAAAGACAAATATAAACTTTGAGAGAGTTTATATAGGAAGAGAGTAGAGAGAGAAAAACTTGAGCGGGAAAGTTTTTCATCATGACACGGACACGTGTTTGCATTTGATTGGATAGACAACGAAACGTGCAAACGTGTGTCAGAAAAAGAAACGTGCCTGGTGTTATCCGTTGCAATGACGTCACAACTGTCCTTTCACATTCTTTCGTTGTCTCTGAGGTTTTGAAAGAAAAACTCAGGGACTCTTTGGAAAATATGAAGCACTGAATAGAAATATCAGTGAGGGTTTTAAGAAATTTCAAAATATCGCTGTTAAGGAAGAGATATTCAGCGATGTAAGAATTTGAAATCTTGCATTTTCATGCGTTTTGTCAGAGAGAGAAAACATACCTTGATATCAGTTTAACCCAAGTTATTCAGAGAGAAGATGATGAAATGGATTGTACTAGTTTATTTTATCCAGAGCCTATACAAGAATGTATAAACGTATCGCTGATTAAATGTGAACAGCTGAAGATTTATCCTTCAAAGTTCAGCATTCCAAGCTCACTGATGAGAAAGTTGAATCTTGTCTCATCAAGAGGTTTGGTAAACAAATCAGCTAACTGATAATCAGTTGGGATAAAATGAAGTTCTATATCACCATTCATCACATGATCTCTGATAAAATGATATCTGATTTCTATGTGTTTTTTCTTTGAGTGTAGCACTGGATTGTTTGCTATAGCGATGGCACTTGTGCTGTCGCAATAGATTGGAATTTTGGAGAGCTGAAGATCATAATCTAGTAGTTGATTTCTCATCCACAAGACTTGAGAACAGCAGCTTCCAGCGGCTACATACTCAGCTTCAGCTGTGGAAGTGGACAC
Source organism: Saussurea involucrata (assembly GCA_033807775.1). Taxonomy (NCBI): domain Eukaryota; kingdom Viridiplantae; phylum Streptophyta; class Magnoliopsida; order Asterales; family Asteraceae; genus Saussurea; species Saussurea involucrata. The sequence continues at coordinate 246,466 of JAWVWS010000995.1, forward strand.
TGAGTTTTGCTTCTTACTTGTCCAACTTACCAGCTTTCCACCCAGGAGCTGACATCCTCCTGTGGTGCTTTTCCTATCCATTTTGCAACCTGCAAAATCACTGTCTGAATAGGCGGTTAGATCGAATCCTGAATCTTTGGGATACCAAAGACCTAGATTCGCTGTACCCTTAAGATATCGAAAGATTCGCTTTACAGCTTTCATATGAGATATCTTAGGTTCAGCTTGATATCGTGCGCACAGACATGTTGCAAACATAATATCGGGTCGGCTAGCTGTAAGATACAGTAGTGAGCCGATCATCCCACGGTACAGCGTGACATTGACAGGAACACCCTTTGTGTCCTTATCAAGTATCAGCGGTGGTGCCATAGGGGTTTTCATAGCTGAACTTTCAGTTAAGTCGAATTTTTTCAGCATATCTTTAACATACTTTCCCTGATTTATAAAAGTTCCTTTTTCAGTTTGCTTAATCTGAAGACCAAGGAAATATGTTAGTTCACCCATCATACTCATTTTATACTCATCTTTCATTCTATCAGCGAAACGAGTACAAAGCTCAGGGTTAGTAGAACCAAATATAATGTCATCAACATATATTTGAACTAAAATGATATGACCTTTTATTTTTCTAAAAAACAAAGTTTTGTCAATCTTACCTCTCTCAAATTTTTCAAGGTGGAGATACGTAGAAAGAGTGTCATACCATGCACGAGGAGCTTGCTTCAAGCCATAAAGTGCCTTATCCAGCTTATAAACATAACCTGGACGCTTAGGATCTGAGAATCCTGGAGGTTGTTCCACATAAACTTCTTCATTCAGCTTTCCATTTAGAAATGCTGACTTAACATCCATTTGATGTACAGTGAAGTTTTTGTGTACAGCATATGCTAAGAAAAGACGAATAGATTCAAGTCTTGCTACAGGAGCAAAGGTTTCGTCATAATCTATACCTTCCTCTTGTCTGTATCCCTGAGCAACAAGACGAGCTTTGTTGCGAGTTACAGTACCATATTCGTCCAACTTGTTTCGATAGACCCACTTAGTGCCTATCACTGTTTTTTCAGTTGGTCTCCGAACAAGTTTCCAAACTTTGTTTCTTTCGAATTCAGTCAGCTCTTCTTGCATAGCGCTGACCCAGTTTGGATCTCTGAGGGCATCATCTATTTTCTTTGGTTCAGTTAGAGAAATAAAGTTAACAAATAAACAAATATTACCTGCACTTCTACGAGTCTGAATACCAGCGTTGGGATCACCAAGAATTTGATCGATTGGGTGATTTACAGTCCATCGCTGAGCCGGAGCATGCGTCGCTGACGCAGTCTGAACTGGAGAAACTGAAGATGAGGCTTCAGCTACTTCTGGATAATCAGCTAAGAGAGGAATGCTTGCATTTGTCACTTCATTCACTGATTGCTGAGAAATAGATGGAATTTCTGAGACATTTGGATCAACTGCGGGTATAGTGTTTATAGGAACAGCTGAGACCCAAGTTGTTTCAGCTTCACTATTCTGCATATTGGGAATGATAGTAGGACCATCATTTTCAGTTGTATGAGTATGAGTAGTGGGAACATCTTCTGAATCACCAAGATGAGAAAACATCCATTGATTCAGTTCTTCTGTATCAGCGTTCGGTTTAGAGTTCGCTGAACGGGATTCGTCAAACGTGACGTGAATAGTTTCTTCTACAGTTTGTCTTCTTCGGTTGAAGACTCTGAAGGCTTTGGAAACTGAGGAGTATCCAAGAAAGATTCCATCATCAGCCTTAGGATCAAACTTTCCAAGGGCATCTCTGTTGTTCAGTATGAAACACTGACAACCAAAGATGTGAAGAAAGCTGATTGAAGGCTTTCTCCCATGAAAGAGTTCATAGGCTGTCTTTTTGAATCTTTTGACTATCAGCGACCTGTTTTGCGTAAAACAAGCCGTGTTGACAGCTTCTGCCCAAAACTGAGTAGGCAGGTGAGAATCGCTGAGCATTGAACGTGCAGCTTCAATAATTGTTCTATTTCTTCTTTCAGCGACTCCGTTTTGTTGTGGTGTTCTCACTGACGAAAAGTTATGAGAAATACCCTTGCTCTCAAGGAAGGAATCAAGAGAACTGTTTTTGAATTCAGTTCCATGATCACTCCTTATTGAGCGAACAGTCATATTGTTCAGAGTTTCCATCTTCCGAACAAAGGTGATGAGTTCTTCAGGGGTGTCACTCTTAGAACGGAGAAACATTACCCATGTATAACGAGAGAATTCATCAACTATGACCAGCGTATATTTCTTTCCAGCGATGGATTGTTTGTTAACGGGGCCAAACAAATCCATATGGAGTAGTTGAAGAGGAGATGACACTGAGGAAACTTGCTTGGACTTAAAGCTTGCCTTGGTCTGCTTCCCTTTTTCACACGCTGAACATAAGGATTCTTTGGCGTATGAATGTTGAGGTAGACCAGTGACTAACTCTTTGGATGAAAGAGTATTCAGTGTCTTGAAGTTGAGATGTGAGAGTCTCTTGTGCCATAGCCAGTTGACATCAGAAGATGCCTTTGAGAAGAAACAGGAGTTCTCAGTGGTTGTTGAGTCCATGTTTATAACGTAAACATTTTCCAAACGATAACCGCTGAGAGCTATCTTCTCCTTTTTGTCAGAGACAAAGCAGGATTCCTTGGTGAAAATCACTTTGTTATCCATGTCGCAAAGCTGACTGATGCTCAGAAGATTATGCTTCCGCCCTTCAACATATGCGACTCTTCTGAAGGATGTTGTACCATTTGAAAGTACACCATACCCTCGGGTGTGTCCTTTTCCATTTCCACCGAAAGTTACAGAGGGACCCTTCTCTTCCTTGTATTCAGCGAGCAGGCTTTTCTTTCCAGTCATGTGTCTAGAGCATCCGCTATCGAGATACCAGATACCCTTCTTAACCTGCAATACAAAGGAAGATTAGTTTTGCTTGGGTACCCACTTCACCATGTATACGCGTTTGTCAGTGGAAGTGGTTGGAATGGGTTCAGCAGTCTTCGCAGCATTTGAAGATTCAGCTTTGTCTTTCTTCACTTTGGTCAATTTCTTGACCTCAGCGGTATGAGTCACCTTGACCTGACTTGCAACTGGTTTGGTCTTCTTTGGTGCTATCTTCACCTTAGCTATCTTATCAGCTTTGGTGGCTGTGGGACACTTACTTGCAATATGATCGGTAAGTCCACAGTGATAACATTTCCTATAACTAAAATTAGTTCTAGGACCACTTGTGTGCTGAGCTTTTAATTTGGAATTAGAAGTGCCAGCACCAAGTACACTATTGGTTTTTGAAATAGGACGAACATTCAGTTCTTCAGATTTCTTACCAAGAACATCTACTCTGAGTCTAGGAGTAGGTCGCTGAACTGATCCAGAGGTCTGATTTCTAGAACCAGATGAATGAATCACTAAGGCTTTGGAAGCATTCAGCTTAGGTACTAAAGTACCCTTCTGAGGATTTTGATAAATTGCAATTCCTTTACCTTTATCTTTAGAGACAGAGGTAGGTTTTGAATAAACCATTTTCTCCTTACCTTTTGAGGAGGTAGGAGTTTCCTCAGGGATTGGTGTAATCGACGAGGAGTACTGAGATGAAGAAGTGTCAGCTACTGAGGATACGAACGTTCCAAATTTAAGCATTGAACGTTCAGTGGTTGGTATTGGAGTATCATATTTATAACCCAGACCACGTTTATCACTCAGAGGAATCTGAGCCTTAATTATCTCAGTGATCTTTGTTGAAGAATTACACCATCCTTCAACAGTAGCTTGTTCAGCTTTTAATGCAGCGATAGCTTCCGCTCGTTCAATTTTGACTAGCTGATTTAAATGGACTTGATCTTTAAAATCTTCTTCAAATTTAGAAAGCTTTTCTATTTGAAGGTGGCAATTTTTAAGTTTTTCAGCGAGATCAAGATTTTGGTTTTCAACCACAGCTTTGCCGTTCATGGCTTCGTATAAGCTTCTAGTCAGTAGTTCGATTTTACGGAGACTATCAGCTTCATCAATATTTACAATATTGGTAAAGAAGGAAGGTGATACCTGAATGGCAGATGTTGAAGTGGAGGGAATGTCTGAACTTTCTTCCTCTTCTTCAATCTTGGCCATGAGACATTGATTTGCTTCATCATCTTCAGAATCAGATGATGAGGCTTCTTCATCAGAAGCAGCCCAATCATAGTCAGCCATTAGGCCTTTTCCCTTCTTCTTAAAGCTTTTCAGCTTTGCATACTTCTCCTTCAGCTTTAAGTATTTGTCGTCTTTATTCCTTGGAACAAAGGATTTCTTTGTAAAGGCTGAAGGTCTCATGATTTTCTTTGACCTGCACTCGTTAGCGAAATGACCTGTCTTTTCGCAGTTAAAACAAGTAGCAGTAGCCTTATCAACAAAAGCTGATGACTTAGGCTTGTCAGCTATAGAAAGAGTTTTGTTCTTTCTAAACATTTTCTTCTTGGCGAATCTCCTGAACTTTTTAGTTAGGAGAGCCAAGGATTCATCATCTGAAGAATCAGAATCTGATGATCTTTCAGAGTTACTTTCTAACTCAGTGATAGTGACCACGGGTCGCTGAGTAGAAGGTTCCTCTGAGATTAAAGCAACAGGGGTGCTTTTGGAATCTTTTACAAGATTCTTCTTAAGATGGCTAGATTGCTCATGATTCAGCAATGTGCCATATAAGGTAGCGAGTGTCATTGATCTTAGATCCTTTGACAGCTTGAGACACATGGAATAATTGTCCCAGCTTTCAGGTAAACATTCTAAAAACTTTGTCAGAACTTCAAAGTTAGAATATTCCTTACCAACCGTTTTAAGATCTATAATTAAGCAGTTAAAACGTTGATGTACTTCAGAGAGAGTTTCATTCTTACCAGAGATGAAACTTTCGTATTGTCTTACCAGGTTGAATCTTTCTTGAATCCTGGACTTCAGACGTTCCTTCATACTGAACACATATTGTGTCCCACATGGCCTTCGAGGATTTCAGGTTCATGACGGAATGGTAGACTTCGTCAGGAAGGGCCATGGATAGTATGGATCTGGCTTTTGTATCTATAGCCACTTTCTTCTTGTCTTCATCGGTCCAATGATGGATTTCCTTTGGAATCAGCCTTTCTGGAATAGCAGCTCTAGTTGCAGTGGCTGGAACGGCAGGATCAATCGTTACAGGGATGTGTGGACCGTTTTCAAGATAGTAAGGTATAGTAGGGTCTACACCTTCTAAGAAGAGTGTCATCCTATTTTTCCATAAGTTGAAGTTGTCTCTGGAAAATCTAGGGGGTTTTGCAAGAGAACCATTGTCGATATAGTGAGTGTTTGTGTTTGAGTTGGCCATTTTCAGATAATAGCAAGGAAGAGAAAATATCTTAGATTAGATCTTGTTTATGAGATTAAACAAATCTGCTCTGATACCACTTGTTGGTCCCGAAAGGCTTAAACAAGTTTGTAGAAGGGGGGGGGGGGGGGGGGTTGAATACAAACACACTATTTTACTTTTCTAAATTGTTTATTGATAAATCATTAACAATTTACAGCTTGATGCGGAAACAAGATTAAGGATAAACCTAAATCTAAACAAGTTGGAACACTAAGGTTTTCTTGCACTAAGAAAGATAAGGAGATTACTAATAAAATCCTATCTTGAGAGATTTGAACTTGTCCAGAGTTAGCAAGTTACTTCAAATGAAGTGAGTTCATCTCTTTATATACTGCATGCATTTAATGCAATCCAGTATATACTTTACACGTGTCATTAGCGGATTGGTTGCATGTCATTGACCTTTGATGACAACCTTAGTAGCCGCATGAATGAACAGTGTAGTATCAGAGTGGTTGTACGATTTCAGATTTTCGGAGGTTCTTTTCTGACATTTCGTACGGTGGCGTGCAAGGGAGGTTAAGACAAAAGTACTTTGTACGGAGGACTTCATGATCAGCTTTCGTTGATTCAGCGATTATCATTTACTATTCAGCAGATGATAAAGTTCAGCGATAGCTGAAGTCTTGTACTTGATACTTCACGTTGAGTGGACAAATCGGAGTCTTCGCTGATCCGCATCAGTTCATTAGGAGACTTGTCGCTGGTTCTTGAGCTTGATCTTCGACTTCAGCGTGGAACCTTTGTTGACGTGAATCTTGTCTTCAGGGATCATAAGTGAACAACTAACTTATCAGCGATCACCATAAGGACTGAACAGACTCAGCGATATGGTGAACAGTGTTCGCTGAATGTTTAATCTAAAAGTGCGAGAGTTCCTATCAGCAGTACTGTAAGATCTTAGTACTTATCAGCGATAGTGAAACTCTGATACATATTGTTTACTTACAATTTTCACTAAGTATTTAAGATAGGGTCATTATCAAATCACTGAGGGTTTGGATCAACAGGAAGAGATAATTGAGTATATGAAAGGAGGTGATATGTCTTGGAATATTGAAAGTGTATTAACAAATGTACAATGAGAATTTAGTATTCTCAAGTTTTGAATTGATTTGTAGTATCATAACATTTTTATATCTTACTTGACATGAGGTTTGATCATCGCGCAACACACGATGTTGAACACTAGTTTCTTTAGTGACAAGTGGATAAAGGGGTGACGTGACCCATTTTGGTATCAGAAATTATGACAAGAACCAAGGTTCTTGTACAAGAACTTGAAAAAGTGAGTTTCATATAAGAACTATCTAATATAGTTCTTACAAGTTACTTCACTTTTTGCAAATTGTGTCACATCACCACTTTATATCCACTTGTCACTTAAGAATTATCTAAGAAATCTAATTAGTTATAAAAAAAAAGTGAAAGATTTATAAGATTACTAGTTCACTCTTCGATACTGGTCTAATTCATATATTTTCTTGCTTATTGTTTTTGTTATAGTATTTAAATTTTAGTTCTTCAAACTATTAGTTACAAACTTCCATTAAATTTTGTGTTAAATTAGATATATATTAACTTGTATTGCTTAAATGTTTAAAATTAAGTTGATAGGAATGAAAAAGAAGAATCTTACAAATTAAAATCAGATTTATTATAATAACTTCAAATAAATATCATCCGAAGCTAGAAATAGTTTTGTAACAGAAAATAAAAAATAAAAAATAAAAATAAAAATAAAACAAATTTTATCTTCCCGAATTATAAAATTTTAACATAAGCATTTTAAGTTAAAAATTCTTTAAATTTACAGTGAAATTATTTTGAGTTTTAATGTGATAATGAAACAAGTTATTTTGGAGTTTTAAGTTTTGATATTAATTAATTAATATATCAAAATAAAATCTACCAATTAATATGAATTGATTTAAGAAAATGTTTTAGGTTTGTGTTGTGAGTAAATAATATTAAATCAAACAAATGAAATCTTGTATCACATGCATGCATATCTAATAAATTAAGGATTTCAATCATCAAAATTGATTGTGGTTTTGTTTATTAAATTTTAATATATATATATAAGCAGAATCGCAATAAAGTAGCTTAGTGGAAGGCGTTGGGAAGAACAGCGTGAAGAGAGAATTCATAGGAGAAGAAAGGCAGAGAAGAGAAGTAAGAGGGAGCATCTGGTGGAAGAAGCAAATTTTGGTATTATTGTTTAATTCAGCCACTGGCTGCTGCATGGGGATCAGATGATGTTGGATGGATGATGTTGACACTCTTTTCCCACTGTTGTTTTCTTTTGTTTTTAGTTTCGGTTACTCTTCCAAGAAAGGGAAGCTTCTTAAGGAACTCCTTCAGGGCCACAGTCTTTGTCTAGGATTTATTTATGCATGACACATCATTTTACATCATTATGGTGCATTTCCTCTTTATGCATCCTCTTCCGTACACACCTATTTTCATTTCATTTCATTTCAACTGCATTTCAACTGCATTCCCACCTTCACACATAAACCATTCTTCATTCCTTTATGCATTTTTAGCAAATTAAAAGCGAGTTTGGTTTAGGGTTTTTGATCTTTGATATATGTTTTACGATTCTTTAAGTGATGAAGACGATTTCGCTTTATGCTTTGATCCCTTTGCAGGTGTTGTCTTGATGTATATTATCGAAAAAAGGGAAAAAAATAAAGTAGAAATAAATGAACGTTAAAATGTTAGCTGTTTGATCTCAATTCATTAAATAAGTAAACCAGCCACAAACGTGCCCAAAAAATGACAAATCAATACAAGAATTTCAATCCAAAAATCAAAATACAAATCGAGTCAACAAGAGTACCAAGTCAGAGAAAACACCAACATTATTATGTTATAGCCTTACAAGAAGACCAAACCCTGTTGTCAAAATAACCCTAGTCACCAAAGGAAATCACCAAATTGCCCTACCACTATAATGAACCACACACAAGCTATATATATATATATATATATATATATATATATATATATCTATAGCTACATTCATGAAATACTGTATATATTTTACAGGACATGTACTTTTAGCTTATTTATTCGTGCAATTACTTATATCACTTCAAAATTGTTCTAACTAGCTTGTACATCTCTGATGACTTTGAAGCAACTCATGGTGTAAATTCGTATATGAATGCATGCATGTCACCAGATGATCAACACGTAATTAATTTTAGGGCTATATACCTATAATTGCATATATATATATGGTAATAACTTATTCATAGAATAACTAATTGCACGCCTTGGTACACCAAGAAATCGACTCATTAAGGAAACATAAATTATGGAGTGCTTTACGATATAAGGCCCCTAAAGGGTCTAGCAAACGGGTGCCTACTGCCTAGCTAGGGCGCACATACACTCCCGGTAACAAGCGAAAACGATGGAAAACGTTGAATCTTGAAATATTTTTGCGATACAATAGTAATATTGCGTGCAATTTCCTAACTTTGTACTTCCATTCACAAAAGTTTGAATTTGATCAACAGAAGTACATATGGACGTAAAATAAAGGTACCCCTGGAAGAATTTATCATTATCGAACATATCAATTATTCATTATTTGTTGTCAACATAAAAATGGTTGTTTTGTTCTAAATACACACAAAATGGTACTGTTGGAATTTCTTTAATTCAAATAATAACATTGGAAATATATATAGAGGCTACGTAAAATGCAAACCTTGTACTTGTTGCACACCTTACAAACCACAGTGTGCATATATGAACAATGTGCATATATGAACAAACAGTGTGCATATATGAACAATGTGCATATACATATGCATATGCATACGTGCAAGAATATACATATAATGGATATACATTCATATGGAATAATGCATATATACATCTCAAATTATGCATATACACACTGGTTTGTAAGGTGTGCAACAAATACATGACTTGTATTTTATTTGTATCATATATATGTGTGTGTGTGTGTGTGTGTGTTGCACTTAGCTCACATAGATGGGGTTCATTTAACATCACTCCAAATAAGTTTATGGACAAATATTATAGAGGTACATGAACCATGCCATAATTCCAATCATTATTCTTTTCCTGCCAACCAATATGTGCTAATTAGTCCATTATATCAATCAAAAAACGTCTCTTCTATATAAAGCATCAACCTTTTGACCAACAAAAGTTTCTCTCAAAGATGTTGATAGTACCTCATTAATAGAAAGTTCGACCAACCATGAGCGAACTCTAACGTTCCTTCATGTTTTATTTCTCAATAGGCATCATGAGGACGTTGGAAAACCATACATGTCCATAGTTCATCGATCATCGATCATTCATAAGCTTTGCTTCAATCAAATCCGTTAATGGGTTGCATATGCATGCTACATGAACTTATTAAACCTTCATACTTTTATAATCATATACTTTGGTGGAAAAGCACATGTTATTGATGATAAAAGCATATTTGAAATCATTGAGACGATTAAAGTATAATGATTGTGTGGTAAACTTGAAATATAAATAGAATGATTGTCCAAAATTTAAAAGAATATTAATTAGTCAACTTTAAAATCATATTTAACTTTAATTGCAAATCATTAATGTTTTCTGATTATAAAGATAAAACAAAAAACTAAAAGCGGGTATATATGCAAGAACAAATAATTTATGAGATCTTTTGAAAATATACAATAACAAAGAGAAAGAGAAGTGCTATTATCATTTTTATAACAACAATTGTTAGTTTTCCTTAAAAGTGCACATATATATATATATATATACTACTTTATAAAGCAAATCTTATAAATCTTAAAATCACAAAAACAACTACCAAAACATAAAGTACAACCTTTTTTACATCATTTTCAAAAATCTCTTATTGGCACATTGAAAGTTTCAGGTAACAATGATTTAACAATAAGGAACTTGATTAGATGAGAGAAAATGTACAATATGAGAATGTAGATCTAGTTTCTCTCTCTAGACTCTATCACTAGAGTCATCCCTCATTTCACACACACACACTCACGTATGCTATACCTCACTAATGAAAATCTCACAATCCCTTACACAAAGGTATCTATACCTTTGACCTTTTCACCTTATTACATTGTCTTTGACCATTCCTTACAAGACTTTGACTATAGTTGACTCTTTACAATTACCCTAAATCTTGAATACATTTTTGGTACTAACATTCCCCCTCTATGGATTCAAGATTTAAAAAATTTATGACGGCAGTCTTCAGCTCTGTAATCTTCAGATCTTTAACACTTTAAGCTCTTTGAAATCTCTCAAGCGAATCTTCAAATAAGCTTTAACTTCAGGTATCCACTTTGACAGCTTTAATCTTTGTTTGGCTCTTCCGAAACAAATAGTCATCAAGTCTTGAAACATAAACTTCAAATCTTTGTATGGTTGATCAAAGTCTTCAAAACAAAAACATCATATCTTCGAATCTTTGTATCACTGATCTTTGCAACTTTGAACTTTGATGAATTTCTTCAGTCTTGGATCATGAACTGGTCTTTGAGATTTAATTGGCTTTGAGATTTAAAAACATTCTTGATTGATCGTTAAGCACGAACTATCTTTGTTGAACTGTCTTTATTGAACTGTCTTTGAATCTTCAAACATCTCATCATCTCGAACTTCTCGACTTGCCTTTCTTTGACTTTTGCAAATATCTCTTTGACTCCCGGAAATTGAAATATTCAAACTATCTTCCCCTTTTCTCCTGATTGATATTTCTCCCCCTTTTTGATGATTGAGAGCATCATGATCATCAAAACTATTTTCAGTTTCAGCTATCTCTTTGAGTACCAGAAACAATCTCCTCCTTTTAATCTGTTTAACCGTCAATTCCAAAAATGTTTATCCGAATCTTTTCAAATTCAGATAATATGAAATTTGTAACCCTGAATCAACAGATGAAACAGGTAAAATGCCTGTAAGTTGCACAAAGCCACTTAGTACAACGGATGCACTTTGGAAAGGATCTTTTTGATGTTTACTCCTTCAGGGCTTCCATTCAATCATCGAAAAACACTAAGGAATTTCTATGAACGTTATGACAAGAAAACATATTCCTTGTGTGTACGTTCTTGTGTAAAAATGATTGAATCAACTTATGCTTGATTTTAGTAGGCTTAAAGTGTGTAAACTGTTGAGACAACAACAAGTTTTCCACGGACTCAATGTGCATGATTGAAGTGCGAAGGTGGGGCAAACTTTCTTCTTTTTCAATATCTAAATCTTCCGAATGAAGGTTAGATAGATTATATGTTGCGTCCCCAAGAAAAAAGTGAAACATTTCTTTGTTGAGAAAGAAATGAGTAGCATGTAGGGTTAAAGCAAGAGTTGGCATGGACTAACTACCTGTTTCAATGATGGTCACCAAAGAATGTGAATCAATCAGTAATGTGGCTGCCCGACTCAGAAAATGGTTGGTGCAGAGTTCTCTTATTCTTTTAACTCTGTTCTCACACCCTCTTTTTGTTTTTAATCCGCTCACTTCTACCCAAATTCTCATTTACATTTTACCCCAGCACAATGAGATTACTCAACCATATGAGTTATCTCCCCCACTCTTTGATGTAGACCTCTCACCCCTCAATCACTCAAAGATAACTTCTTGGATAGGAAACATTGGTTAACATGAATCCATATAAGTTCTTTATGATCTCAAACTAATTCCCATGAAATTTTGTCCTAAAAATTCATGTTGTTTAATAGTTTAGCTTGAACAAATATGAATCAGTAATTGAATGCCATTGTCATCAAAATGTATGTTCCTCAATAATAGCATGAAATATTTGAGCATTTGATCTTTGAAGATTTCTCAAAATAAGAATATTGAAAGAATGAAATGAATTCGAAAGACTTGTTTGAGAATTTGACAATGTATCAATCAGATCAAATATGAAAGATAATCATGTAAGGAATATGGTATCAAAGAATTGAATGTTGTTTATATTAACAAATATAAACAACATTTGAATGAAATGTTTAAGTTCTTAGCTGAAAGAATGTATGATGCTCAACAAAATTGAATTACAAATGGGAGTATTACCACGAAAAATGTTTCATTTTGAGACATGGTAATAACAAAGTCAATAAGAAGTTGAACCGGTGTGGATGAATACTTGAAAGTATAGAACAGATAATACACACGTATTAATCTTTGGAAACAGACGCTCATAAATGATATGTAATCCGAGATATTCATGAAAACATTTAAAATCACACTTCTAAATTTATAAAACCTTTTTGAAATAGAGAAGTGGTTTGAACATTTAAGAATATATTTTTCATGCTTGAAAGTTGTTCTTCTTTCAAACAATCTCAGATCAACTTCAGAAGATACTTACATTCAGATGTTTAAGCTCCCCCTCACAGCATGATAGACTGATTAAAAATCAGATAAGCTCTCCCTCAAAATCTGCAAAGAGTCTTAATTTGAACAAAATTAGTACATGTAACATTCAAAGTCTAAAACAATGAAGTACAAGTCCTGAGCTGAGTTACTCAGAAGTCAATATCGTTGAAGAACGAGTCCTGATCTGAAATGATCAGAAGTCAAACATATTGTATGCTCGGGTTCTAAACTGAGGTGTTTAGAAACCATTATTGTGTATGCTCCTCCTACAAAGAAACATACAAAAATATTTATCAATAATCACAAAATAAATCAAAAAGTTAGAATTTCTCCCCCTGAAATTATGCATATATTTCAGCATAGCTACTCTTCTTCAAATTGCACACTTCCTTTTGTTTTCCAGTCATGTGTTTGGTATGCTTTAGGCATTATGCACTACACATGATGAACCTACAAAACAAATTAAGTAGATTTTGGTACCCAACGGAACTTGGGTCCTGACTTGTTAAATGCAGTCCGATTTGAAGAAATATTATAAGTACCATACCAGTACTGAATACTATCTTTCTTGACAAAATCATGAGTTCCACAATAAGAACAACAAATTTGCTTTTGTGCCAACCTAATCAAATGATTTGCAGAATAAACAAGATTAGGTTTAACAAAAGACTTACCTTGATATGTTTTGTTCTTCTTGACAATTGGTTTGGGAACATATGACTTTGGCGCATCTTTCTCAGGAGTAGATCCCTTTACCTTCCAAACCATCTTAACAGGCTTTTAGATAGGAGTATCTGAACTTGTAGCAGCATGGTTGTAGAAAAGATTAGAATGACGCATCTTATATTTTGAAGGATTGCTTGATTTGACGGACTTTTTCGAAGAAATATTTTCATGAATCGAACCAGAAGCAGTCTTGAACGAACATTCTGAAGCAGTTGAATCATCATACGGTGATTGAACAATAGTATCGGCACTAAATTATTCAGATAATTCAACTTTGAAGTTAATTGCTTCCAGTTTCTGAACTTTGTCGGACAGAACATTCCTTTTCTCGAGAAAGCAAATCAAACTTCTTCTGTAGATCAGATTTGATCTTCTGCTCTTTCATAGATTCCGTTGCTAAAGCTGACAACTTCCTCGTTAGCTTTGAGATTTCATCCTGAAAGATGTTTCTCTCCTCTTCAAAATCTTTTTCCACATAACTTCCTTTATCAACAATTTCTTTGAAAATTTCCATGTTTTTCTTATTAAAGCTCTTCTTTTCCTTTTCAAAAAAATTATTCTTTTCAACAAACTCTTTTCTCTCTTTTTCCAACAATAACTCCAATTCAGATATTTTCTTTGAAAGCTCAGCACTTTTTGCTTCAAAAGATTTTCGTTCGACATCAAAATTCACTCTTTCCTTCTCCAACTTTTCTTTTTCAAGAAATAAAACCTTTTCAAAACCAGAGTTTTGTTTTGAAAGTTTTATGCATTTCAGCTCAATACCTTTCTTTTCTTCAATTGATTTCTTCGAAAATCAGAAAACTTTTGTTGAAACATCTTTCGTTCATTTGCAAAAGTATTTCATTCAGTTTCAAAATATTTTCTCTCGTTTGCATAAACTTGTGTTTCTATTTTAATCTCATCTCTTGCTTTCTGAAAATCTGCCTTTTCTTTTGCAATCTCCATTTGCAACTTAGAAGCTTCCTTAGCAAACTCATAATTCTTATGCTTTAACTCAACATTTTCAGTTTCCAAAGCTTTTTCTTTTTCCTCAATCTCCTTTATGTCGTCTTTTGATGTCAACTCAGAAATCATCTTTTTTAGCCCAACATTCTTTTCTTCTAAAGAAACCATCAGACTTGCTTTAGATTCACAATCACATGTCTTCAGATCAGCTTGTGGCTTCAGATCAGAAAGTTGTTGTTAGAGATCTTGAATGTTTTTCTGTAATATACTGATCTCTTCATTCAGTAGCTTTTTCTCATTCCCAAGCTGTCTCGCACTTTGACAGTAAGTTTGCAAATCCCTGATTTCAGCCATATATTTAAAGTTTTTACTCTGAAGTGTGCTACTACGCATTATTTCTTTTTTCTTGTTCCTGTTCTAAATGGTTTATCTTCTGTGAATCACCCAGTAACTTGGATAAAAAATGCAAGATCATTAACAGATACTTCGTGAGAAGTAGAATTTGTGCGCTATTGTACAATCAGAGAAACACGATTAAAGTCAGAAAAATTTTCAAAAATAAAATTTGAAAAACAAATTGTTAAAGTGCGAGACAGCTTACGAAAAATATATTAGTTACGGTTAAATGCAGGCAAAAATGATAAAATCGACGATAAATGAAAATTAACAAAGAATAGGGACTAAAAATGACAACTTACGAAACTAAAATGAAAAATAAGGACTAAAAATATAAAATACTAAAACTTGACAAAAACAAGGACTAAAAATGACAAATACTAAAATTAAAACTCAAGGGACTCAAATTGACAGAAATCTAAACACAAACTACAAAGACTAAAACTGACGAAAACAGAAACTTAAAACTACAAGGACTATTTTTGACAAAAAAATGTCTAACTATAGGGACCCAAGGTGACAAACCCTGAAACTATAAGTTCCGGGACCAAAACTAACACAATCTAAACTCTTAACTAGACTTAACAGTAAAATCTAACAAAAGGACTAAAATTGTAATGAAAACTAACGCAACCACTAACGGACTATTAGAGTCCGTTTGGTTTGCAGGAAGGGAATGGATTGGATTGTATTTCATGTAGGGATTTGGATTTGGAGGGATTTGGATTGGGGAGGATTTGGAATCCTTTTGTGTGTTTGGGTCATAGGATTTGGAATGGATTTGAATTCCATTATTTATAAAATCCTATGTTTGAGGGATTTCAAAGAAATCCTAGGTTTTCCAATCCGGACAATCCTACAAACCAAACGCGGGATTGGAATACATTTGAAATCCAAATCCCCCCAAATCCATTTCATTCATGCAAACCAAACGGACCCTTAATAAAACGACTCTAACAAACCTAATGACCAGTTAACAATAAAAGGACTCAAAATGATAAAAAACTAACGACCCTAACTGAACTCTGACGGGACTTAACGGAAAAAGGACTGAAGATGTAACAGAATTAACGGCGGTTAACGGAATGTCGTTAAATCACTGTTCATCATCACTTCCAATCACGATATGATGTTTTCTGCTCCAATTTTCTTCTTCAAATCACGACCAAAACCAATGTTTTTTTGTTTCTGTGTGTTCCTTAATCGAAATCCAATCAAATTCAATGAATAAATCACGATCATTCAGCAATATTTAAACTGTAGTCGAACGTGAAGCAACTCCGGCGAGATACTTCGGTTTTCCGGCGATAAAGTTGAAGTGCGATAAACTTGATTGCAGACCACTCACGCGATAAGATTTGTCGCACAGATCATGCGATAAAAACGAACATGCGACAAAAAACGAACGTGCGAGAAGATTAAATGTGAGATAAAGATGAACATGCGATAATCTTGAGTTTTCTCGTTTTTCTAAGCAGAATCCGGCGACGTTTTTCAACAACACAAACTCGTTGATTTCTCAACAATTTTCAATTCTGGAAATTCCAGTCTTCTCAGAAACACGAAACGAGTTGATCTATGTAAATTTTTTTGATCAAAACACATTTAAATTCAAGATCCAACATACGTTTTCTCATGAAACTTCCGATGAACAGTGATAGCCCATATTTGATCTAGATCGCTGATTTGATGCTTATTTTCACGTCTAACAGTTGCAAATTGATCGAAAACCACGTTTGAATGGATCTGTAGAATCAAATCAAATCAAACAACACTTAAACTATCAGATCGATCACCATGTTTAGCCAAGAATAAGAACGTGAAACTGTCGAACTTCAAAACTTTCAAACACAAGATTTTGTTGATGGATTTCAACTCTGAAAGTTGTAAATTGATAGAAATCACAATTAAAATCGGTCTGTGATAATAGAAACACTAAAATCACAATCAAACAACAAATCAATTGCCATTTATATGAGGAACCTTAAAAAATAAGAACATTGTTTAGATTTTGATTTTCCAAAATTGAGATTTGTTGATGAAAATAAAAAATTTAAATTGAAAAACGTTCTAAATCACATACAAAGCAAGTTTATGTAAGCAAATCGATTCAAAACATAGAACAATTTCCAAATTTTTTTAAAATTTCCATAAAATCTCAAAAACCAAAAACTCTTTAATTTTCTTCAAAAATTGATAAATCTATGAATTGAAGCACAAATTCATCTACTAGGCTCTGATACCAATTGAGAGTTTCAGGTAACAATGATTTAACAATAAGGAACTTGATTAGATGAGAGAAAATGTACAATATGAGAATGTAGATCTAGTTTCTCTCTCTAGACTCTCTCACTAGAGTCATCCCTCATTTCACACACACTCACATATGCTATACCTCACTAATGAAAATCTCACAATCCCTTACACAAAGGTATTTATACCTTTGACCTTTTCACCTTATTACATTGACTTTGACTATATTTGACTCCTTACAATTACCCTAAATCTTGAATACATTTTTGGTACGAACACACATTTTTATTATTAATGTACAACTTCTACAACTATTATGCTCTTAATGCTATTCCTGCTCCCCCTGAAATATTTGTGATCCCAGAACAAGTAATCAATCAGTGAAAACAATCAGATAGCCATCCATATATTCATCAATGAGAAATTCACCAAGTACACAAGATAAGAATGTAGAGAGAGTGCACTATGTGTACTAGTGTGTGTTTGTAATGGATGACCTAATGTCAATCTAGAGGAAAATTACATTATATAGTTTGTAACTTGACAATTACACATTAGGTCCCTCTACTTGGTACAACTAGATAATTAAGGCACTAACAATCTCCCCCTTCGTACCAATGTAGAGGCAAAGAATTTAAGCATCCACCAGAAACACATGCTTTTTCCGAATCCCAAAAATGATCTCGAACCTTCACAATGCATTCCGGTACTCCTTCCGATAGATAATGGCATCCAGGACTTGCTTGATCATATCCTTCTCCTTGTCTTTAAGCTTTACCTCACCGCTTGCATCCAATTGAAGTTTGCTCTCAAGGTTGACCTGAATCATCTTGAAAGTTCCATCGCTGAACTTGTTGGCTTCACATACTCACATAAATCTTTTCATTGAGTATTGATTACAGTAAAAAACCCCAAGTTCAGGTTTCTTCAGAACAGTATACGCGGGAATACCTTAGATGTCTGACAGACGCCTATTTGGTGCTCTGAGGTTTACTCTGGTTTGGTGTGATTCCAAGGCCATTTGGAAATCCGTAAGGTAAGAAATTTTTTGGATATTCCGTATAAACCTCTTGACACTTTGATAAGCGCCATACCATTCTATCTTCTTTCAGGAGCCCGTGCCATAATGTCATACAGACTTAAGAAGTCATCAAGTTTTAGGCTCTTGAAGCCTGCTTCTGAGAAGACGTATTCAGAGCCATCAGATATTCTAACAGTGAACTTCGGGTACCAGACATTGAGAAGCTTGTTTGACTCAATCTTTAACACCTTCATAATGGTTTTATCAGATCTAACCACGTCTGTCTCTAGATCTTTGTTGCCCATAACGTGTAGAAATTCAGTCTTTTGAAGTGATGGCCAGTTCTCAACGTCGTATACCTTTTCAAAGTCGATCTTCTAGACGTCTTTAACAAACAAGTCTTTCCTGATGCTCTCTTGATAAGGAATCAAGATCCTTACTCTTTCACTTGTGGCCACATACTTTGGCTCAGCGTCTATCACCTTCTGATAAATTGTCAGTTCAGCCTCGAGGATCGGATCTCTGATCTTGCCATCGGTATTTACTGGAGCATTCACTTGAACTACTGGAGCCTGAGGAGCGGAAGTAAATGCACCCTGATCATTCGGTGGTTGCGGTTGAGTTATATCATCTGGAGTATCATTATCAGAATCCAAAGCAATCGCAAGAGCCCCGGTGGTATCAAATACATCGTCTATTTCTTCTTTGATCTGTACCGTCATTGTCTCTGGCTCTTCCTCAGAATCAATATAGATGTAATCAACGATCAAATCATCCGCCATCCTTTCTTCTGTTGTTCTATTGTCAACAACCGGAGGCTTTTCAACCCCAGTTATGACATCAGCTAGAACTTCTTCATCAACCTGGACCGTATCAGTTCCTGGTCCACTTGCTCCTGCTGCCCCCTCATCTACTGCCTAATCTGATCCCACGATATTTTCAGTAGTAGCAGCACTCGATTCTCCAACCCTAGCTCTCTTCCCCCCCTCATGTTGATCAGGATCACCCTGATCATCATGTTTTCTTTTCCGTTGGGGCAGAGCTTGAATTCCACACTTTTCTTCAACAGCCTTAAGCCTATCAGTTATGGAAGTGAATCCAGACATCATGGCGTTCGTCATTTCTGTCATGGAGTCGGTGAGACGCTGGGAGTCGGTGCTAGATGGTAATAGGGTTTGGGGTTGGGTTTGTTGACAGAGCAATCCAATTGGATCTACTTCTTCGGTGGTGTTGGATTCTCCTTGGGCTAGTAGACGCCTAGACAGGCTAACAGCTCTGATTTGAGCTGATCGGTAGGAATCTGGTGTAAAGGAACTGATGGTGGTGATTGTGTTTCGGTTTGAGCACTGGATGGTGGATTCTGAAGAGCATAGGATGATTCCGCTAGACCTTTACCTTTGATGGCTCGGCTCACTTCCTTTGCAAGGCAGTCAACAGTTTCTTGCATAGCTCGACGATGTTGCTTGTAGGCATGGTCGATAGAGCCTAAATCAGACGCTAGTAGTGGAAGAGTGATATAATGCATATACGGGCCTAACATTCGCACAACATGCTCGGGTGGAATAGAGGGGAACATGGGACTAACATCCGGACCACCTAGGTTACCGGTTAAAGTAGCGGTTGTAGCAACCGTACTGCCTGTGTTCATTGCTGTCATGGTGTTGACTATGACAGGGCTTCCACCTAGTCCTCGTGGGGCACCAACAAATGGCGGTCGCACTCTGGGTGTTCCGGTTGGGGCACGAAAGCCCACAACTTGGTGAGATACCGACACTTGTGGCCTAGGAAAGGTTGTTCGTCTGAATGGCTCTCGACTCAACGTGTTCGGAATAATAGGCGGTGGCCGGGGCAGAAGCCTACCTTGTTCAATACCGGCAAAAACCGAGTGTGTTGCCGATAGTGCATGAGCTAAATCCCCTATGGAAAATGAAACATTGGCAATTTGAGATGCCGATGAGTGGCTGAGAGGGGCTGTGCATTGCATGGCTAGGTCCACCTTGGCTTGTTCAATACGCAACGACGACGAACGCTCGTTGGTAGAAGATGTGGCTACCCGACTTGTAACAGTTTGGGGAGGATCGGTAGTTAAAACTTTATCCGATCCTGTCACAGTCTCTCCCGTTTCTTTTCTCACCGTCTCTCGGCTCACAATATCTGTATTTTCTATTTCAACTCCCTCATCCCTCCTTATGTCACCAAAATCGTTGGAGAGTCCGATGTTCCAAGTGGAATCAGCATCGGAACTCTCAATATATTGTCTCCGACCCACGTGTCTTGGAATAAGATCTGCATCAGGGTCGTGGTCGTGGTCGAAGTCGGAATCGGAGTCACCATCATCATTAGGTCGGGGTTGGATTGATACTTCATCTTCAGATAATGAAGCATTTGGGTCAAAATCAGGATCCTCCTCAGAATCCATAGGCACGTCATCGGCAAAGATTTGTACTCTTGCAGCTCCAGAGGTTGATGCCTGACCAGCAGTCCTCGCCACCCCACCCACTCTCTTTCTTAATGTATGCCTCACCTCTCCCCATTCAGGAACCCCGTGTTCCTGAACCTGCTCAACATTCTGACCCTCACCGTCTAATGGGATTGCACCTTGGGGAGGTCCCGCCGGTTCTGGCTGGACCACTAGTGCCTTGACTATTCTATACTGCCTAACTACCTCAGACTGCTGATCGGCATAGGCAAGTACAGCTTCTGGTATCACGGCGATGTGAGCGAAGGCGTCGTGCTCGGGCATCTTCAGAAACTGCATCCATTGGGTTGGGCCTTGTACTGCATTTGGGCGTCTAGGGATTTCCTGGTTGCCCTCCATAATTTGATGGATGATAATCTGGAAGAAGCGTTGATATGGCACGAAGGTCCGGTTCTTGATCGGTCGTGCTTTGTCTTTGACTAGCTCTTTCAGCTCGTTCCAGTGGAGAATAGCATAATCTATGCGGCGGTTAAAGGCAAAGGCGTGGAACATACAGAGAATGGCAAGGTTGCATTTGTCAAGACCGGTGTGTTTAGAGGTCATGCAACGGTTGAGGATAGAGCATAGGGTGTACCAGACTGGTAGGTGTCTTCTTTGGAATTTCGACGAGCTGGTAAGCATTGCGTTACGTGGGTCTTGGTATCCTAGTCTTCGGATGTCAACAAATAATTGGACTTCCGGAATCATGTCCTCAAAATCAGGGCTGTGAGGTAGGTCTAAGGCTCGACAAAGTCGTCGTAGGGTCAGGCGAACGTCAAAGTGATCGACTTTAGCAGAAAAATGTGGACCTCTTTGGTGTACTGGATGAAAACGTAGTGTGTGCCAGAATTGTTGCAAGTAGATAAGGGGCACAGTGACTAACTTTGTAAGCGTTGTTGGTTGTTGCAAGTAGATAATGGCCGCAGATTATCTCCAGTATAATGCGGTGGTCAAACGCCACGCTGAGATCTAGGTGATGGTTGTTGTCTGAGAGGGCAAGATGGAGACCTCTCGGTAGAAGTTCCTCGTCTAAATCTCTGGCGTTCACCGACGGATGTGATGACCGGTGCGACGGAATCACATTGTTCTCGTCAGAGGAGTGCCCGTCATTATGAGCCATCTGAATAGTGATAAGTCAATATAGGGCTTAGAATGAGGGATGATGATTTTTTTTTGTTTTTTTAATAATAAACTTGTCGAAAAATAACCTAGGTATTGGGTTTATCGCAACTGTCACAGACACATTGTCGCAAGCATGAAGTTATCGCAAGGAAAGGGTTGCGAGGAAAGGTTATTGCAACACACGTGTTGCGATAAACGGTTATCGCAACGTGAGGGTTGCGATAAAGATCAATACGAGTTGGTTGTGACAATGATGAATACCAAGAACACTGAAGGTTGCGATAATGTTAAACACGAACTAAAACCTAAGTGTTTAACCCAAATTTATACATTTTCGCACAAAATTAGTTGAAAACTATACTATTGGTGTCGCAATATGTACAGGAACAAAACTCTATCGATTCTAACTATAAACGAACACATATGCATCGATTTGAAGCAAGAATATATAGAGGCAGAAATGGTTTCGAACAGATAAACCCTAAAATCGATCCTAGAACAAGATTTAATGGATAAAAACGAGTATAAAGTATTGAAATCGTACCTCTGGATGAATCTAAATGTAGTGCAAGTGATTTGAACTCGAGAATCTTGATAGAAAATTTCAGTTTCGAATACTGATAGTTGAGAGAAAAATGAGGGTTTTTGGAATGAGACAAAAATTCAAACCCCTCGTATATATAGAGGTTTGAGACATATGACATGTGGCATTGTGTGATTGGTCCAAGGTTTGACCGCCACAGTGTCAGGTCATCGCAAGAATAAGGTTGCGATGAACCTTATTGTTATCGCAAGGAACGGGTTGCGACAACAACTTCAGTGTTTGATCGCAACAGGGAGTTGCGATAAACACTGTTCACACCATTTTATCGCAAGCAA
Source organism: Saussurea involucrata (assembly GCA_033807775.1). NCBI lineage: Eukaryota > Viridiplantae > Streptophyta > Magnoliopsida > Asterales > Asteraceae > Saussurea > Saussurea involucrata. The sequence continues at coordinate 269,051 of JAWVWS010000995.1, forward strand.
GGGTTGCGATGAAAAAATGTTATCGCAATCAAAGGGTTGCGATAAGATATCTTTCATGTTTAATCGCAACAAAAGGTTGCGATGAAACACTATTCATCTTGTTATCGCAAGCAGTGGGTTGCGATAAAATGAACACTTAGACATTTTTCAGTAATTTCAAAAATGATTTTATCACATTGGACGATGTCCAACTTCCAATTGATTAAGCACTCAAGGTTTTAAACACGGTTTTCACTCCCCATTAAATGATGCATGGATTTGAAAGATTGATTTCATCATTTAAGAGTTAGTGTGCAAAACAAATTAGAATATTTACCTTGTGTTCTCCAAAGCAACAGCCACAAGCCATCTAAACTTACAAGATTTGGCAGTTATGCACACTCTCCCCCTATTCTTGTGCATAATCCTGTACTATACTCCCCCTGAGAGTCTGAGACCATGAACACACCTTGTGCAGATACAAATATCATAACAAATCACAGATAAGGCATTTAAAAGAAAAATAACAAGTTGAATAAACAATGAAATACAACTAAGGTATGAAAATTTAAATAACATATATTGAGAATAGAATATGATGAAAATTTGAGTGTATCAATCTAGATGCAATATCTAGATTGAGATACAAATATTTCCATCTATTATATGATAAATATAGGGAAGTTAAACTTTCATGTCCAGCATGCCGAGCTTGGAAACTAAGAAATTAAAGCGTTTTTCATCCAAGGCTTTTGTGAATAGGTCGGCAAGTTGATACTCAGTTGTAACAGAGTATAATTCAATTGTTCCTTTCTTAACGTTATCTTTTATGAAATGATACCTGATGTCGATATGCTTGGTTTTGGTGTGTTGGACAGGATTAGCAGATATGGCAATAGCGCTTTTACTGTCACAATAAATGGGGATCTTCTCATGTTTAAACCCATAGTCCATGAGTTAGGTCTTCATCCACAGTACTTGTGAACAACAGCTCACCGCGGCTACATATTCTGCCTCCGCAGTTGATGTTGAAACTGTAACAACCCAAATCCCATAATATACATCATAATACATAACTTTCATACATATCATTGATTTACAACAAAAGTTACATAACAAACCAAGTACGGTCTCATTAGTCTTGACATTACAAAATATATACAAGCTTCCTAATCAACATCCATCAAAAGCTTCCTACACTTCATCCTCTCCTGCCGATCCTTAACCTGGAAAACATATTTTTGAAAACCAAATGAGGGTTAGACCAAACGGGTCTAGTGAGTTAATCCCGGTCCTTTCTAAAATCGTTATAAAACCTTTTATGTAAATCCTTTGTATCAAAATAGTTGAGATAAACCTTTGGTAATCCTTTCGTAAAATATAAACATACCACACGTATTTAAATACCAATCCAGACTCATGCATCGTGTACATCTCATTCACCTTATTCCTCCACAAATGGCCATATTAGTTGGTAGCAAGCCAACTAATAAATCAACAACCGGTCCGCTCACCGGAACCCGGCTACCCGTCGGTCCGCACACCGGAACCCGACTACTCACCGGTCCGCACACCGGAACCCAGCTACACACCGGTCCGCACACCGGAACCCGGCAACAAGTGCACTCGTGTAGTGCAAAGCTTATATAAATACAATATATATCTCATTACATCATATTGTCATTTATATACACATAATCATATTCCTACCACATAATCATCTCATATATATATATATACACATATGTATGTATCCTAGTTCAAAACGTTTTAAAGCAAAACTCACCTGATTTGCTTATCAAACACGCTCGCAAGCTTCTTTCAATTTGATTCTATCTTTCACCTTGACTCCACAATAGCTGAAACAATTTAAGATACATACACCACTTTACTAGCCAAACACATAAAGCCTACTAAAATCTTATCCTCAACAGTTCTCCCTTCAGCGACTTATCACGGGGGTTCCGCTACCCGGATAGCGGATGGGGTCAAGGGGTAACGCCCTTGCGGGGTCTGGGGGCCGCCCCCCGGAAGTTTTCGGAGCAACTTAATCCAAAAATACAATCAGAAACTATATCCGGACACCACCAAAACTACCGAAACTCCTGTACCGGGACTCCACTGTACCGGGACTCTTCAGTACCGGGACTCTCCAGTACCGGGACTCTCCAGTACCAGGACTCCAGTACCGGGAGTTGGTAATACCGGAAGTCGACACTACCGGGAGTCGACTATACCGGGAGTCTACCGGGACTTCCCCGGGACTCTCAAGAACACAGTCGGTTCCATTTTACCTAGGTCCAAATTAAACCTATACAACTACAATTTAAACATTCTAATCCGATAGAAGTCTAATACCACTGATTATAGACATAAAACATAAAGGACTTACCTCAAAATCGCTTCCAACCAAGCCAATTGAAGCCCTAACCGTACGAACTCTTCTTCTGCTTCTTCTCGTCTCCAAACACACACTCACACACTGATATTTCTGCTGAATGAAATATCTTAGATCCTAAGGGAATAATATCAAATCCCATTTTACCATTTAAACGTTGCACTATTCACTAATGTCCAACACCCATTTAACTTATTATTTTACCCTAACTTACCCTAAACCTCGTTTTATAAAGTTAACTAGATTTAACGGAATTAGGATTTAACTAACGAACTTACCCGGGGTATTATATTATCTCCCCCTTAAAAGAATTCCGTCCCGGAATTCGGTTAAGCAAAAAGGTAATGAATACTTATCACTACTGCTTCGAGCTCAATCAAAACCATAGAAACTAACTGAATAGCCACCCCACACCCACCTATATCTCTAACACAGATAAGCAACAAAAGCACGGAAATACCAAGAACCATTTCGCACCGAAGTCAGATAACACCTTAGCACGTATAGAGTTTATAGAAATATACCTGTAACCTCATCAGGACTTTCCTCCACCTCTTGTTCCATCATCTGAAAGACACGGACCTTTGCTTTCGATACCTCGCCCTTGTTCCTCTCCCGGCCTAACACCCGTTGGTCTCGCCGCCGTACTACCCTGTCGTGCTTTCCATTGCGGACAATCTGACTGAATATGATCTGGGGAATTGCAAACGAAACAGAATCGATTTGCGCGACAATTCTTAGCGACATGTCCAGCTCTTCCACATCTGTAACAACTTCTAGGATCAACATAACAATTTCCTTGATGTATACGGTTGCATTTTGGACATGGTCTTTCAACTGGTCTGAAAAGTGAATAACTATCAAACCTCGGGGATTCGTATTCTTCCGAATCGTACATCGTTTCTTCCAGTTTTCTTTTCCCAGCACTCTTATCACCAACATCTCCCTGGTTATCCAGTTCCACATTTTCCGCGGCATCCACTGCGGCTGAGAAGGTATCGGGTCCTTTTGCAGTTACTAGCTTTCTAATTTCTGCATTTAACCCAAAAATAAACCTTTCCATCTTTAGAGCCTCCGTGACAACATAGTTCTCTGCAAAGCGAGACTTCTCCAGAAAGAGAGCGGTGTAATCCCTAACAGATAAACTTCGCTGGTGTAGGTTCATGAACTCCTCTTCCAATTGTCTAACTGCTGCTTGAGAACAAAACTGTCCTTTGAATGCTGTTGTGAATTCGTCCAAAGTAAAAGTAGAGTATACATCCGACCTTGTGGAATCAATATGAGCTTCCCACCAGTACAGAGCTTCTGCCTTCAACATCGCCGTTCCGTATAATACTCTGTCCTCATCCACACACTTACTGGTCTTGAAGATGGCTTCTATTTCTTTTAACCATCTCATCGCCTTCACTGGGTCTCTATCTCCTGAGTAAGTTGGAGGTCTACAGTTTAAGAACATCTTTTAATCACACCTTCTTGACACTGGTATGACCATAGGTGTAATGGGCATTTCGTCTTCCAAACCAGGATCTGGTGTTTCAGTATGACGAGCTTGGTCGAACATAGCCTGGATATTTGCTTGAAGTCTTCCCATCTCCGCCATCAAATCGTCTCTTGTAATAAACTCCGTTCCTCGCCCCTGAACTCTACCTCCGGTTCTGCCCCTACCTCTTTCTTTTCCTCTTCCCCTTGTCCCGACTGTTGGATTCGTTCTATTAGGATTTCTTCCTCCCTCTCTAGTCGTATTTCTAGTACCGCTTGCCATTCTGTAGATTCAGACAAGATTAATACACATAAGCACATACCCCATATAATAAGGTATCCCAGTCCAAACATGCACCTGTAAGATCACAATTACACTGGCCAGGTGTAATCTGAAATTACCTTACATGATGTTCCTTCTACCTTTTATACTTAGCATCCCAAGGTTCTAATATATCAAGGACATCCTACTTCACATGCAGTTTAAGTCTAGGTACGGGTACAAATACCTAAATCCCTTAAACTAGGGCTCTGATACCATTTGTAACAACCCAAATCCCATAACATACATCATAATACATAACATTCATACATATCATTGATTTACAACAAAAGTTACATAACAAACCAAGTACGGTCTCATTAGTCTTGACATTACAAAATATATACAAGCTTCCTAATCAACATCCATCAAAAGCTTCCTACACTTCATCCTCTCCTGCCGATCCTTAACCTGGAAAACATATTTTTGAAAACAAAATGAGGGTTAGACCAAACGGGTCTAGTGAGTTAATCCCGGTCCTTTCTAAAATCGTTATAAAACCTTTTATGTAAATCCTTTGTATCAAAATAGTTGAGATAAACCTTTGGTAATCCTTTCGTAAAATATAAACATACCACACGTATTTAAATACCAATCCAGACTCGTGCATCGTGTACATCTCATTCACCTTATTCCTCCACAAATGGCCATATTAGTTGGTAGCAAGCCAACTAATAAATCAACAACCGGTCCGCTCACCGGAACCCGGCTACCCGTCGGTCCGCACACCGGAACCCGACTACTCACCGGTCCGCACACCGGAACCCAGCTACACACCGGTCCGCACACCGGAACCCGGCAACAAGTGCACTCGTGTAGTGCAAAGCTTATATAAATACAATATATATCTCATTACATCATATTGTCATTTATATACACATAATCATATTCCTACCACATAATCATCTCATATATATATATATATATATATATATATATACACACATATGTATGTATCCTAGTTCAAAACGTTTTAAAGCAAAACTCACCTGATTTGCTTATCAAACACGCACGCAAGCTTCTTTCAATTTGATTCTATCTTTCACCTTGACTCCACAATAGCTGAAACAATTTAAGATACATACACCACTTTACTAGCCAAACACATAAAGCCTACTAAAATCTTATCCTCAACAGTTCTCCCTTCAGCGACTTATCACGGGGGTTCCGCTACCCGGATAGCGGATGGGGTCAAGGGGTAACGCCCTTGCGGGGTCTGGGGGCCGCCCCCGGAAGTTTTCGGAGCAACTTAATCCAAAAATACAATCAGAAACTATATCCGGACACCACCAAAACTACCGAAACTCTTGTACCGGGACTCCACTGTACCGGGACTCTTCAGTACCGGGACTCTCCAGTACCGGGACTCTCCAGTACCAGGACTCCAGTACCGGGAGTTGGTAATACCGGAAGTCGACACTACCGGGAGTCGACTATACCGGGAGTCTACCGGGACTTCCCCGGGACTCTCAAGAACACAGTCGGTTCCATTTTACCCAGGTCCAAATTAAACCTATACAACTACAATTTAAACATTCTAATCCGATAGAAGTCTAATACCACTGATTATAGACATAAAACATAAAGGACTTACCTCAAAATCGCTTCCAACCAAGCCAATTGAAGCCCTAACCGTACGAACTCTTCTTCTGCTTCTTCTCGTCTCCAAACACACACTCACACACTGATATTTCTGCTGAATGAAATATCTTAGATCCTAAGGGAATAATATCAAATCCCATTTTACCATTTAAACGTTGCACTATTCACTAATGTCCAACACCCCTTTAACTTATTATTTTACCCTAACTTACCCTAAACCTCGTTTTATAAAGTTAACTAGATTTAACGGAATTAGGATTTAACTAACGAACTTACCCGGGGTATTATATTATCTCCCCCTTAAAAGAATTCCGTCCCGGAATTCGGTTAAGCAAAAAAGTAATGAATACTTATCACTACTGCTTCGAGCTCAATCAAAACCATAGAAACTAACTGAATAGCCACCCCACACCCACCTATATCTCTAACACAGATAAGCAACAAAAGCACGGAAATACCAAGAACCATTTCGCACCGAAGTCAGATAACACCTTAGCACGTATAGAGTTTATAGAAATATACCTGTAACCTCATCAGGACTTTCCTCCACCTCTTGTTCCGTCATCTGAAAGACACGGACCTTTGCTTTCGATACCTCGCCCTTGTTCCTCTCCCGGCCTAACACCCGTTGGTCTCGCCGCCGTACTACCCTGTCGTGCTTTCCATTGCGGACAATCTGACTGAATATGATCTGGGGAATTGCAAACGAAACAGAATCGATTTGCGCGACAATTCTTAGCGACATGTCCAGCTCTTCCACATCTGTAACAACTTCTAGGATCAACATAACAATTTCCTTGATGTATACGGTTGCATTTTGGACATGGTCTTTCAACTGGTCTGAAAAGTGAATAACTATCAAACCTCGGGGATTCGTATTCTTCCGAATCGTACATCGTTTCTTCCAGTTTTCTTTTCCCAGCACTCTTATCACCAACATCTCTCTGGTTATCCTGTTCCACATTTTTCGCGGCATCCACTGCGGCTGAGAAGGTATCGGGTCCTTTTGTAGTTACTAGCTTTCTAATTTCTGCATTTAACCCAAAAATAAACCTTTCCATCTTTAGAGCCTCCGTGGCAACATAGTTCTCTGCAAAGCGAGACTTCTCCAGAAAGAGAGCGGTGTAATCCCTAACAGATAAACTTCGCTGGTGTAGGTTCATGAACTCCTCTTCCAATTGTCTAACTGCTGCTTGAGAACAAAACTGTCCTTTGAATGCTGTTGTGAATTCGTCCAAAGTAAAAGTAGAGTATACATCCGACCTTGTGGAATCAATGTGAGCTTCCCACCAGTACAGAGCTTCTGCCTTCAACATCGCCGTTCCGTATAATACTCTGTCCTCATCCACACACTTACTGGTCTTGAAGATGGCTTCTATTTCTTTTAACCATCTCATCGCCTTCACTGGGTCTCTATCTCCTGAGTAAGTTGGAGGTCTACAGTTTAAGAACATCTTGTAATCACACCTTCTTGACACTGGTATGACCGTAGGTGTAATGGGCATTTCGTCTTCCAAACCAGGATCTGGTGTTTCAGTATGACGAGCTTGGTCGAACATAGCCTGGATATTTGCTTGAAGTCGTCCCATCTCCGCCATCAAATCGTCTCTTGTAATAAACTCCGTTCCTCGCCCCTGAACTCTACCTCCGGTTCTGCCCCTACCTCTTTCTTTTCCTCTTCCCCTTGTCCCGACTGTTGGATTCGTTTTATTAGGATTTCTTCCTCCCTCTCTAGTCGTATTTCTAGTACCGCTTGCCATTCTGTAGATTCAGACAAGATTAATACACATAAGCACATACCCCATATAATAAGGTATCCCAGTCCAAACATGCACCTGTAAGATCACAATTACACTGGCCAGGTGTAATCTGAAATTACCTTACATGATGTTCCTTCTACCTTTTATACTTAGCATCCCAAGGTTCTAACATATCAAGGACATCCTACTTCACATGCAGTTTAAGTCTAGGTACGGGTACAAATACCTAAATCCCTTAAACTAGGGCTCTGATACCATTTGTAACAACCCAAATCCCATAACATACATCATAATACATAACATTCATACATATCATTGATTTACAACAAAAGTTACATAACAAACCAAGTACGGTCTCATTAGTCTTGACATTACAAAATATATACAAGCTTCCTAATCAACATCCATCAAAAGCTTCCTACACTTCATCCTCTCCTGCCGATCCTTAACCTGGAAAACATATTTTTGAAAACAAAATGAGGGTTAGACCAAACGGGTCTAGTGAGTTAATCCCGGTCCTTTCCAAAATCGTTATAAAACCTTTTATGTAAATCTTTTGTATCAAAATAGTTGAGATAAACCTTTGGTAATCCTTTCGTAAAATATAAACATACCACACGTATTTAAATACCAATCCAGACTAATGCATCGTGTACATCTCATTCACCTTATTCCTCCACAAATGGCCATATTAGTTGGTAGCAAGTCAACTAATAAATCAACAACCGGTCCGCTCACCGGAACCCGGCTACCCGTCGGTCCGCACACCGGAACCCGACTACTCACCGGTCCGCACACCGGAACCCAGCTACACACCGGTCCGCACAACGGAACCCGAGAACAAGTGCACTCGTGTAGTGCAAAGCTTATTTAAATACAATATATATCTACATCATATTGTCATTTATATACACATAATCATATTCCTACCACATAATCATCTCATATATATATATACACATATGTATGTATCTCAGTTCAAAACGTTTTAAAGCAAAACTCACCTGATTTGCTTATCAAACACACTCACAAGCTTCTTTCAATTTGATTCTATCTTTCACCTTGACTCCACAATAGCTAAAACAATTTAAGATACATACACCACTTTACTAGCCAAACACATAAAGCCTACTAAAATCTTATCCTCAACAGTTCTCCCTTCAGCGACTTATCACGGGGGTTCCGCTACCTGGATAGCGGATGGGGTCAAGGGGCAACGCCCTTGCGGGGTCTGGGGGCCGCCCCCCGGAAGTTTTCGGAGCAACTTAATCCAAAAATACAATCAGAAACTATATCCGGACACCACCAAAACTACCGAAACTCCTGTACCGGGACTCCACTGTACCGGGACTCTCCAGTACCGGGAGTTGGTAATACCGGAAGTCGACACTACCGGGAGTCGACTATACCGGGAGTCTACCGGGACTTCCCCGGGACTCTCAAGAACACAGTCGGTTCCATTTTACCCAGATCCAAATTAAACCTATACAACTACAATTTAAACCTTCTAATCCGATAGAAGTCTAATACCACTGATTATAGACATAAAACATAAAGGACTTACCTCAAAATCGCTTCCAACCAAGCCAATTGAAGCCCTAACCGTACGAACTCTTCTTCTGCTTCTTCTCGTCTCCAAACACACACTCACACACTGATATTTCTGCTGAATGAAATATCTTAGATCCTAAGGGAATAATATCAAATCCCATTTTACCATTTAAACCTTGCACTATTCACTAATGTCCAACACCCCTTTAACTTATTATTTTACCCTAACTTACCCTAAACCTCGTTTTATAAAGTTAACTAGATTTAACGGAATTAGGATTTAACTAACGAACTTACCCGGGGTATTACAGAAACACAATTCTGCTTCTTGGATGACCAGCTCACGAGCTTGTCCCCCAAAAACTGTACATGCCCCGAGGTGCTCTTTCTGTCCAGCATGCTTCCTCCATGATCCGCGTCTGAGTATGGGGTGAGTTTGTATCCGGTTCCCTTGGGATACCACAGTCCTATATACGGTGTTCCCTTCAAGTAGCGAAAGATTCTTTTGACGGCGCCGATGTGTGATTCCTTAGGTTTGGCCTGAAATCTTGCACACAGACATGTTGCAAACATTATATCTGGATAACTAGCGGTTAGATACATTAGTGACCATATCATTCCTCTATAATTCTTAACATCAACATCAACGCCATCAGGATATGGTCCGATCTTAGATCCATGAGCCATAGGCGTACCAATCGACGTACAGTTTTCCATCATGAATTTCTTCAAAATATCAAACACATACTTCAATTGATTTATGAAGATACCAGTAGAGAATTGTTTGACTTGTAATCCGAGAAAGAAATTAATCTCTCCCATCATACTCATTTGAAATCGGGTCATCATAATGTCAGAAAACCATGTGCATAGTCCAGGGTTAGTCGAACCAAAAATAATATCATCAACGTAAATTTGTACTAAAAGAATTTCACCTTCCTCGCGCCGAGTAAATAGAGTTGTGTCAATTTTACCTTTTTCAAAGCCAGTTCCTAATAGAAAGGTAGATAAGACTTCATACCAGGCACGGGGGGCTTGTTTCAGACCATAAAGGGCTTTGTCAAGAATGTACACATAGTCTGGTTTATCTTTGTCCACAAAGCCTTCTGGTTGAGACACGTACACTTCCTCTTCAGAATGCCGTTTAAGAATGCAGTCTTCACATCCATTTGATAGACAGTGAAGTTCTTGTAGGCGGCAAAAGATAAGAACATCCGAATTGCCTCTAAACGAGCAACCGGTGCATACATCTCGTCGTAGTCTATACCCTCCTGTTGCCTATACCCTTTTGCTACTAGTCTTGCTTTATTTCGCACAATTATGTCGTCTTCGTCTTTCTTGTTTTTCAGGACCCACTTGGTACCAATGACTGTTTAGCCCTTGGGTCTCGGAACTAATCTCCACACCTTCAGAGCTTCAAATTGATTCAGCTCTTCTTGCATCGCAATTAACCAATCTGGATCTTCTAAGGCTTGTTGAACTGTTGATGGCTCAACTTGACTTAGAAAGAGCGCGTATAAACTTCGTTTGTGTATGCCGATCTGGTCTTTACTGGTTCAGACACGTCACCAATCACCTGATCTACTGGGTGACCGCGTGTCCACTTTTTGGAGTGTGGATGGAGAGAAATAGCATCTTGATTGGGGTCTACTAGGGTAGGATCTTTATCAAAGTTTAACTCGATCGTTAATGTCGGTTCCGGATGCGAGACGGGTTGGTTGTCAGAATTGACAATTGGCACTGCCTCAGTAACTAATTCAGTAGAATTCTCAGGAATGTTATTAGTACCCTGATCATTGACAGTTGAAGTTTCACCAGATGAAGATGCACCATTCGTAGATACTTGTTGTCTTTCTTGTGTAGATGTCATGGTTGTGTTCCTTGGAGAAGTTGCAGGAGTAGTTGCACCAATATTGGATGAAGTCAGTACCGGTGAAGGTCCTGCCATTGTAGTTTGTGCTGGTGGTGTAGCAACTAGATTCCTGTTGTTTACAGATGAAGAAGATTTATCACTTCCAAAGAAATCATCATAAAAATGTTTAAACAATATATCAAGTTCGTTAGGAGTAGAGTTAGAAGTGGAAGCTTGATCCTTGTTTGACGTTCTAGTCATCATTGGACGGATTTGTCCAGATACTAGTACTCCAGATATTGCGGGTTCTGTACTGTTTTGCACATAAGCCATTTCTTCAGTTTCGTCGAACTTGACATTTATGCTCTCCATCACAGTTCTGGAAGACTTGAGGTAGACTTTGTATGCTTTTGATGTGAGCGAGTATCCGATAAAAACACCCTCTTTTCCCTTAGGACGGAACTTGTTCAGATTATCCTTATCGTTCAGTACGATACACCTGCATCTAAAGATACGAAAGTAGTGTATTACAGGTTTTCTATTGTTAATCAATTCATATGGAGTTTTGCCAAACCGTCGATGGATAATTGAACGGTTTTGTGTGTAGCATGCAGTCGATACAGCTTCAGCCTACAGAAACAGAGGTAGATAATTAAGACAACATCGTTCTGGCAGCTTCAACTAGTGTGCGGTTTCGTCTTTCAACGACTCCGTTCTGCTGAGGTGTTCTAGACGCAGAATATTGATGAGATATTCCTAATGACTTAAAGAAGTCATCAAGAGTCTTGTTTTTAAACTCTGTCCCATTGTCTGATCTGATGGTCTGTACTGATTGTTGGCGATTCACTTGAAGCTGTTTGATTAATGAGATGATCAAGTCAGGTGTTTCATCTTTTGATCGTAGCAACTTCACCTAAGTATATCTCGAATAATCATCGACGACGACTAACACGTATCGTTTGGTACTTATGCTTTGAGTCTTCATCGAACCACAGAGATCCATATGAAGGATTTCCAAAACTTTATGTGTGCTAGGCTCAGGTTTTGGTGGGTGAGGAGCTTGTTTTATCTTCCATTTTTCACAAGCAGTACAGAAGTTGTCTTTCTCAAACTTCAGCTCTGGTAGACCTAAGACTAAGTCTCCCAACGTCAGTTTTTGAATGTAACGGAAGTTGAGATGAGATAGTCGTCTATGACACAACCAACTTTTCTCCAATGATGCTTTAGACATCAGACATACGTCATTCTTAGGCTTGAACTTTGATAGGTCAATGGTGTAGAGATTGGATGTTCTCGAACCAACTAGAAGCTCATCTCCTCCATCGGTTAGAACTGCACACCCGGTCTTCTTGAAATGGACTTCTAGATCTTTATCACAAAATTGACCTATGCTAAACAAATTGTGTCCTAAGCTTTCGACGTAATTGACTTTAGTAATTCTGACATTATGTTTGACGATATCTCCATAACCTAGAATTAGAGAATACTGATCATTCCCAAACTTAACTCTGCCACCGTACTTTTCCACATAATTAACGAGCAGCTCTTTTCTTCCAGTCATGTGCTTTGAGCAGCCTGAATCTAAGTACCATACATGTCTGGGCTGCAAAATGGAAATTAGATGGCTTTAGGTACCCATTTCCAAATGGGTCCTTTCTGATTAGTAGGTTTGGACTTGACATTATGATTTCTATAACCTGTGTTAAAGTAATCGTTTGAATAAAACCAACGGTTATAATCATATTTGTAGATAAAATCATCCACACCACAAGAAAAACAGCAAATTTGATCATGTGTTAAATTAATCAGTTGTCGCATTGAATAAAGCTTGTATGGGATTACAAGTTTTTGTCTATTGCCAACACCATGATCACTAACATTTGAAACAAAATTGTTTTTCTTGAAATTTAAAACAGCGTGGGATGATTTTCTCTGGGCCACATCCTGTGTGGACTCCTTTATTCTCCACTCGATACGCGTATTGTTTCTCAAATAACGATCTGAAATACCAGAAAGATAGGAGTTGTAAGCATTGGAATTCTGAGCTTGAAAGGAATTATTTTGCTTCTTTTTTTGTTTTCTTTTTCTTTTTCTGTGATGATCGTTTAGATTTGGATTTTGAATAATAATCATTAGCAGAAGGTTTTTCAACAGATTTTGAAGATTCACCCTTAAAGATATTCTTCTTAGGTGCTTCTTCCTTGATTATAAAATCAGCGTGATCTGGAAGCTTTGAGTTAAAGTTAAATTGTACAGCAGTTTCTTGTGCTTGCTTTTTCTTCCCCTCACATACAATCTCAACATCACAATCAGACCGACTATCCAATGAAGTATGAAAGATACCAGAAGACTTCGGAAATAAAAATTCATTTTGTTCTTTTTCAAAAACTTTTTCCTCTTCTGTATAGAAATGCATCTTAGGAGGAGCTTTGACATATTGATTTTCCAAATCCCAAGATTCAGAATCATCTTGGTCATCAACCGTCATTCCTCTGAAGATAGTATTTCCCATGAAAGCTTTGGATGAGGAAACATCTGAATCTGAAGATTGCTTTTCTTTTGGAACTTTTTCTTCAGATATATCCTCAAGTTTTGTTTTCATTTCCTTTAAATTCTCTGAAAACATTGTGATCATTGTTAATGCCAAAAATCGCCTAAATGAACAACTTAAGGTTGATGTGGACTTTTAACAACTAAAGAAACGTATCTCAAGACCAAGCAACACAATCGCAAGGAAAAAGTAAACAAGACAAGAGATTTGGTGACGCGGAAAACCCTAAAACGAGGGAAAAAACCGCGGTCGACTTGTGAGAGTCGACGGTGCACTATAGTCGCCAAACAGGGGCGAAAGTCCTTTTGCAACAGGTGTTTTGTGTACAACAGATTACAAATGAATGTAAAAATAAACTTAGTCGTGTATAAATGACGTGTGTCGTGCGTAAGTCGTGTGAAAAAGTATGCTGTCGCGCGGTTCGAACTGCGGTCGTGCGAAGCTTGCGTTAGCGATGTTCGTTCGAATGCTCTGCAAATTGCTATGTTTTTCAGTGTGCAATTGATCAGAAAGTAGATGGAGTAGATTGGATGATTCGTAGTAGTTCAGATTGCTCTTTCGATTGTGGAGCAGGTCCTTTTTATAGCTTTCGTTGGTCATTAAATAAGTCTTGATGGCTTGCTTTGTAACCGCTGTCGGGCTTTAATTGCCATTGATGACTTGTCCGTTACTGGCCGTTTGCACCATGAATGCTCGTGGACCTGCATTAATGAACAAAAGAAAATGGGATTTGACTGTTAACGGTTAGTATAATAGTACGACCGTCTTAAGTCTCATACGTCGGTCGTACGTAACGTACGACCATCACAAAAACATACGACCGAGCATACGTCTGTAAATAACCTGTAAGACCTTATCTTAGTACAATAGTGGTCTTATGGAAATGTTATTTGAGTTTTCTGCCGTCGGTCGTGAGGTGTGATTTTTTACCCAAACAGGTTGCCCCTAAAATTTGAATTTTAGGCGTAAAATTCTAATTTTTAAATCTGACGAAGTGTTTCGACACGTGTCGCGCGGGGAGAGAGTCTGGTCGAATTCCAACCGTTTTGGTTTGATTTGGATTGGGGAAAATGAAAGGTCGTGACGTCACGACGTCGTGTCAGAGATGAAAAGACGTTTAGAGGACAGGTGTCGTCCATCGGCATGATGCATACAAAAAGGCGTTTGACATGTGTCGACCATCTAGAGGGTCGACCTGACACGATCTTTGCCTTAAATAGCGCGATTCAGGGAATCGTTTCCTTTTCACGCTTGCAACATATTTTCGAGAGAGTTTTTCGAGAGAAAGAGTTAGAGGATTTTCACTGCTTGTGACACCGTTCGAGGTTTTTAGACACATAAGGTACAATCTTCTACCCTTCTTTTCGTCATGCGACTAAAGTCGATAGCCGAGAAGGCTTCTGGGTGTAAGAACCTTATGGACCTATACGTAGCACATGTTTCTGTGCCTGATTTTTCTGTCTCCTCTGAGCCGGCGAGCTCTTTTCAAGAGAAGGAGGAGGTGGAAGCTTTTAGGTTATCGGCGGGTATTCCCGCCAAAATCCGGTTATACACACCTGACCAACTTAGACCGGCGAAGTGTTTAGGAGGATTCTTCGTCATGTACGAGTATTCTTTTAGAATAGGATTCAAATGGCCATTTACTCCCCTGGTTAGGGAGTTTTTAGGTATTTTCGACTTCTCTCCTGGTCAGATCCTGCCCGAACTTTGGCAGATCTTTTAGGAGATTGAACGGATCACCGGTGATTGGGATGTCCCTTTCACAGTGCGTGATCTGATGACGGCTTTTGACGTGAAGTCGGACGATTATCACCGTTATAGCCTAACCTCTAAGCTGAGAGGTGGACATACTTTGGTCAGTGATACCCAGGTTCAGAATCGTGGGTGGAAGGCCAAATATGTTCTTGGTCGGGTGCGGACACTTGGTCGTGTCGATGAGGATACTTCCTGGGTCGCGTCTGGATGGAACACCAGTGGTATATAAATTTTGTTTTGTCGTACGTCTTTTAGTATTTAACCTTGTCTTTTGCTAATTCGTTGTCATTCATTTCAGATATCAGCTTTGCCGAGATTGGTCCTGCCGCTGACTCTCAAGAAAAGGTTGCGAGACTTTTTTCTTGTGGGGTTGGGGAGTTATTCGACTCTCCTAGTCATACGACCGTCAGCACTTCAGAAGCTGAAGCGAGAAGTCAACGAGAGACTTCGACAAGTAAGTGTTCATTAATTGTACGTTTTCTGCTTTTCCTCGAGTCGTACGACAATATCTGACACTTTTATTTTTCACAGGTGGTTCTGTAATGCAGTCTGCTTCGGGAAAGGTGAATAGAGAAGCCCAACTGACCTTGGCTAAGAAGGCCAAGGAGCTGAAGAGGAAGGATCCTCCGACATCGGGGTCAGAGGTTTTGAAGAAGAGAAGACGTGTGCGGACGTGCCGAGGATGACACTGACGCCGCCTGGGTCATTCACTGCGTAGGAGAAGGGGAAGGGTCCTCAGACGGAGGGGTCCCCTGAAGTTACGACGGTAAACTTTCCATTACCGTCGGACTTCTTGTTGGACGGCGTCCTGGATAGGGCGAAGATTTTCCCTAACTTGGGAAAATTTCTCCTACCAGCCTTCAAGGATCGTTACCGCGACGCTACCGTGGATGAGACATGGTCTCACGTCACAGGCATGGTCTTCCTGGTGAGTTTTTCGTTTTCATCTTATGTCTCTTTATCTCTTAGTAAGTTAGACTTACCTGTTGTCTTTTCGTGCAATTGCAGGCATTTCAGGCGTCATTGTGCCTCTTTGGCCAACTGGAGGAGCTCCAGAAGGTCGAACCTTGCATCACTGATAAACTTCAGCGAGCGCAAGATGACGAGCGTAAAGCACGAGAGGATGAGCGGGCGACTAAGGCCAAGGCGGAGGCTCTCTCCGTTCAAGTGGGCGATCTCAAGAGCCTTCTGGAGACGTCATTGATGGAGAAGGAGGAGCTCCAAAATCGTCTCAAGGAGACGTTGGAAAGGGCCTCTGCTTATGAGGCAGAGGTGACGACGGTTAAGGCATCCCTCACCGTGCGCGAAAAACAGGTAGGGGAGCTCAAGATGTCGATTATGGCCGCTGAGGCCAAGATGGGGGCCTTGGAGGAGAAGCTCCTCTCATTTGAGGCGCTGACCCATCTGAAGGTTGGGGCGGTGATTATGCGCCGTCACCTGCAGGGGAAAAATCCCTTGGCTGACGCCGAGGCCGAAGTCGCGTCCTACCTCGAGCATGTCGGGACCGAAGAGGATCTCGACCAAGAGGATAGGGTCGACGATACTGATTCCGCAGAAGCCAAGACGGGCGATGCGGAAGACGAGGCTGGAGTCGACCAGGGCCCTCAGTAGGCTTTTGAGCTTTTGTAATTTGTATTTCTTTCCAGGGTGACCGTTGGTGGTCGTGCCTTTTCTTGTACTACTTTTAGATTAATACAAGTATGTCTTTATTTATACTTTCGTGTGTTTTACTTTGTTGTTAATAAACAAAATAAACTAGTATAGAAAGTAGTAAGGTGAACGTAGAATCGTACGACATAGGTGCATATAATTTTGGAAGTAGCCGGGCGACCAGGCCGAAAAAATTCTAAGTATGGAACTCAAGTCATAAGACTTTGATTCCGACACTTAGTTTAAAGAACATCTGTGATGATTATAAGACCTGTTGTAATGAATCATAAGATTCCTTTTGTGACATGCAAGTCTCAAAGACTTTGTCTTCTTACGATGTAGATTGTAAGACTGATGTTCGTGCGATCCTGCGACCCTGCAATATAAGATTTAGGGGTGGACGTTCGTTTGAGCAACGACCCTCCGATGCTTAAGCCAGTAATCGTTTGTCGGCATAAATCGAAAAGATACAAAAATTTAAAAGAAGTACTTTTTTAGATGTACTGCGTTCCATCTTCGTGGGATGTCTTGGTCGTCGAGGGTTTGGAGCCTGTAAGTGTTTGGGTAAAAATTCACCAGTCTCGACCACGATTAAAATAGGGAAAACATTTATTGCACTTTTCCATAATGAGGAAAAATCATAGCACTTTACCGTCTGACCAAAAGATAAAATCGAAAGTTACTCACGACACTCGACCGTCGAAAGGTATCTCGCGACCTAGACCGACTAACATGCGATATTTCTGTTATGTTTTCAGTGTTTAATGCAGGGTCAATGACATTAATGACCAACGGCCATAACCGAAAAGGACAATTATGAGCATTAAAACCAATGGCCGTTACGACCGTTATCCGAAGCTTTTATGGAGACATTCAAGACATTTGAAGGCTATAAATACAAAAGATAAATCATCATTTCGGGCATCTCATCTAACATCTCGAAACATCTGAACTCTGAAGAATAATCGAAGCAAAGAATTCTCTCTCAAAAGATCGCTCACGACGCACGACCTATACACACGATACTTAGTTTCTGCACACGACGCACTAGTCTTTACACGCGATACACTTGTTTCTTTACATTTAAACTCTTTATTTCATTTGTATTGTAATCATTGTACTCTCGACACCTGATACAAAAGGACATAGCCCCTGTTTGGAGACCATAGTGCAGCGACGACATCCAAAGTCGTCCGCGGGTTTTTTTCTCGTTGAGGTTTTTCCCGCGTCACCAAAATATTTGTCTTATTTACTTTTCTGTCTTCGTCGTACCGTTTGACGAGTGATTTCCATTCTTTAGTTGTTAAGCTCCACAATCAACCTTAAGTTATCCTTCTGGACGATTTTTGGCATTAACAGTTTGGCGCCCACCATGGGGCCCCATCTAGAGAAAATCCTCGACAAACGTGCGTCGTACTAACGTTTTCTTGGAGTTTCCTTTCTTTTCTTTTTGAGGAAAATGGCAGGTGATGGAAACCAAGAGAAGATCAGTACCCAGATACATGGGGAGCTTGAGAATGCACAGGATGCTCCTGGGACAGTCGACGACTATCGCCTGGAGGAAATCGTCTTGGACCAGAGCAAGCCTGACCAGAAAGTCTTTGTAGGATTGTCCCTCGATCCCTGCCTAAAAGACAAGCTAATATCTTTCTTGCAGGAACATGCCGATTGTTTTGCCTGGTCGCACGAAGACATGGTCGGCATAGACCCTGGCGTCATTTCCCATAAGCTCAATGTCGACCTGTCGTTTAAACCCATGAAACAAAAGCGGCAGAAATTTGCTCCTGAAAGGAGTAAGGTGATAAATGACGAGGTCGGCAACCTCCTCAAGACAGGGAAAATTCGAGAAGTAAAGTACCCCGACTGGCTTGCGAATGTTGTGGTCGTTCAGAAGAAGAATGGCAAATGGAGAGTCTGTATCGATTTTACAGATCTCAACAAAGCTTGTCCAAAAGATCCCTTTCCATTACCACATATCGATGCCCTGGTCGACGCAACAGCAGGACATGAGCTATTGACGTTCATGGATGCTTATTTTGGATACAATCAGATCCTGATGCACGTCGAGGACCAGGAGAAAACTGCGTTCATGACAGACCAAGGTATTTACTGTTATAAGGTTATGCCCTTTGGACTAAAAAATGGAGGTTCTACCTACCAGCGTCTAGTGAATAAGATATTCAAGGATCATCTCGGCGACACGATGGAAGTCTATATCGATGACATTCTAGTCAAGTCAAAGCAAGCAATCGGCCACGTCGAGCATATGAGGCAGTCGTTCGACATCCTTCGGAAATACAGCATGAAGCTCAACCCGACGAAGTGTTCCTTTGGTGTCAGCGCCGGGAAATTCCTGGGTTACATGGTCACTCGACGAGGAATCGAAGCCAACCCCGACCAGATCAAAGCTATTATCGAAATCAAATCTCCTAGAAACTTCAAAGAGGTTCAAAGGCTCACTTGTCGAATAGCAGCTCTGAACAGGTTTATCTCTCGATCCTCAGATAGATGTCATTTATTTTACAATGTCCTCAGGAAAAAACAAAGGCTTCGAATGGACCGACGATCATGTGCAAGCACTACAAAAATTGAAAGAATATTTGACGTCACCGCCTTTGCTGTCAAAACCTCACGATCATGAGGTCTTACAACTATATTTAGTTGTTGGTCCAAATGCAGTAAGTGTCGTCCTTACACGAGAAGATGAAAAGCAGCAACTGCCGATCTACTATGTAAGTAAATCTCTCTTGGACGCCGAAACCAGGTATTCCTCTATGGAAAAATTACTCTTGTCGCTCGTTACAGCCGCAAAGAAACTACGACACTACTTTGAATCGCATCTTATCACTGTCGTAACTAACATTCCCCTTAAGTCTGTCTTGAGGAAACCTGAGTTGATAGGTCGTTTAGCAAAATGGAGCATATATCTCAGCAGTTACGACATCGATTTTAAGCCCAATTCCGTGATCAAATCACAAGCTTAGGCGGATTTCATTGCTAATTTCAGCCCTGAATTGGAGAAAGAAGCAGAGATCGAAGTGTTAACTGTGGCGACTCACGACGACGTGCCTTGGACTCTGTATGTCGACGGATCGTCTAACACTAGAGGTTCGGGACTAGGCGTCGTCTTAAAGTCGCCACAGGGGGGCAAGATGGTGTATTCCGTGCGGTGCGACTTCAAAACCACCAACAACGAAGTCGAGTACGAAGCCCTGATCGTGGGAATGAATATGGCCCACGACTCGGGGGCAACCGCGCTACATGTCAAAAGCGATTCTCTTCTGGTCGTGAACCAGATCAACGGAGAATTCGCGACCAAAGATTCAAAGATGACAGCGTACCTAAAGGTGGCAAAAGAAAAATCAGAAAAATTCAAATCATTTTCTATTGAACAGATTCCAAGGGATCAGAATACTCAAGCCGACGCTCTAGCAAACCTTGGGTCTGCTCTAGTCGAACCAATATTCGACAGTATTCCTATGATCCACCTAGCGACGTCGTCCATCGAAAATGACGATGTCGTCCAGATCGAAGTCCAAGAAGATGATTGGTCGTGCGACGTCAGAAATTTTCTTATGCACGACCAACTTCCACAAGACAAGATGGAAGCCCAGAAAATCAGGTTCAAGGCATCTAGGTATGTCATGATCAGAGATAGGCTCTATCGACAATCATCAACATGCTTAAACCTGAGATGCGTCATCAGTAAGAGTTAAGTCCAGAAGATCCTTCAAGAAATGCACGATGGAGAGTGTGGAAATCACTCAGGAGGTCGCAGTTTGGCTAATCGTATCTCTCGACAAGGCTACTTTTGGCCAACACTGCGACAAGACGCCGTCAGGTATGTCCAGAACTGTGATCCTTGTCAGCGACATTCAGGTATGTCCCACAAACCTTCTGAACCTTTGCACTCGAAACTGATCCCATGACCCTTCATGAGATGGGGTATGGATATTGTCGGCAAGCTGCCACCTGCCCCAGGGCAAAAGGTATTTCTCCTCGTACTTACAGACAACTTTTCTAAATGGGTTGAAGCAGCTGCCTTTTCCCAAGTTCGGGACAAGGAAGTCATCTCTTTTATCCAGACTAACATTATATGCAGATTTGGGATCCCATCCAAAATTGTCTGCGACAATGGATCCCAGTTCATAAGCAACAGGACTCGACAGTTCTGTGAAGATCGCAACATCAGGTTGACGACCTCTACACCTAGGTATCCCCAGGCAAATGGACTTGCTGAGTCGAGCAATAAGACCATTATTGCTTCGATCAAGAAAAGATTAAAAGCTGCAAAGGGAAAATGGGTCAAAGAACTCCCTTCGGTCTTGTGGGCGAATCGCACGATACCCCGTACGTCCACAGGAAAAACTCCTTTCTCTTTGGTCTATGGTTGTGAAGCAGTTTTGCCGGTCGAGGTCCAGCTCCCAATCTCGAGGCATACTTCCGTCAACCACAACTTGGTTGATTTAAGTTATGACCTTGATGCCCTTGAAGAGCTCAGAGAATCAGCCTTGATCAGAATGGCATCACAGAAGCAAGCGGTCGAGCGACATTTCAATAAGAATCTCAAAGTTAAAGTCTTTCAATAAGGCGATTACGTCCTCTGATGAGTATTCCAAAGCACTCAAGAACTAAATGCAGGTAAGCTTTCCACCAAGTGGGAAGGTCCTTATCGTATCTCAGAAGTCGTGGGTAAAGGTGCCTATCGGCTCCAAATCCTCGACAATCAAGATATCCCACGTAGCTGGAATGCGACGCATCTGAAAAGGTATTTTTTTCCAAGTCTTTTTCCTTCTTTCATACAGTTTTTTATTCATCACGACAATTACTGACTCAAGCATCGGAGGGTCGTTGGCTAGCCAACGACCAATCTCTGACCTTATTCTATCGCAGGATCGGATGACATAAATTGCTAAGTCTATCGTACGACTTTAGTACACTCTCGCAGGATCACATAACATAAGCAACCAGATCTACTTTATGACTTGATTACTTTATCGTAGGGATGCACGACTCAGGATCATTGCATGATTTAATTATGCAATCGTAAGGTCTAACGACCCTATGATCTAAGTTTTCTAACTTAGAAGAATTGCATGTTCTGAATGAATGTCTCGATCTCATATACTTATGTTTGCTTACACGATTTAAAAGTCTTACGACTTATGTTTTTATCGTTGTATTACAATGGATGCCTAAGTTGCACGCTCTTTTGTTCATTCTATACTTGGTGAAATTTCACAATTGATATTGTATCTATTCATAAAATGTATAAGACATAAGATCAGAGGATATATAAGTTTCATTCATTGAACGATCGATCAGTTACATCCAAGTAACTCGACCACCAATGGTCGAGCGCTAAACAAAACTAAGTAAAATAAATTTATTCTAAGGCTGAGGAGGATCGTCCATAACGTCCTTACCAGAGGCCTCTCCTTCGCAGCCTTCGTCCACCTCCCCTCCTCGACCTCCTTCTCGTCATCAGAGTCGAGGTCTCTTTCGGTCCCAACGTCCCTCAAGAAAAGGGCAAGTTCGTCCGATGCCAAAGTTAGAGGATTCTTGCCCGACAGGTGTCGTCGTATGATCGCCGCCCGCGCCGTGAATCGAGCGAAAGCGAAGACAGACTTTGCCTCGTCCTTCAATTCTTTCACCTCATCCTCTAACTTCGTCACCCTAGACTTGGAGTCTTCAGCCTCTTCCGTACTCGCAGCCAAAGACTCCCTAGTCTTATCCAGCTCATCCCTTTGATCGGCGATCAAGGACAAAGACTGCTTCAGACGGTGGTTTTCCTCATCCTTTGCACGCCCGATGGCCTCTAGTTCTTTCAAGGATTCATCGAGACGTTTGGACATAGCCTCGGTACGCTCTAGAGTGACCTTCTCCCTATCCAATGCCGCGTTCCCCTTTCGTGAGCAGAAGACACCAAACCCCTTATCTTCACTGTTTCAGCATGCAAAGCAAGGGAAGACTGAAACGCCTGCAAAACATAAAGGAGTATGTTAGTAAAACGCTCGACAAAGATTAAAAACACTGAAACACAAGTTTTGAAACAAAAACTTACCATAAACGCCAGTCCGGCGACATGGGATCCCGTCTCCTCGACCGAGACTCCCTCGAAACGCTCCTTGAAAGAAGGGAGCATATATTTCCCCAGATGAGGAAACAGATTCGTCTCGTCTAGGACATTATCGACTATAAAGTCTGACGGCAACGTAAAGTTGACAGTCGTGACCTCAACCTCTCCCGTCGTGTGACCCTTGCCCTTGTCGGCTGACGAAGGGATCGACGTAGTAGACGGGGACTTCGCCGTTTTCGCCAGAGGCGCCGAACTGATAGGTGTCGCATCGATCGCACCAGAAGACGCCTTTCTCTTTGCAGGTGATGCAACCGATACCTTCGCCTTCTCAGGCGTGACGACTCTCGACGAGTCATCAGCCCTCGAAGACGGTTCCCTCGGGGTCGTCATCCTCGCCTTCTTTAAAACCCTCGACCCAGTGGTCCAGGTCTCTTTCCTTTTTTCTTTCCCCTTACGGGCAAGCTCAAGTTGAGCTGCTCTTTTGGCAGTGGCAGTCGGCACCTTTACCTGAGATTCCCCTGGAAACAAAGAAGAGAGAAATGTTACGCGGTAGACATAAATGAAAAGGTCGAGGTCGAGCGGAAAAGAATAAAATGCACTTACCAGTCATCTCTTCTTCTTCTTCTTCTCTCGACTCCTCCTCTGTAAAGTCCGTGTCCCGGTACGTTTATTAATTAACTTTAATTATTAAAAATGTTTACCTTAAATTGTTTTTGGTTAGTGGGTTGGTGTCAAAAATGAACAAAATGCTAAACATTGTATGTATTTGTAATTGTGAGAGTTTGGACAAGTCAAGGGGCCATTTGTGCATTTAAATGAAAGTCAAAAGGTCACGTTCGTTTTTTTTTCTTATTCTTGTTGATTCACAGCCACACCAAAAGAAAACCCCCAAGCAAACCCTATTCCTTCTTTCTCCTTTTGCTGCCAACGTGAAACCCCTCCCCATCCCCCCTTGCGGCTGCCGCTAACCCATTCCCCTCCCCCTTTTTTGAGTGTTCGGCGACGAGAGAGAGAGAGAGAGCGAGAAGAGAGAAGACGAGAAGGCGAGAGAGAGAGATAGAGAGAACTCGCCGGCGGTCGCCGCTGTCTCCGGAGGTTGCCGCTATCACCTTTCTTCGCCGGAGAAGTCGAGAGGAGGAGGTTGCGGACACTTTTGCGTGATGTCGATAGGTACGTCGTTTGCGTTTCGTTCTCTTCGTTTCTTCCCTTCTTCCGGCAAGGACCGCCGTTCGCCGCCGCTGTGGTGGCCGGGGAATGGACGGACGTGGTGGTGTGTGTAGGTGTGTGTGCGTTTATGGCGATCGAGAGAGAGGAGGAAGGTGGTGCGAGAGGGTGGTGAGGATGGTGTGCGTGTGTGTGTATTCGCTGCCGGAAAACGGCCGCCGTCGCCGGCGATCACCGCTGCCGGAGGTGGCAGTAGGTGGTGCCGGGTATTGTTTAGAACTCGTATCCCGATCGTTGGTTTAATCGCAAAACTCTAACCCGTAACCGTAACCGCGTAACCGTTTACAAAATCGTCATTTTATGTGAATATTATGGTTCTGTCCAGTTTTTATTTCGCGCATAACTTTCTCGTCGTAGCTCGGATTGAGGCGAATCCGGTGCCCACGGTTCACATTCTGTGTCCGTCACGTTTTTCGTGTTTTAGCGAAAGGCTGGTTCGGCCTCTAGCTAGGCGGAAAACTGCTGTTTTTACAGCAGGTCGGTAAACCGTGTGTTGTAATCTGTCACTGTCTTGCGTAAGCCATAACATTTTGCTCGTAACTCGGATTGGGGTGAAATCGGTGCCAAAAATTCCCACTTTGAGTCTAGTAACGTTTCTGTGTTTTGTGCAAAATCCAGTTCGGAACGTAGCATAGGCCAAATCGTCGTTTTATGCCGATAGCTGCTGTTTTTCACTGATCTGCGAACCATTCTTATAAAATCCGTATTTAATTGTAGAAAAATCGTTAGGAGGTGTATAATATGTCCTTGGAACCCTAACTCTGAGCACTTTCTAGTTATGTAATTTAATTAGGGATTTTCTGGGTTTAAAGAGGTCGGATCAGGTCCCGAACAGACCTGTTTGGTTAGACCGAAAAGTCGTTTAAGTGACGGTTTAAGCGTGCGTCGTATTTTAGGGTCCGGGTCTCGTGTTAATACATTTTTAACGTTCGTCTAGGTGTCGGGAAGTGATCTTGGATTGTGGAGCTTGAATTATTAATTGTGAGCTAGGCGCGCTTACGAGGTGAGTTCTCTCACTATAACTAATGTCGGTTATTTTTACATTACGTTGTGTATGTATGTGGTAGTTCTATTTGCTTTTGATGCGGGGTTAAATAGTGGGGTGTCTAGTCGTACCTTTATTGTTGTGACTACGCGGGTGGCGTGGGAGTTCGGCGGGGCCGAGGATCACATACGCGAGTGGCGTAGTAATTCGGTGGGACCGAAGGTTGTATACGCGGGTGGAGTATGAACCCGGGGGTGCCGGGTTGCGTTTACACGATGGTCGTGTGGTCGGTGGGACCGACGTATGCCTATTAGGTGGGTTGGTGTGAGTATGCAGGTTTATGATTTGTTCGTAGACTTGAATGTTGTTTATGTGTATCTATCTGTTATAGGGGTAATGTGGAATAACTGTGTTATCTATAGTGGTTGAATTCACTAAGCTTCGTGCTTACCCTTTCCCAATAAATCATTGTTTCAGGTGCGAGTAGCTCCAAGGCGTGACGGGTACACACTGGCGCGCGTGAAGACCTGATCATTATATCGTTTTATAATTTTCATTTTTAAACTATTTATTCCGCTGTTTACTGTTTTTAGAGAATAATTATTCTTGGGTTGCAAACGAAACGGTTTGGGTTATTTAACGAGTTTAATTAATGAAATGTCATTTTTATAAATTTTAAATTCCTTGTAATTTTTGGGACGTTACATCCTCTCTCTCCTCTGTCTCCTCCTATTTCTCCTCCTCACGTTTCTCTCCCCGATTCTCTCCCAGATACACCAAGTCGTCGTCGTCGTCCACAAGGTGTCGTGTGAAAAACGACCGCTCAATAGCGCTGAATTCCAAGAATGTATCGACCTTTGCTTGAGAGTTGGCGTAGGGCTTCACGTCCTCAAACATAATATCTGTCGACACATAAAAGACAGCTTAGAAATAAGTTGAAAATTAACACACTACGTGCGACAAAAAACTAGAAAATGTCACCCGACATGTTCCAGCCGGCCCTAATCCAACCGCTCTCAGAGTCGAGAGTCGATTTACGCACAAACGCGTACCTAGTCTTCCACTTACGGTCATTAACATAAGTCTTCAAGACCAAGGTACGATCGCCCTTATACCTAGAAAACAGGCTATAACGATGACATTCGTCCTTCTTGACTTGATAAGCCAAGAGGAGGTCACGCACATTCATGGGAGACTCCCAGTTTTTGGTAAGGCGCTCGATCACTTGTATGACTCTCTAGAATTGGGGCATTAATTGGGCCGGTGCTAAATCAAATTCGACCATGAATGCCTTGGCCAGGGGATAGTAGGGCCATTCGAAACCTATTTTAAAAGGGTATTCATATATAACGACGAACCTATCAGGACACATATCAGGTCGAATCTGACCTGCTCTAATCAATGTAATCCCCGTAGGGATTTTTGCTAGACTTCTAAGGTCGTCGAGATCCTTTTGATCTCGAATGGAACTTACTGGCTCAGTCGACATTCCTAACCCTATTAAGTAGATTCGAAGGTGTGAAAAACCCAAAAATCCCAATCTTTCCTAAGTTTTCTAGCGATAGACTTACAAAAGATGAAGAGTCGTACCTTATATAGGCGTCCTAAAAACCTCGGGATTCCTAACCGAATCAAAGATTCTTGCAGGTTTGGAAAGAATTTGACGAAGCACAGCAAGAAATCAGGAAAAAATCTCTCTCTAAAACTCTCTGAATGTGTAAAAAAGAAAAGATCCATCATGGGTCTCTATTTATGTAAACGATCGTATCAGGTCGAGTCACCCGATGATTGACACGTGCCCATATCTCTTCGTATACACACACGGGCCGTCGACACCTGGCACTCACAGCTGTTAAGCACGATCGTGCGTCAGCATGACGTCACGATCTTATCCCCTTTTCGACTTCCCCTTTAGTTGGAATTGGACCGATCCAGTAGCAAGGCAACCGAAGTAACCTTTTGACATGTGTCACAGCCCTAGACGTCCGACTTACAAAAATTTAAAATTCGAATTTGCCACTCTATTTTTAAATTTTGGGGGCAAACTGTTTGGGTAAAAATTCACCAGTCTCGACCACGATCAAAACAGGGAAAACATTTATTGCACTTTTCTATAATGAGGTAAAATCATATTACTTTACCGTCTGACCAAAAGATAAAATCGAAAGTTACTCACGACACTCGACCGTCGTAAGGTATCTCGCGACCTCGACCGACTAACATGCGATATTTCAGTTATGTTTTCAGTGTTTAATGCAGGGTCAATGACATTAATGACCAACGGCCATAACCGAAAAGGACAATTATGAGCATTAAAACCAATGGCCGTTACGATCGTTATCCGAAGCTTTTATGGAGACATTCAAGACATTTGAAGACTATAAATACAAAAGCTAAATCATCATTTCGGGCATCTCATCTGACATCTAGAAACATCTGAACTCTGAAGAACAATCGAAGAAAAGAATTCTCTCTCAAAAGATCGCTCACGACGTACGACCTATACAAACGATACTTAGTTTCTGCACACGACGCACTAGTCTTTACACGCGATACACCTGTTTCTTTACATTTAAAAACTTTATTTCATTTGTATTGTAATCATTGTACTCTCGACACCTGATACAAAAGGACATCGCCCCTGTTTGGCGACCATAGTGCAGCGACGACATCCAAAGTCGTCCGCGGGTTTTTTCTTTGTTGAGGTTTTTCCTGCGTCACCAAAATCTTTGTCTTATTTACTTTTCTGTCTTTGTCGTACCGTTTGACGAGTGATTTCCATTCTTTAGTTGTTAAGCTCCACAATCAACCTTAAGTTATATTTCTGGACTATTTTTGGCATTAACAGTAAGCACCATTTCCGACGACCTCATATATTCGATAAGGTCCTTCCCACTTAGTGGACAACTTACCTGCATTTGGTTCCTTTGTGTTTTGGAACTCCCGTCGTAAGACATAGTCACCTTCCTGAAAGATTTTAGCCTTAACATTTTTATTGAAATGTCGCTCAACGACTTGTCGCTGAGACGCCATCCGGATTAAAGCAGACTCTCTTAGCTCTTTAAGAGCGTCGAGGTCGTAGCTTAGGTCTACCAGATTATGATCGACGGACGTGTGTCTCGATGTCGGGAGCTGTACTTCAATATGTAAGACTGCTTCGCAACCGTAGACCAAAGAAAATGGTGTATGTCCTGTCGATGTTCGGGGCGTCGTACGATTGGCCCATAGGAGCGATGGGAGTTCTTCGACCCACTTCCCTTTTGCGGCTTTAAGTATTTTCTTCATCGAATTGATAATAACCTTATTGCTTGACTCCGCAAGACCGTTAGACTGGGGATAACGTGGGGTTGATGTTGTAAGTTTGATATTTCGGTCCTCACAAAATCGTTGTGTACGATCACTTATGAACTGCGACCCATTGTCACACACGATTTCGGAAGGGATTCCAAACCTGCATAGGATGTTAGTCTGGAGAAAAGAAATAACTTCTTTGTCCCGAATCTGGGAGTAAGTGGCTGCTTCTATCCATTTAGAAAAATAATCAGTAAGGACTAACAGAAAGACCTTCTGCCGTGGGGCAGGAGGTAAATTGCCAACGATGTCCATTCCCCACCTCATGAAAGGCCATGGAATTAAGGACGCATGTAAAGGTTCGGAGGGTTGGTGGATCATACCTGAATGTCGTTGACATGCGTCACAGCTTTGGACATACCTGGTGGCATCTTGTCTTAATGTCGGCCAATAATAGCTATGTCGTGAGATACGATTTGCAAGACTACGACCACCTGAGTGGTTGCCACACTCGCCATCGTGCATCTCCTTTAAGATGTTTTGTACCTGTTTGGAATTATCGATGCATCTTAGGTTTAGACCCGTCGATGAACGTCGATAGAGTCTATCGCTAATGATTATGTATTTCGATGCTTTGAATCGAATCTTACGAGCTTCCATGCGATCTTCAAGTAGTTGGTCGTGCATAAGGTAATTTTTGATGTCAGTCGACCAACTGTCTTCCGTGCTAAGAGCACAGATTTCTTTAGAGTCTTCAATGGACGAGGTCGCTAGATGGATCATGGGAATAGCGTCGAACGATGGTTTTTTAAGTGCTGATCCAAGGTTAGCTAGCGCATTGGCTTGAGTGTTTTGATCTCTGGGGATTTGCTCGATTGAGAACGGATCAAACATTTTGGATTTATGCCTAGCTATCTTGAGATAAGCCATCATCTTGGAATCTTTGGCTGCGAACTCCCCACTCATTTGGTTCATGACCAGTAGGGAATCGCTTTTGACGTGAAGCCCGACTGCCCCCAAGTCGTGAGCCATATTCATGCCTACGATTAGAGCTTCGTATTCCGCCTCGTTGTTAGTAGCTTTGAAACTGCATCGTATGGAGTACATCATCTTGCCCCCTTGTGGTGATTTTAAGACGACACCAAGACCTACTCCTCTAGAGTTTGAGGAGCCGAAGACATGGAGTACCCAAGTCGTGTCGCTTATAGTCGCCACAGTACAAGTCTCGATCTATGCTTCTTTTTCTAGTTCAGGACTGAAGTCAGCGACAAAATCAGCCAAGACCTGTGACTTTATTGTTGTGCGTCGTTTAAAGTCGATATCGTAGCTATTGAGATATATACTCCACTTCCCCAGTCGTCCTGATAGCTCAGGTTTTCGCATGACCGACTTAAGAGTAAAGCTTGTCACGACAGTAATGGGATGGGATTCGAAGTAGTGTCTTAACTTCTTTGCTGCTGTGACTAGCGACAAAAGTAATTTTTCCATGGATGTATATCGGGTTTCTGCGTCCAATAGAGACTTACTGACGTAATAAGTGGGCAGTTGTTGCCTGTTGTCCTATCTAGTTAAGACGGCACTTACGGAGTGATGACTTACGACGAGGTACAATTGTAAGGTCTCGTGCTCTTCTGGTTTTGAAAGTTATGGCGGGACAACCATATATTCTTTCAATCGCTGCAATGCTTGCTCGTGATCGTCCGTCCAGTTGAAGCCTTTGTTTTTTCTCAAGACGTTATAGAACAGACGACACTTATCCGATGATCGTGAGATGAAACGATTTAAAGCGGCCACACGACCCGTGAGTCGTTGGACCTCTTTGAAATTTCTGGAAGACTTGATATTTATCAAGGCCTTGATCTGATCCGGGTTTGCTTCTATGCCTCGCCGTGTGACCATATCGCCCCGGAATTTCCTGGCGCTGACTCTTAAAGAACATTTTGTAGGATTTAATTTCATCTGATATTTCCGTTGATGTCGAAGGATTTCTTCAGATGATCGATATGATCGGTCGCCTACTTGGACTTGACAAGCATGTAGTCAATGTAGACCACCATGGTGTCGCCAAGATGCTCCTGGAACATCTTGTTAACCAATCGCAGATAGATCGAACCTGCATTCTTTAAACCAAAAGGCATGACCTTATAACAATAGATGCCTTTATCCATCATGAAAGCAGTCTTCTCTTGATCTTCGATGTGCATCAATATCTGGTTATACCCAGAGTACGCGTCCATGAACGTCGGGAGTTCATGACCTGCGGTCGCGTCGACCATTGCGTCGATGTGGGGTAGTGGGAATGGATCTTTAGGACATGTCTTATTAAGGTCTATGAAGTCGATACAGACGCGCCACTTCCCATTCTTCTTTTGTACGACCACGACATTGGCTAACCAATCGGGGTATTTTACTTCTCTGATCTTTTCGGTTTTAAGCAAATTGTCGACCTCATCGTTGATCACTTTGTTCCGCTTAGGGGCGAACTTTCGACGCTTTTGTTTTACTGGTTTAAAAGATGGCTCGACGTTCAGCTTGTGGGATATGACACTGAGGTCTATGCCCACCATATCCTCGTGCGTCCAAGCGAAACAGTCAACATGTTATTGCAAAAAGGAGATTAGTTGGCCCTTTATGGCAGGATCTAATGATGCCCCCACGAAGACAATATGATCAGACTTATTCTGGTCCAGGATGACTTCTTCTAAACGATAGTCATTTGAGGATGGGGTATCATGGATCTGTAACTGCTGTGCCGTAGGATCTGATTGGGCTGCCATTATCCTGGAAACAACAAATACTTTTCGAAATCGTCAGAGCGATGTATGTAATGGTCTGAGATTTTCTCTAGATGGGGTCCCACGAATGGCGCCAAACTGTTAATGCCAAAAATTGCCCAAAAGAACAACTTAAGGTTGATGTGGAATTTTAACAACCAAAGAAACGTATCTCAAGACCAAGCAACACAATCGCAATGAAAACGTAAACAAGACAAGAGATTTGGTGACGCAGAAAACCCCAAAACGAGGGGAAAACCCGCGGTCGACTTGTGAGATTCGACGGTGCACTATAGTCGCCAAACAGCGGCGAAAGTCCTTTTGCAACAGGTGTTTTGTGTACAACAAATTACAAATGAATGTAAAAATAAACTTAGTCGTGTATAAATGACATGTGTCGTGTGTAAATCGTGTGAAAGAGTATGCTGTCGTGCGGTTCGAACTGCGGTAGTGCGAAGCTTGCGTTAGCGATGTTCGTTCGAATGCTCTGCAAATTACTATGTTTTTCAGTGTGCAATTGATCAGAAAGTAGATGGAGTAGATTGGATGATTCGTAGTAGTTCAGACTGCTCTTTCGATTGTGGAGTAGGTCCTTTTTATAGCTTTCGTTGGTCATTAAATGAGTCTTGATGGCTTGCTTTGTAACCGTTGTAGGGCTTTAATTGCCATTGATGACTTGTCCGTTACTGGCCGTTTGCACCATGAATGCTCATGGACCTGCATTAATGAACAAAAGAAAATGGGTTTTGACTGTTAACGGTTAGTATAATCGTACGACCGTCTTAAGTCTCATACGTCGGTCGTACGTAACGTACAACCATCACAAAAACATACGACCGAGCATACGTCTATAAATAACCTGTAAGACCTTATCTTAGTACAAGAGTGGTCTTATGGAAATGTTATCTGAGTTTTCTGTCGTCGGTCGTGAGGTGTGATTTTTTACCCAAACAATCATAACTTCCTTTTCGATCTCAAAAGCAAGTTTTTCGTCATTTCCGACTTCCTAAATAGTACTTTTAATCTTTCTTTCAAGGTCCATGAGTTTCTGTTCAAGAACCATTGGTGGAAAATACGTTTTACCCTCAAAAACTGGGTTTTCATTAGTTTCTTTTTGAGTATTTTCTATTCCCTCTGGTTGTTCAACAACATAACTCTCAAAATAGTCATTTGGCAAGGTTTGTTCGTTTTCTAATGCCTTTGCATTATCAGGACCATACCAAAAAGGAAACTGAATCTTGACAGTGGTTTTTCTTTTAACTTCTTCCTCAGCCTCATAGTCATCATCATCCATTTTAAGCCATTTGATTTGATAGCTAGGATGTGATGAAAAATAAACCAATCAAATTCATAAAGAGTGGGGGACTTTAATAAAGCATTCTTCAGGTAATTTGGATTGTCATACCCTATGCCCCACTTAGAATTGAAGTACCGAAACTTACTAGGCTTATTCATGTGAATTGTTTATTCAGTTTGGCCTGCTTTATACAATTTTTCTTCCAAACCTTTGACATTATCGCTCAGCTCAGTGTTCCTATCTTTATAGGCATGAAGAAGATTTTCAAACTCATTCTTCTTTGCTTCTGAACTCTCTAATTTTTCTGACAATTCTGTTATTCTACTTTGGAAATATGCATGACCCACATCAAATTAAGTCTTTGTCTTTTCCAGTTTTTCAATGTGACTCTCTTGTTCTATCAATCTTTCTTTTTTAGATGAAATTAGTTCATCTATTTTTCTCAATTTAATTGTTATATCATCTAATTGCTTTTGTAGATATGCTTGTTGAGTAAAAATTTGATTATAAAGATAGGAATGTACCTCATTTGTCTATGAAGTAGATTCTGACCATTCTTCATCGGTGTTTCTAGTCATGAAACACATCTTTGTTTAAGCTTCCATCTCGTCATCCGCTTCATCATTTGTTTGATCAAGCCAGTATTCCTCTTCAACCAGCAATGCTATCCCTGATTCCTTTTGCTTAGCAAGCAGCATCTTGTTCTTATAATAATCAGAATCTCTGACTTTTTGTTTCCGTCATTCCTTGGCGAAGTGTCCAGTCTTCCCACAGTTATAGCACTTTGGTTCTTCACCCCTTTTCTCAAACACCTTTTTTCATCAGTCCTCTTGCACTCATCCCTTTTCTCATCAAACTTCTTTCTTGACTCGACATGCTCTTTGTGCTCATAATTCTTGGAGCCTGAAGCATATATCTGATTGTTAGAGCTGGGCCTTTTCACAATTTGTTTTTGAAAAGCTTTAGTAAGAAGTAGCATTGCTTGTTGCAGGCTTTCAGCATCTCCCACTCCATCTCCTTCATATTGTTCTTCATCAAACTCATTACCAACATTCTTTGAATATTTCTTGATGGATTTGTTAGATAACAAAGCAAGTGGATCAATCTCTTCTTCCTTAACTTCTTTCTTCTCATCCTTCTTCTCTTTCTTCTTTTTCTTATCCCTTTTCACATCAGCATCATCCTCATCTTGTTTCAAAGTTTCATACAATTGCTGTAAAGGCAACTCAGCTAATCTAGCATTCTGTTTCATCCTGTGAGCATACTTCTTCCATTCAGGTTGGAGAACACTCAAGAATTTCACATTGTGCTCGATTATTGTCTTGTCTATGTTGTACCTATTCAGCTCATTCAGTATTGTAATGAAACGGTCGTACATATGATCAAGTGCCTCACCATCTTTTTGTTTAAAATTTTCGTACTTGTTTATGGCATTGGAGATTTTCATCTGATTTTTCACCTCAGATCCTTGATACAGTTTAACTAACTCATCAAACATAGATTTCCCAGAAATGTTTTTGCTATCCACCTTTTGATAAATATTATTGGTCAAGGCTTGCATAACAAGTGATTTTGCCGCTTTGTCTGCATTGTAACGTTTCTTTTGTTCAACATCATAATATATTGGTTGAACTTCAACCCAATCTGTAATTGGCTCACCGTCAGTAGCTAGTCATCTTCTTCTATGTACCCCCATTGGACCCTTCTGAAGTGAATGAACAATGTAGTCCCCATTCTCTTGACGTTCAACGTAATCCATAAATCTGTCTTTCCATATTTTGAACTCCTTAGGAAATAGGCCAAGTGGTTTGTCCTTTGACCCAATAGTCAGTATGTCTTTAGCTGTCATTTTAGATTACTTGTTAATGATCGATAAGTACCCTTTTGATCTGATTAGTAAATAATTGGTTCACACTGTTTTGTGACAAGAAACCTTTTGTCCCAACCCAAAGCTTGTCGCAACCAAATTCTTATCTCAACACAAAAACTTATCTCAACTCACTTCTTATCGCAATCAAAGTCTTGTCTCAACTCTCTTCTTGTCGCAACCAACAATTTGTCGCAAGATCCAAGTATATCGCAAGCAAGTTTATCGCAAAAGGAAAATCTTGTCGCAACAAATAGGTTGCGATATAAACCAAACAAAATTCTTATCTCAATAGAGGGTTGCGATAAGTATGAAGATTTAAATGTTCTTAAGTCGAATCTTCAATACTGATATGTTTAAGCTGAAAATTGGTACGTAGATTTGCACTGGTATTCTGGACAACTTTAATGCTTCAAGTTTTGTCCAAAAACGAACAGAAATGGGTTTTTCAATCCAAAGCAGTGTGTTTATACTAAAAGTCCGAAAATGGTTGTTTTGCACAATCTGAGTCTAATCCTAGTGAATTTGCGGAATAAAAACACTCAGGAATTACCAACTAACACTCCTTGATCAATTCTAACCAATTTGAAGCACTCAAATGGCTAAAACCAATCAATAAGATGAAAAATGAAGAACACTCAAACTTTTTGTAAAAACCTCAAAAATCTAATCTGATTAAAATGATGTACTATGCTTTGATACTAATTGTGATCCCAGAACAAGTAATCAATCAGTGAAAACAATCAGATAGCCATCCATATATTCATCAATGAGAAATTCACCAAGTACACAAGATAAGAATGTAGAGAGAAAGTGCACTATGTGTACTAGTGTGTGTTTGTAATGGATGACCTAATGTCAATCTAGAGGAAAATTACATTATATAGTTTGTAAATTGACAATTACACATTAGGTCCCTCTACTTGGTACAACTAGATAATTAAGGCACTAACAATATTCCCAAGAAAGGCCCGTTCCATGAATGACGATTGCTACTCTCGATGTCGATTCATACTCCCAAGGTCGCTCTCACGCTTGCCCTAAGTTCAATATCTCGCTTTTTCTTCACAATCGCCGATGGATTATGGCATCCATCTCTTGATTTCTTAGTTTCTGATTTCGAGTCCGACTCATTTCTCCCTTTCTCCAGTGTCTCTCAGAAATCGATTAGGGTTCATCTCCATCGTCCCATCTCAGGTAAAAAAAATTGAATCTCAATTTTGAAATATTTTGAAGTGAAACATTTTGATTTTGCTTTGAATTTGGGTTCACAAATTAGGGTTTATCTCCCTCTCAATCTCAATAGATTAGGGTTCTACGATCATTTCCAAGATGTGGAAATATTCATTTGTTCGTTTGTTTAAAATTGAACAAGTTTCCCCACCCACGGTAAATATTATAATATTTCTTTGATCGTTGGAAAGTGGATTTGCATTCTTGGTAAAGAGGTGTACACCTGAAATTTTCTTTTAAACAAGTAATCAGAAGTGAAGGGCTTAGAGGACTATGCAGCGGCCTTAAGCCTTCTCTGTTTGTTCGTTGTCACAGGTGCTACATCCTCTTTCTTGGTTTATTGGTTTTACATGCTAATATTATCCTGGTTTTATAGCCTTTTGTTGGTCCTGGAAAATATTTGTCGATCCAAACTCTTTTAGTGATTTGATGATGACCCACTTTACTTAGTGAAATTACATTAAACCGTTAGTGTCAGTTATTGTACATCAGTGTCAACGATCATACTGAGTTTGTTCAGTGTTCGTTGAAAGACTTCTCAGTGTAAAACATATGTAATACCTAAAGACAAGCCTCACGCCAAAACAAGTTCTGAACCTGAAGTCGAAGACCAAGCTGAAGAAGAAGACAAGTCTACTCATGATCTGAAGTGGAACTTTGTGAAACCATGACAAGTCTACATCCGCGTGGCAGATCAGAGATAAAGCTTAAACGATGGTTGAGGACTCCCTCAGTGTCTCACTAAGAAAGGGATATCAGCTATAGCTGATCATGAAGCTTGATCATCAAGATTTGTTTGTCTTATCTACTTGCACAAAGGTACAAAGGTACAAAAGAAAACCTACTTTTGTCCATAATCGTACAACCACTCTTCCACTACATAGTTCATCATGCGACCAATAACATGTCTCTGATAAAGGATAGTATCATGCACTCAATACCATTTAGACATGTGTAAAGTACCCTTTGACTTGCATTTAATGCATAAGTTATAAATAGGAATGAAACCCTTCATTTTGAAGGATCTCTTCTCCTACGTGAACCTTTGTAGATTATTTCTTTTTGCAAACTCTTCTTTCTTTATCTTTCTAGTGCAAGATTACATTGTGATTCTAAGTTTGTTTAGATTAGATTTACCTTATCTATTTCCGCAACAAACTATAAATTATGTTTTTTGATTTATCAATAAACAAATTTAAAAAGTATAAGATTTGTGTTTGTATTCACCC